>OZ021729.1:88623165-89223165 GCA_963978545.1 Linyphia triangularis | reverse complement strand
ATTTGCTCTGTCGCAAAATAATACAATGATCAAAAACCCCTAAGAGCACTAGTATTTAGTAATTTCAGATTTAAATTCTCAATAATTGCAGTTGTTTGATAAGAAACTGCAATCATTCTTAAATCGGAGATTTTCTCATGAAACGTGTAAATACGGAAAAAAAGTTTTTTTCGAATAATAAAAAAAATGCTTAAAATTAGCTAATTTCACTTGTATTTAATAGTTTTGAACCTTAAGGCCTAGGCAATACAGTTTTTTACTCAAAAATTGCAATCATTGTATAATTAGAGCTTTTCTCATGAAACATGAAAAAAGGGTGTTTGGAAATCTTTGGGTCAAAAACTGAAAAAAAGTTCAAAAATAGCAAATTTTCCTAGTATTGTATCAATTTAGAATTAAATTGTAATACAAGCTAGTTTTTTATTCAAAAACATCAATCATTCTACACTTAGCACTTTTCTCATAAAACGTCAAAAAAAATGCCTTTTAAAATCTTTGTTTCAAAAACTAAAAAAAAGTTCAAAAAAAGATAACTTCGCTAGTATTTCATAATTTTAAACTTAAACTACTATGCAGAATAGTTTTTAACATAAATACTTCAATCATTTTGGAAATAGAACTTTTCTAAAGTGAGGTTCAGAAAGTGTGAACGAAATTTGCTCTGTCGCAAAATAATACAATGATCAAAAACCCCTAAGAGCACTAGTATTTAGTAATTTCAGATTTAAATTCTCAATAATTGCAGTTGTTTGATAAGAAACTGCAATCATTCTTAAATCGGAGATTTTCTCATGAAACGTGTAAAAACGGAAAAAAAGTTTTTTTCGAAAAATAAAAAAAATGCTTAAAATTAGCTAATTTCACTTGTATTTAATAGTTTTGAACCTTAAGGCCTAGGCAATACAGTTTTTTACTCAAAAATTGCAATCATTGTATAATTAGAGCTTTTCTCATGAAACATGAAAAAAGGGTGTTTGGAAATCTTTGGGTCAAAAACTGAAAAAAAGTTCAAAAATAGCAAATTTTCGTAGTATTGTATCAACTTAGAATTCTATTGTAATACAAGCTAGTTTTTTATTCAAAAACATCAATCATTCTACACTTAGCACTTTTCTCATAAAACGTCAAAAAAATGCCTTTTAAAATCTTTGTTTCAAAAACTAAAAAAAAGTTCAAAAAAAGATAACTTCGCTAGTATTTCATAATATTAAACTTAAACTACTATGCAGAATAGTTTTTAACATAAATAATTCAATCATTTTGGAAATAGAACTTTTCTAAAGTGAGGTTCAGAAAGTGTGAACGAAATTTGCTCTGTCGCAAAATAATACAATGATCAAAAACCCCTAAGAGCACTAGTATTTAGTAATTTCAGATTTAAATTCTCAATAATTGCAGTTGTTTGATAAGAAACTGCAATCATTCTTAAATCAGAGATTTTCTCATGAAACGTGTAAAAACGGAAAAAAAGTTTTTTTCGAAAAAAAAAAAAATGCTTAAAATTAGCTAATTTCACTTGTATATAATAGTTTTGAACCTTAAGGCCTAGGCAATACAGTTTTTTACTCAAAAATTGCAATCATTGTATAATTAGAGCTTTTCTCATGAAACATGAAAAAAGGGTGTTTGGAAATCTTTGGGTCAAAAACTGAAAAAAAGTTCAAAAATAGCAAATTTTCCTAGTATTGTATCAACTTAGAATTCTATTGTAATACAAGCTAGTTTTTTATTCAAAAACATCAATCATTCTACACTTAGCACTTTTCTCATAAAACGTCAAAAAAATGCCTTTTAAAATCTTTGTTTCAAAAACTAAAAAAAAGTTCAAAAAAAGATAACTTCGCTAGTATTTCATAATATTAAACTTAAACTACTATGCAGAATAGTTTTTAACATAAATAATTCAATCATTTTGGAAATAGAACTTTTCTAAAGTGAGGTTCAGAAAGTGTGAACGAAATTTGCTCTGTCGCAAAATAATACAATGATCAAAAACCCCTAAGAGCACTAGTATTTAGTAATTTCACATTTAAATTCTCAATAATTGCAGTTGTTTGATAAGAAACTGCAATCATTCTTAAATCAGAGATTTTCTCATGAAACGTGTAAAAACGGAAAAAAAGTTTTTTTCGAAAAAAAAAAAAATGCTTAAAATTAGCTAATTTCACTTGTATATAATAGTTTTGAACCTTAAGGCCTAGGCAATACAGTTTTTTACTCAAAAATTGCAATCATTGTATAATTAGAGCATTTCTCATGAAACATGAAAAAAGGGTGTTTGGAAATCTTTGGGTCAAAAACTGAAAAAAAGTTCAAAAATAGCAAATTTACCTAGTATTGTATCAATTTAGAATTAAATTGTAATACAAGCTAGTTTTTTATTCAAAAACATCAATCATTCTACACTTAGCACTTTTCTCATAAAACGTCAAAAAAATGCCTTTTAAAATCTTTGTTTCAAAAACTAAAAAAAAGTTCAAAAAAAGATAACTTCGCTAGTATTTCATAATTTTAAACTTAAACTACTATGCAGAATAGTTTTTAACATAAATACTTCAATCATTTTGGAAATAGAACTTTTCTAAAGTGAGGTTCAGAAAGTGTGAACGAAATTTGCTCTGTCGCAAAATAATACAATGATCAAAAACCCCTAAGAGCACTAGTATTTAGTAATTTCAGATTTAAATTCTCAATAATTGCAATTGTTTGATAAGAAACTGCAATCATTCTTAAATCAGAGATTTTCTCATGAAACGTGTAAAAACGGAAAAAAAGTTTTTTTCGAAAAATAAAAAAAATGCTTAAAATTAGCTAATTTCACTTGTATTTAATAGTTTTGAACCTTAAGGCCTAGGCAATACAGTTTTTTACTCAAAAATTGCAATCATTGTATAATTAGAGCTTTTCTCATGAAACATGAAAAAAGGGTGTTTGGAAATCTTTGGGTCAAAAACTGAAAAAAAGTTCAAAAATAGCAAATTTTCCTAGTATTGTATCAATTTAGAATTAAATTGTAATACAAGCTAGTTTTTTATTCAAAAACATCAATCATTCTACACTTAGCACTTTTCTCATAAAACGTCAAAAAAATGCCTTTTAAAATCTTTGTTTCAAAAACTAAAAAAAAGTTCAAAAAAAGATAACTTCGCTAGTATTTCATAATTTTAAACTTAAACTACTATGCAGAATAGTTTTTAACATAAATACTTCAATCATTTTGGAAATAGAACTTTTCTAAAGTGAGGTTCAGAAAGTGTGAACTAAATTTGCTCTGTCGCAAAATAATACAATGATCAAAAACCCCTAAGAGCACTAGTATTTAGTAATTTCAGATTTAAATTCTCAATAATTGCAGTTGTTTGATAAGAAACTGCAATCATTCTTAAATCGGAGATTTTCTCATGAAACGTGTAAAAACGGAAAAAAAGTTTTTTTCGAATAATAAAAAAAATGCTTAAAATTAGCTAATTTCACTTGTATTTAATAGTTTTGAACCTTAAGGCCTAGGCAATACAGTTTTTTACTCAAAAATTGCAATCATTGTATAATTAGAGCTTTTCTCATGAAACATGAAAAAAGGGTGTTTGGAAATCTTTGGGTCAAAAACTGAAAAAAAGTTCAAAAATAGCAAATTTTCCTAGTATTGTATCAATTTAGAATTAAATTGTAATACAAGCTAGTTTTTTATTCAAAAACATCAATCATTCTACACTTAGCACTTTTCTCATAAAACGTCAAAAAAAATGCCTTTTAAAATCTTTGTTTCAAAAACTAAAAAAAAGTTCAAAAAAAGATAACTTCGCTAGTATTTCATAATTTTAAACTTAAACTACTATGCAGAATAGTTTTTAACATAAATACTTCAATCATTTTGGAAATAGAACTTTTCTAAAGTGAGGTTCAGAAAGTGTGAACGAAATTTGCTCTGTCGCAAAATAATACAATGATCAAAAACCCCTAAGAGCACTAGTATTTAGTAATTTCAGATTTAAATTCTCAATAATTGCAGTTGTTTGATAAGAAACTGCAATCATTCTTAAATCGGAGATTTTCTCATGAAACGTGTAAAAACGGAAAAAAAGTTTTTTTCGAAAAATAAAAAAAATGCTTAAAATTAGCTAATTTCACTTGTATATAATAGTTTTGAACCTTAAGGCCTAGGCAATACAGTTTTTTACTCAAAAATTGCAATCATTGTATAATTAGAGCTTTTCTCATGAAACATGAAAAAAGGGTGTTTGGAAATCTTTGGGTCAAAAACTGAAAAAAAGTTCAAAAATAGCAAATTTTCCTAGTATTGTATCAATTTAGAATTAAATTGTAATACAAGCTAGTTTTTTATTCAAAAACATCAATCATTCTACACTTAGCACTTTTCTCATAAAACGTCAAAAAAATGCCTTTTAAAATCTTTGTTTCAAAAACTAAAAAAAAGTTCAAAAAAAGATAACTTCGCTAGTATTTCATAATTTTAAACTTAAACTACTATGCAGAATAGTTTTTAACATAAATACTTCAATCATTTTGGAAATAGAACTTTTCTAAAGTGAGGTTCAGAAAGTGTGAACTAAATTTGCTCTGTCGCAAAATAATACAATGATCAAAAACCCCTAAGAGCACTAGTATTTAGTAATTTCAGATTTAAATTCTCAATAATTGCAGTTGTTTGATAAGAAACTGCAATCATTCTTAAATCGGAGATTTTCTCATGAAACGTGTAAAAACGGAAAAAAAGTTTTTTTCGAATAATAAAAAAAATGCTTAAAATTAGCTAATTTCACTTGTATTTAATAGTTTTGAACCTTAAGGCCTAGGCAATACAGTTTTTTACTCAAAAATTGCAATCATTGTATAATTAGAGCTTTTCTCATGAAACATGAAAAAAGGGTGTTTGGAAATCTTTGGGTCAAAAACTGAAAAAAAGTTCAAAAATAGCAAATTTTCCTAGTATTGTATCAATTTAGAATTAAATTGTAATACAAGCTAGTTTTTTATTCAAAAACATCAATCATTCTACACTTAGCACTTTTCTCATAAAACGTCAAAAAAAATGCCTTTTAAAATCTTTGTTTCAAAAACTAAAAAAAAGTTCAAAAAAAGATAACTTCGCTAGTATTTCATAATTTTAAACTTAAACTACTATGCAGAATAGTTTTTAACATAAATACTTCAATCATTTTGGAAATAGAACTTTTCTAAAGTGAGGTTCAGAAAGTGTGAACGAAATTTGCTCTGTCGCAAAATAATACAATGATCAAAAACCCCTAAGAGCACTAGTATTTAGTAATTTCAGATTTAAATTCTCAATAATTGCAGTTGTTTGATAAGAAACTGCAATCATTCTTAAATCAGAGATTTTCTCATGAAACGTGTAAAAACGGAAAAAAAGTTTTTTTCGAAAAATAAAAAAAATACTTAAAATTAGCTAATTTCACTTGTATTTAATAGTTTTGAACCTTAAGGCCTAGGCAATACAGTTTTTTACTCAAAAATTGCAATCATTGTATAATTAGAGCTTTTCTCATGAAACATGAAAAAAGGGTGTTTGGAAATCTTTGGGTCAAAAACTGAAAAAAAGTTCAAAAATAGCAAATTTTCCTAGTATTGTATCAATTTAGAATTAAATTGTAATACAAGCTAGTTTTTTATTCAAAAACATCAATCATTCTACACTTAGCACTTTTCTCATAAAACGTCAAAAAAAGCCTTTTAAAATCTTTTTTCAAAAACTAAAAAAAAGTTCAAAAAAAGATAACTTCGCTAGTATTTCATAATTTTAAACTTAAACTACTATGCAGAATAGTTTTTAACATAAATACTTCAATCATTTTGGAAATAGAATTTTTCTAAAGTGAGGTTCAGAAAGTGTGAACGAAATTTGCTCTGTCGCAAAATAATACAATGATCAAAAACCCCTAAGAGCACTAGTATTTAGTAATTTCAGATTTAAATTCTCAATAATTGCAGTTGTTTGATAAGAAACTGCAATCATTCTTAAATCAGAGATTTTCTCATGAAACGTGTAAAAACGGAAAAAAAGTTTTTTTCGAAAAATAAAAAAAATGCTTAAAATTAGCTAATTTCACTTGTATTTAATAGGTTTGAACCTTAAGGCCTAGGCAATACAGTTTTTTACTCAAAAATTGCAATCATTGTATAATTAGAGCTTTTCTCATGAAACATGAAAAAAGGGTGTTTGGAAATCTTTGGGTCAAAAACTGAAAAAAAGTTCAAAAATAGCAAATTTTCCTAGTATTGTATCAATTTAGAATTAAATTGTAATACAAGCTAGTTTTTTATTCAAAAACATCAATCATTCTACACTTAGCACTTTTCTCATAAAACGTCAAAAAAATGCCTTTTAAAATCTTTGTTTCAAAAACTAAAAAAAGTTCAAAAAAAGATAACTTCGCTAGTATTTCATAATTTTAAACTTAAACTACTATGCAGAATAGTTTTTAACATAAATACTTCAATCATTTTGGAAATAGAACTTTTCTAAAGTGAGGTTCAGAAAGTGTGAACGAAATTTGCTCTGTCGCAAAATAATACAATGATCAAAAACCCCTAAGAGCACTAGTATTTAGTAATTTCAGATTTAAATTCTCAATAATTGCAGTTGTTTGATAAGAAACTGCAATCATTCTTAAATCAGAGATTTTCTCATGAAACGTGTAAAAACGGAAAAAAAGTTTTTTTCGAAAAATAAAAAAAATGCTTAAAATTAGCTAATTTCACTTGTATTTAATAGTTTTGAACCTTAAGGCCTAGGCAATACAGTTTTTTACTCAAAAATTGCAATCATTGTATAATTAGAGCTTTTCTCATGAAACATGAAAAAAGGGTGTTTGGAAATCTTTGGGTCAAAAACTGAAAAAAAGTTCAAAAATAGCAAATTTTCCTAGTATTGTATCAATTTAGAATTAAATTGTAATACAAGCTAGTTTTTTATTCAAAAACATCAATCATTCTACACTTAGCACTTTTCTCATAAAACGTCAAAAAAATGCCTTTTAAAATCTTTGTTTCAAAAACTAAAAAAAAGTTCAAAAAAAGATAACTTCGCTAGTATTTCATAATTTTAAACTTAAACTACTATGCAGAATAGTTTTTAACATAAATACTTCAATCATTTTGGAAATAGAACTTTTCTAAAGTGAGGTTCAGAAAGTGTGAACTAAATTTGCTCTGTCGCAAAATAATACAATGATCAAAAACCCCTAAGAGCACTAGTATTTAGTAATTTCAGATTTAAATTCTCAATAATTGCAGTTGTTTGATAAGAAACTGCAATCATTCTTAAATCGGAGATTTTCTCATGAAACGTGTAAAAACGGAAAAAAAGTTTTTTTCGAAAAATAAAAAAAATGCTTAAAATTAGCTAATTTCACTTGTATTTAATAGTTTTGAACCTTAAGGCCTAGGCAATACAGTTTTTTACTCAAAAATTGCAATCATTGTATAATTAGAGCTTTTCTCATGAAACATGAAAAAAGGTGTTTGGAAATCTTTGGGTCAAAAACTGAAAAAAAGTTCAAAAATAGCAAATTTTCCTAGTATTGTATCAATTTAGAATTAAATTGTAATACAAGCTAGTTTTTTATTCAAAAACATCAATCATTCTACACTTAGCACTTTTCTCATAAAACGTCAAAAAAATGCCTTTTAAAATCTTTGTTTCAAAAACTAAAAAAAAGTTCAAAAAAAGATAACTTCGCTAGTATTTCATAATTTTAAACTTAAACTACTATGCAGAATAGTTTTTAACATAAATACTTCAATCATTTTGGAAATAGAACTTTTCTAAAGTGAGGTTCAGAAAGTGTGAACGAAATTTGCTCTGTCGCAAAATAATACAATGATCAAAAACCCCTAAGAGCACTAGTATTTAGTAATTTCAGATTTAAATTCTCAATAATTGCAGTTGTTTGATAAGAAACTGCAATCATTCTTAAATCAGAGATTTTCTCATGAAACGTGTAAAAACGGAAAAAAAGTTTTTTTCGAAAAATAAAAAAAATGCTTAAAATTAGCTAATTTCACTTGTATTTAATAGTTTTGAACCTTAAGGCCTAGGCAATACAGTTTTTTACTCAAAAATTCCAATCATTGTATAATTAGAGCTTTTCTCATGAAACATGAAAAAAGGGTGTTTGGAAATCTTTGGGTCAAAAACTGAAAAAAAGTTCAAAAATAGCAAATTTTCCTAGTATTGTATCAATTTAGAATTAAATTGTAATACAAGCTAGTTTTTTATTCAAAAACATCAATCATTCTACACTTAGCACTTTTCTCATAAAACGTCAAAAAAATGCCTTTTAAAATCTTTGTTTCAAAAACTAAAAAAAAGTTCAAAAAAAGATAACTTCGCTAGTATTTCATAATTTTAAACTTAAACTACTATGCAGAATAGTTTTTAACATAAATACTTCAATCATTTTGGAAATAGAACTTTTCTAAAGTGAGGTTCAGAAAGTGTGAACTAAATTTGCTCTGTCGCAAAATAATACAATGATCAAAAACCCCTAAGAGCACTAGTATTTAGTAATTTCAGATTTAAATTCTCAATAATTGCAGTTGTTTGATAAGAAACTGCAATCATTCTTAAATCGGAGATTTTCTCATGAAACGTGTAAAAACGGAAAAAAAGTTTTTTTCGAAAAATAAAAAAAATGCTTAAAATTAGCTAATTTCACTTGTATTTAATAGTTTTGAACCTTAAGGCCTAGGCAATACAGTTTTTTACTCAAAAATTGCAATCATTGTATAATTAGAGCTTTTCTCATGAAACATGAAAAAAGGGTGTTTGGAAATCTTTGGGTCAAAAACTGAAAAAAAGTTCAAAAATAGCAAATTTTCCTAGTATTGTATCAATTTAGAATTAAATTGTAATACAAGCTAGTTTTTTATTCAAAAACATCAATCATTCTACACTTAGCACTTTTCTCATAAAACGTCAAAAAAAATGCCTTTTAAAATCTTTGTTTCAAAAACTAAAAAAAAGTTCAAAAAAAGATAACTTCGCTAGTATTTCATAATTTTAAACTTAAACTACTATGCAGAATAGTTTTTAACATAAATACTTCAATCATTTTGGAAATAGAACTTTTCTAAAGTGAGGTTCAGAAAGTGTGAACGAAATTTGCTCTGTCGCAAAATAATACAATGATCAAAAACCCCTAAGAGCACTAGTATTTAGTAATTTCAGATTTAAATTCTCAATAATTGCAGTTGTTTGATAAGAAACTGCAATCATTCTTAAATCAGAGATTTTCTCATGAAACGTGTAAAAACGGAAAAAAAGTTTTTTTCGAAAAATAAAAAAAATGCTTAAAATTAGCTAATTTCACTTGTATTTAATAGTTTTGAACCTTAAGGCCTAGGCAATACAGTTTTTTACTCAAAAATTGCAATCATTGTATAATTAGAGCTTTTCTCATGAAACATGAAAAAAGGGTGTTTGGAAATCTTTGGGTCAAAAACTGAAAAAAAGTTCAAAAATAGCAAATTTTCCTAGTATTGTATCAATTTAGAATTAAATTGTAATACAAGCTAGTTTTTTATTCAAAAACATCAATCATTCTACACTTAGCACTTTTCTCATAAAACGTCAAAAAAAGCCTTTTAAAATCTTTTTTCAAAAACTAAAAAAAAGTTCAAAAAAAGATAACTTCGCTAGTATTTCATAATTTTAAACTTAAACTACTATGCAGAATAGTTTTTAACATAAATACTTCAATCATTTTGGAAATAGAATTTTTCTAAAGTGAGGTTCAGAAAGTGTGAACGAAATTTGCTCTGTCGCAAAATAATACAATGATCAAAAACCCCTAAGAGCACTAGTATTTAGTAATTTCAGATTTAAATTCTCAATAATTGCAGTTGTTTGATAAGAAACTGCAATCATTCTTAAATCAGAGATTTTCTCATGAAACGTGTAAAAACGGAAAAAAAGTTTTTTTCGAAAAATAAAAAAAATGCTTAAAATTAGCTAATTTCACTTGTATTTAATAGGTTTGAACCTTAAGGCCTAGGCAATACAGTTTTTTACTCAAAAATTGCAATCATTGTATAATTAGAGCTTTTCTCATGAAACATGAAAAAAGGGTGTTTGGAAATCTTTGGGTCAAAAACTGAAAAAAAGTTCAAAAATAGCAAATTTTCCTAGTATTGTATCAATTTAGAATTAAATTGTAATACAAGCTAGTTTTTTATTCAAAAACATCAATCATTCTACACTTAGCACTTTTCTCATAAAACGTCAAAAAAATGCCTTTTAAAATCTTTGTTTCAAAAACTAAAAAAAGTTCAAAAAAAGATAACTTCGCTAGTATTTCATAATTTTAAACTTAAACTACTATGCAGAATAGTTTTTAACATAAATACTTCAATCATTTTGGAAATAGAACTTTTCTAAAGTGAGGTTCAGAAAGTGTGAACGAAATTTGCTCTGTCGCAAAATAATACAATGATCAAAAACCCCTAAGAGCACTAGTATTTAGTAATTTCAGATTTAAATTCTCAATAATTGCAGTTGTTTGATAAGAAACTGCAATCATTCTTAAATCAGAGATTTTCTCATGAAACGTGTAAAAACGGAAAAAAAGTTTTTTTCGAAAAATAAAAAAAATGCTTAAAATTAGCTAATTTCACTTGTATTTAATAGTTTTGAACCTTAAGGCCTAGGCAATACAGTTTTTTACTCAAAAATTGCAATCATTGTATAATTAGAGCTTTTCTCATGAAACATGAAAAAAGGGTGTTTGGAAATCTTTGGGTCAAAAACTGAAAAAAAGTTCAAAAATAGCAAATTTTCCTAGTATTGTATCAATTTAGAATTAAATTGTAATACAAGCTAGTTTTTTATTCAAAAACATCAATCATTCTACACTTAGCACTTTTCTCATAAAACGTCAAAAAAATGCCTTTTAAAATCTTTGTTTCAAAAACTAAAAAAAAGTTCAAAAAAAGATAACTTCGCTAGTATTTCATAATTTTAAACTTAAACTACTATGCAGAATAGTTTTTAACATAAATACTTCAATCATTTTGGAAATAGAACTTTTCTAAAGTGAGGTTCAGAAAGTGTGAACTAAATTTGCTCTGTCGCAAAATAATACAATGATCAAAAACCCCTAAGAGCACTAGTATTTAGTAATTTCAGATTTAAATTCTCAATAATTGCAGTTGTTTGATAAGAAACTGCAATCATTCTTAAATCGGAGATTTTCTCATGAAACGTGTAAAAACGGAAAAAAAGTTTTTTTCGAAAAATAAAAAAAATGCTTAAAATTAGCTAATTTCACTTGTATTTAATAGTTTTGAACCTTAAGGCCTAGGCAATACAGTTTTTTACTCAAAAATTGCAATCATTGTATAATTAGAGCTTTTCTCATGAAACATGAAAAAAGGGTGTTTGGAAATCTTTGGGTCAAAAACTGAAAAAAAGTTCAAAAATAGCAAATTTTCCTAGTATTGTATCAATTTAGAATTAAATTGTAATACAAGCTAGTTTTTTATTCAAAAACATCAATCATTCTACACTTAGCACTTTTCTCATAAAACGTCAAAAAAAATGCCTTTTAAAATCTTTGTTTCAAAAACTAAAAAAAAGTTCAAAAAAAGATAACTTCGCTAGTATTTCATAATTTTAAACTTAAACTACTATGCAGAATAGTTTTTAACATAAATACTTCAATCATTTTGGAAATAGAACTTTTCTAAAGTGAGGTTCAGAAAGTGTGAACGAAATTTGCTCTGTCGCAAAATAATACAATGATCAAAAACCCCTAAGAGCACTAGTATTTAGTAATTTCAGATTTAAATTCTCAATAATTGCAGTTGTTTGATAAGAAACTGCAATCATTCTTAAATCAGAGATTTTCTCATGAAACGTGTAAAAACGGAAAAAAAGTTTTTTTCGAAAAATAAAAAAAATGCTTAAAATTAGCTAATTTCACTTGTATTTAATAGGTTTGAACCTTAAGGCCTAGGCAATACAGTTTTTTACTCAAAAATTGCAATCATTGTATAATTAGAGCTTTTCTCATGAAACATGAAAAAAGGGTGTTTGGAAATCTTTGGGTCAAAAACTGAAAAAAAGTTCAAAAATAGCAAATTTTCCTAGTATTGTATCAATTTAGAATTAAATTGTAATACAAGCTAGTTTTTTATTCAAAAACATCAATCATTCTACACTTAGCACTTTTCTCATAAAACGTCAAAAAAATGCCTTTTAAAATCTTTGTTTCAAAAACTAAAAAAAGTTCAAAAAAAGATAACTTCGCTAGTATTTCATAATTTTAAACTTAAACTACTATGCAGAATAGTTTTTAACATAAATACTTCAATCATTTTGGAAATAGAACTTTTCTAAAGTGAGGTTCAGAAAGTGTGAACGAAATTTGCTCTGTCGCAAAATAATACAATGATCAAAAACCCCTAAGAGCACTAGTATTTAGTAATTTCAGATTTAAATTCTCAATAATTGCAGTTGTTTGATAAGAAACTGCAATCATTCTTAAATCAGAGATTTTCTCATGAAACGTGTAAAAACGGAAAAAAAGTTTTTTTCGAAAAATAAAAAAAATGCTTAAAATTAGCTAATTTCACTTGTATTTAATAGTTTTGAACCTTAAGGCCTAGGCAATACAGTTTTTTACTCAAAAATTGCAATCATTGTATAATTAGAGCTTTTCTCATGAAACATGAAAAAAGGGTGTTTGGAAATCTTTGGGTCAAAAACTGAAAAAAAGTTCAAAAATAGCAAATTTTCCTAGTATTGTATCAATTTAGAATTAAATTGTAATACAAGCTAGTTTTTTATTCAAAAACATCAATCATTCTACACTTAGCACTTTTCTCATAAAACGTCAAAAAAATGCCTTTTAAAATCTTTGTTTCAAAAACTAAAAAAAAGTTCAAAAAAAGATAACTTCGCTAGTATTTCATAATTTTAAACTTAAACTACTATGCAGAATAGTTTTTAACATAAATACTTCAATCATTTTGGAAATAGAACTTTTCTAAAGTGAGGTTCAGAAAGTGTGAACTAAATTTGCTCTGTCGCAAAATAATACAATGATCAAAAACCCCTAAGAGCACTAGTATTTAGTAATTTCAGATTTAAATTCTCAATAATTGCAGTTGTTTGATAAGAAACTGCAATCATTCTTAAATCGGAGATTTTCTCATGAAACGTGTAAAAACGGAAAAAAAGTTTTTTTCGAAAAATAAAAAAAATGCTTAAAATTAGCTAATTTCACTTGTATTTAATAGTTTTGAACCTTAAGGCCTAGGCAATACAGTTTTTTACTCAAAAATTGCAATCATTGTATAATTAGAGCTTTTCTCATGAAACATGAAAAAAGGTGTTTGGAAATCTTTGGGTCAAAAACTGAAAAAAAGTTCAAAAATAGCAAATTTTCCTAGTATTGTATCAATTTAGAATTAAATTGTAATACAAGCTAGTTTTTTATTCAAAAACATCAATCATTCTACACTTAGCACTTTTCTCATAAAACGTCAAAAAAATGCCTTTTAAAATCTTTGTTTCAAAAACTAAAAAAAAGTTCAAAAAAAGATAACTTCGCTATTATTTCATAATTTTAAACTTAAACTACTATGCAGAATAGTTTTTAACATAAATACTTCAATCATTTTGGAAATAGAACTTTTCTAAAGTGAGGTTCAGAAAGTGTGAACGAAATTTGCTCTGTCACAAAATAATACAATGATCAAAAACCCCTAAGAGCACTAGTATTTAGTAATTTCAGATTTAAATTCTCAATAATTGCAGTTGTTTGATAAGAAACTGCAATCATTCTTAAATCAGAGATTTTCTCATGAAACGTGTAAAAACGGAAAAAAAGTTTTTTTCGAAAAATAAAAAAAATGCTTAAAATTAGCTAATTTCACTTGTATTTAATAGTTTTGAACCTTAAGGCCTAGGCAATACAGTTTTTTACTCAAAAATTGCAATCATTGTATAATTAGAGCTTTTCTCATGAAACATGAAAAAAGGGTGTTTGGAAATCTTTGGGTCAAAAACTGAAAAAAAGTTCAAAAATAGCAAATTTTCCTAGTATTGTATCAATTTAGAATTAAATTGTAATACAAGCTAGTTTTTTATTCAAAAACATCAATCATTCTACACTTAGCACTTTTCTCATAAAACGTCAAAAAAATGCCTTTTAAAATCTTTGTTTCAAAAACTAAAAAAAAGTTCAAAAAAAGATAACTTCGCTAGTATTTCATAATTTTAAACTTAAACTACTATGCAGAATAGTTTTTAACATAAATACTTAAATCATTTTGGAAATAGAACTTTTCTAAAGTGAGGTTCAGAAAGTTTGAACGAAATTTGCTCTGTCGCAAAATAATACAATGATCAAAAACCCCTAAGAGCACTAGTATTTAGTAATTTCAGATTTAAATTCTCAATAATTGCAGTTGTTTGATAAGAAACTGCAATCATTCTTAAATCAGAGATTTTCTCATGAAACGTGTAAAAACGGAAAAAAAGTTTTTTTCGAAAAATAAAAAAAATGCTTAAAATTAGCTAATTTCACTTGTATTTAATAGTTTTGAACCTTAAGGCCTAGGCAATACAGTTTTTTACTCAAAAATTGCAATCATTGTATAATTAGAGCTTTTCTCATGAAACATGAAAAAAGGGTGTTTGGAAATCTTTGGGTCAAAAACTGAAAAAAAGTTCAAAAATAGCAAATTTTCCTAGTATTGTATCAATTTAGAATTAAATTGTAATACAAGCTAGTTTTTTATTCAAAAACATCAATCATTCTACACTTAGCACTTTTCTCATAAAACGTCAAAAAAAGCCTTTTAAAATCTTTTTTCAAAAACTAAAAAAAAGTTCAAAAAAAGATAACTTCGCTAGTATTTCATAATTTTAAACTTAAACTACTATGCAGAATAGTTTTTAACATAAATACTTCAATCATTTTGGAAATAGAACTTTTCTAAAGTGAGGTTCAGAAAGTGTGAACGAAATTTGCTCTGTCGCAAAATAATACAATGATCAAAAACCCCTAAGAGCACTAGTATTTAGTAATTTCAGATTTAAATTCTCAATAATTGCAGTTGTTTGATAAGAAACTGCAATCATTCTTAAATCAGAGATTTTCTCATGAAACGTGTAAAAACGGAAAAAAAGTTTTTTTCGAAAAATAAAAAAAATGCTTAAAATTAGCTAATTTCACTTGTATTTAATAGGTTTGAACCTTAAGGCCTAGGCAATACAGTTTTTTACTCAAAAATTGCAATCATTGTATAATTAGAGCTTTTCTCATGAAACATGAAAAAAGGGTGTTTGGAAATCTTTGGGTCAAAAACTGAAAAAAAGTTCAAAAATAGCAAATTTTCCTAGTATTGTATCAATTTAGAATTAAATTGTAATACAAGCTAGTTTTTTATTCAAAAACATCAATCATTCTACACTTAGCACTTTTCTCATAAAACGTCAAAAAAATGCCTTTTAAAATCTTTGTTTCAAAAACTAAAAAAAGTTCAAAAAAAGATAACTTCGCTAGTATTTCATAATTTTAAACTTAAACTACTATGCAGAATAGTTTTTAACATAAATACTTCAATCATTTTGGAAATAGAACTTTTCTAAAGTGAGGTTCAGAAAGTGTGAACGAAATTTGCTCTGTCGCAAAATAATACAATGATCAAAAACCCCTAAGAGCACTAGTATTTAGTAATTTCAGATTTAAATTCTCAATAATTGCAGTTGTTTGATAAGAAACTGCAATCATTCTTAAATCGGAGATTTTCTCATGAAACGTGTAAAAACGGAAAAAAAGTTTTTTTCGAAAAATAAAAAAAATGCTTAAAATTAGCTAATTTCACTTGTATTTAATAGTTTTGAACCTTAAGGCCTAGGCAATACAGTTTTTTACTCAAAAATTGCAATCACTGTATAATTAGAGCTTTTCTCATGAAACATGAAAAAAGGGTGTTTGGAAATCTTTGGGTCAAAAACTGAAAAAAAGTTCAAAAATAGCAAATTTTCCTAGTATTGTATCAATTTAGAATTAAATTGTAATACAAGCTAGTTTTTTATTCAAAAACATCAATCATTCTACACTTAGCACTTTTCTCATAAAACGTCAAAAAAATGCCTTTTAAAATCTTTGTTTCAAAAACTAAAAAAAAGTTCAAAAAAAGATAACTTCGCTAGTATTTCATAATTTTAAACTTAAACTACTATGCAGAAAAGTTTTTAACATAAATACTTCAATCATTTTGGAAATAGAACTTTTCTAAAGTGAGGTTCAGAAAGTGTGAACGAAATTTGCTCTGTCGCAAAATAATACAATGATCAAAAACCCCTAAGAGCACTAGTATTTAGTAACTTCAGATTTAAATTCTCAATAATTGAAGTTGTTTGATAAGAAACTGCAATCATTATTAAATCAGAGATTTTCTCATGAAACGTGTAAAAACAGAAAAAAACGTTTTTTTCGAAAAATAAAAAAAATGCTTAAAATTAGCTAATTTCACTTGTATTTAATAGTTTTGAACCTTAAGGCCTAGGCAATACAGTTTTTTACTCAAAAATTGCAATCATTGTATAATTAGAGCTTTTCTCATGAAACATGAAAAAAGGGTGTTTGGAAATCTTTGGGTCAAAAACTGAAAAAAAGTTCAAAAATAGCAAATTTTCCTAGTATTGTATCAACTTAGAATTCTATTGTAATACAAGCTATTTTTTTATTCAAAAACATCAATCATTCTACACTTAGCACTTTTCTCATAAAACGTCAAAAAAATGCCTTTTAAAATCTTTGTTTCAAAAACTAAAAAAAAGTTCAAAAAAAGATAACTTCGCTAGTATTTCATAATATTAAACTTAAACTACTATGCAGAATAGTTTTTAACATAAATACTTCAATCATTTTGGAAATAGAACTTTTCTAAAGTGAGGTTCAGAAAGTGTGAACGAAATTTGCTCTGTCGCAAAATAATACAATGATCAAAAACCCCTAAGAGCACTAGTATTTAGTAATTTCAGATTTAAATTCTCAATAATTGCAGTTGTTTGATAAGAAACTGCAATCATTCTTAAATCAGAGATTTTCTCATGAAACGTGTAAAAACGGAAAAAAAGTTTTTTTCGAAAAATAAAAAAAATGCTTAAAATTAGCTAATTTCACTTGTATATAATAGTTTCGAACCTTAAGGCCTAGGCAATACAGTTTTTTACTCAAAAATTGCAATCATTGTATAATTAGAGCTTTTCTCATGAAACATGAAAAAAGGGTGTTTGGAAATCTTTGGGTCAAAAACTGAAAAAAAGTTCAAAAATAGCAAATTTTCCTAGTATTGTATCAACTTAGAATTCTATTGTAATACAAGCTATTTTTTTATTCAAAAACATCAATCATTCTACACTTAGCACTTTTCTCATAAAACGTCAAAAAAATGCCTTTTAAAATCTTTGTTTCAAAAACTAAAAAAAAGTTCAAAAAAAGATAACTTCGCTAGTATTTCATAATTTTAAACTTAAACTACTATGCAGAATAGTTTTTAACATAAATACTTCAATCATTTTGGAAATAGAACTTTTCTAAAGTGAGGTTCAGAAAGTTTGAACGAAATTTGCTCTGTCGCAAAATAATACAATGATCAAAAACCCCTAAGAGCACTAGTATTTAGTAATTTCAGATTTAAATTCTCAATAATTGCAGTTGTTTGATAAGAAACTGCAATCATTCTTAAATCAGAGATTTTCTCATGAAACGTATAAAAACGGAAAAAAAGTTTTTTTCGAAAAATAAAAAAAATGCTTAAAATTAGCTAATTTCACTTGTATTTAATAGTTTTGAACCTTAAGGCCTAGGCAATACAGTTTTTTACTCAAAAATTGCAATCATTGTATAATTAGAGCTTTTCTCATGAAACATGAAAAAAGGGTGTTTGGAAATCTTTGGGTCAAAAACTGAAAAAAAGTTCAAAAATAGCAAATTTTCCTAGTATTGTATCAATTTAGAATTAAATTGTAATACAAGCTAGTTTTTTATTCAAAAACATCAATCATTCTACACTTAGCACTTTTCTCATAAAACGTCAAAAAAAGCCTTTTAAAATCTTTTTTCAAAAACTAAAAAAAAGTTCAAAAAAAGATAACTTCGCTAGTATTTCATAATTTTAAACTTAAACTACTATGCAGAATAGTTTTTAACATAAATACTTCAATCATTTTGGAAATAGAACTTTTCTAAAGTGAGGTTCAGAAAGTGTGAACGAAATTTGCTCTGTCGCAAAATAATACAATGATCAAAAACCCCTAAGAGCACTAGTATTTAGTAATTTCAGATTTAAATTCTCAATAATTGCAGTTGTTTGATAAGAAACTGCAATCATTCTTAAATCAGAGATTTTCTCATGAAACGTGTAAAAACGGAAAAAAAGTTTTTTTCGAAAAATAAAAAAAATGCTTAAAATTAGCTAATTTCACTTGTATTTAATAGTTTTGAACCTTAAGGCCTAGGCAATACAGTTTTTTACTCAAAAATTGCAATCATTGTATAATTAGAGCTTTTCTCATGAAACATGAAAAAAGGGTGTTTGGAAATCTTTGGGTCAAAAACTGAAAAAAAGTTCAAAAATAACAAATTTTCCTAGTATTGTATCAATTTAGAATTAAATTGTAATACAAGCTAGTTTTTTATTCAAAAACATCAATCATTCTACACTTAGCACTTTTCTCATAAAACGTCAAAAAAATGCCTTTTAAAATCTTTGTTTCAAAAACTAAAAAAAAGTTCAAAAAAAGATAACTTCGCTAGTATTTCATAATTTTAAACTTAAACTACTATGCAGAATAGTTTTTAACATAAATACTTCAATCATTTTGGAAATAGAACTTTTCTAAAGTGAGGTTCAGAAAGTGTGAACGAAATTTGCTCTGTCGCAAAATAATACAATGATCAAAAACCCCTAAGAGCACTAGTATTTAGTAATTTCAGATTTAAATTCTCAATAATTGCAGTTGTTTGATAAGAAACTGCAATCATTCTTAAATCAGAGATTTTCTCATGAAACGTGTAAAAACGGAAAAAAAGTTTTTTTCAAAAAATAAAAAAAATGCTTAAAATTAGCTAATTTCACTTGTATTTAATAGTTTTGAACCTTAAGGCCTAGGCAATACAGTTTTTTACTCAAAAATTGCAATCATTGTATAATTAGAGCTTTTCTCATGAAACATGAAAAAAGGGTGTTTGGAAATCTTTGGGTCAAAAACTGAAAAAAAGTTCAAAAATAGCAAATTTTCCTAGTATTGTATCAATTTAGAATTAAATTGTAATACAAGCTAGTTTTTTATTCAAAAACATCAATCATTCTACACTTAGCACTTTTCTCATAAAACGTCAAAAAAATGCCTTTTAAAATCTTTGTTTCAAAAACTAAAAAAAAGTTCAAAAAAAGATAACTTCGCTAGTATTTCATAATTTTAAACTTAAACTACTATGCAGAATAGTTTTTAACATAAATACTTCAATCATTTTGGAAATAGAACTTTTCTAAAGTGAGGTTCAGAAAGTGTGAACGAAATTTGCTCTGTCGCAAAATAATACAATGATCAAAAACCCCTAAGAGCACTAGTATTTAGTAATTTCAGATTTAAATTCTCAATAATTGCAGTTGTTTGATAAGAAACTGCAATCATTCTTAAATCAGAGATTTTCTCATGAAACGTGTAAAAACGGAAAAAAAGTTTTTTTCGAAAAATAAAAAAAATGCTTAAAATTAGCTAATTTCACTTGTATATAATAGTTTTGAACCTTAAGGCCTAGGCAATACAGTTTTTTACTCAAAAATTGCAATCATTGTATAATTAGAGCTTTTCTCATGAAACATAAAAAAAAGGGTGTTTTGAAATCTTTGGGTCAAAAACTGAAAAAAAGTTCAAAAATAGCAAATTTACCTAGTATTGTATCAATTTAGAATTAAATTGTAATACAAGCTAGTTTTTTATTCAAAAACATCAATCATTCTACACTTAGCACTTTTCTCATAAAACGTCAAAAAAATGCCTTTTAAAATCTTTGTTTCAAAAACTAAAAAAAAGTTCAAAAAAAGATAACTTCGCTAGTATTTCATAATTTTAAACTTAAACTACTATGCAGAATAGTTTTTAACATAAATACTTCAATCATTTTGGAAATAGAACTTTTCTAAAGTGAGGTTCAGAAAGTTTGAACGAAATTTGCTCTGTCGCAAAATAATACAATGATCAAAAACCCCTAAGAGCACTAGTATTTAGTAATTTCAGATTTAAATTCTCAATAATTGCAGTTGTTTGATAAGAAACTGCAATCATTCTTAAATCAGAGATTTTCTCATGAAACGTGTAAAAACGGAAAAAAAGTTTTTTTCGAAAAATAAAAAAAATGCTTAAAATTAGCTAATTTCACTTGTATTTAATAGGTTTGAACCTTAAGGCCTAGGCAATACAGTTTTTTACTCAAAAATTGCAATCATTGTATAATTAGAGCTTTTCTCATGAAACATAAAAAAAAGGGTGTTTTGAAATCTTTGGGTCAAAAACTGAAAAAAAGTTCAAAAATAGCAAATTTACCTAGTATTGTATCAATTTAGAATTAAATTGTAATACAAGCTAGTTTTTTATTCAAAAACATCAATCATTCTACACTTAGCACTTTTCTCATAAAACGTCAAAAAAATGCCTTTTAAAATCTTTGTTTCAAAAACTAAAAAAAAGTTCAAAAAAAGATAACTTCGCTAGTATTTCATAATTTTAAACTTAAACTACTATGCAGAATAGTTTTTAACATAAATACTTCAATCATTTTGGAAATAGAACTTTTCTAAAGTGAGGTTCAGAAAGTTTGAACGAAATTTGCTCTGTCGCAAAATAATACAATGATCAAAAACCCCTAAGAGCACTAGTATTTAGTAATTTCAGATTTAAATTCTCAATAATTGCAGTTGTTTGATAAGAAACTGCAATCATTCTTAAATCAGAGATTTTCTCATGAAACGTGTAAAAACGGAAAAAAAGTTTTTTTCGAAAAATAAAAAAAATGCTTAAAATTAGCTAATTTCACTTGTATTTAATAGGTTTGAACCTTAAGGCCTAGGCAATACAGTTTTTTACTCAAAAATTGCAATCACTGTATAATTAGAGCTTTTCTCATGAAACATGAAAAAAGGGTGTTTGGAAATCTTTGGGTCAAAAACTGAAAAAAAGTTCAAAAATAGCAAATTTTCCTAGTATTGTATCAATTTAGAATTAAATTGTAATACAAGCTAGTTTTTTATTCAAAAACATCAATCATCCTACACTTAGCACTTTTCTCATAAAACGTCAAAAAAATGCCTTTTAAAATCTTTGTTTCAAAAACTAAAAAAAAGTTCAAAAAAAGATAACTTCGCTAGTATTTCATAATTTTAAACTTAAACTACTATGCAGAATAGTTTTTAACATAAATACTTCAATCATTTTGGAAATAGAACTTTTCTAAAGTGAGGTTTAGAAAGTGTGAACGAAATTTGCTCTGTCGCAAAATAATACAATGATCAAAAACCCCTAAGAGCACTAGTATTTAGTAATTTCAGATTTAAATTCTCAATAATTGCAGTTGTTTGATAAGAAACTGCAATCATTCTTAAATCAGAGATTTTCTCATGAAACGTGTAAAAACTAAAAAAAAGTTTTTTTCGAAAAATAAAAAAAATGCTTAAAATTAGCTAATTTCACTTGTATTTAATAGTTTTGAACCTTAAGGCCTAGGCAATACAGTTTTTTACTCAAAAATTGCAATCATTGTATAATTAGAGCTTTTCTCATGAAACATGAAAAAAGGGTGTTTGGAAATCTTTGGGTCAAAAACTGAAAAAAAGTTCAAAAATAGCAAATTTTCCTAGTATTGTATCAACTTAGAATTCTATTGTAATACAAGCTAGTTTTTTATTCAAAAACATCAATCATTCTACACTTAGCACTTTTCTCATAAAACGTCAAAAAAATGCCTTTTAAAATCTTTGTTTCAAAAACTAAAAAAAAGTTCAAAAAAAGATAACTTCGCTAGTATTTCATAATATTAAACTTAAACTACTATGCAGAATAGTTTTTAACATAAATAATTCAATCATTTTGGAAATAGAACTTTTCTAAAGTGAGGTTCAGAAAGTGTGAACGAAATTTGCTCTGTCGCAAAATAATACAATGATCAAAAACCCCTAAGAGCACTAGTATTTAGTAATTTCAGATTTAAATTCTCAATAATTGCAGTTGTTTGATAAGAAACTGCAATCATTCTTAAATCAGAGATTTTCTCATGAAACGTGTAAAAACGGAAAAAAAGTTTTTTTCGAAAAAAAAAAAATGCTTAAAATTAGCTAATTTCACTTGTATATAATAGTTTTGAACCTTAAGGCCTAGGCAATACAGTTTTTTACTCAAAAATTGCAATCATTGTATAATTAGAGCTTTTCTCATGAAACATGAAAAAAGGGTGTTTGGAAATCTTTGGGTCAAAAACTGAAAAAAAGTTCAAAAATAGCAAATTTTCCTAGTATTGTATCAATTTAGAATTAAATTGTAATACAAGCTAGTTTTTTATTCAAAAACATCAATCATTCTACACTTAGCACTTTTCTCATAAAACGTCAAAAAAATGCCTTTTAAAATCTTTGTTTCAAAAACTAAAAAAAAGTTCAAAAAAAGATAACTTCGCTAGTATTTCATAATTTTAAACTTAAACTACTATGCAGAATAGTTTTTAACATAAATACTTCAATCATTTTGGAAATAGAACTTTTCTAAAGTGAGGTTCAGAAAGTTTGAACGAAATTTGCTCTGTCGCAAAATAATACAATGATCAAAAACCCCTAAGAGCACTAGTATTTAGTAATTTCAGATTTAAATTCTCAATAATTGCAGTTGTTTGATAAGAAACTGCAATCATTCTTAAATCAGAGATTTTCTCATGAAACGTGTAAAAACGGAAAAAAAGTTTTTTTCGAAAAATAAAAAAAATGCTTAAAATTAGCTAATTTCACTTGTATTTAATAGTTTTGAACCTTAAGGCCTAGGCAATACAGTTTTTTACTCAAAAATTGCAATCATTGTATAATTAGAGCTTTTCTCATGAAACATGAAAAAAGGGTGTTTGGAAATCTTTGGGTCAAAAACTGAAAAAAAGTTCAAAAATAGCAAATTTTCCTAGTATTGTATCAATTTAGAATTAAATTGTAATACAAGCTAGTTTTTTATTCAAAAACATCAATCATTCTACACTTAGCACTTTTCTCATAAAACGTCAAAAAAAGCCTTTTAAAATCTTTTTTCAAAAACTAAAAAAAAGTTCAAAAAAAGATAACTTCGCTAGTATTTCATAATTTTAAACTTAAACTACTATGCAGAATAGTTTTTAACATAAATACTTCAATCATTTTGGAAATAGAACTTTTCTAAAGTGAGGTTCAGAAAGTGTGAACGAAATTTGCTCTGTCGCAAAATAATACAATGATCAAAAACCCCTAAGAGCACTAGTATTTAGTAATTTCAGATTTAAATTCTCAATAATTGCAGTTGTTTGATAAGAAACTGCAATCATTCTTAAATCAGAGATTTTCTCATGAAACGTGTAAAAACGGAAAAAAAGTTTTTTTCGAAAAATAAAAAAAATGCTTAAAATTAGCTAATTTCACTTGTATTTAATAGGTTTGAACCTTAAGGCCTAGGCAATACAGTTTTTTACTCAAAAATTGCAATCATTGTATAATTAGAGCTTTTCTCATGAAACATGAAAAAAGGGTGTTTGGAAATCTTTGGGTCAAAAACTGAAAAAAAGTTCAAAAATAGCAAATTTTCCTAGTATTGTATCAATTTAGAATTAAATTGTAATACAAGCTAGTTTTTTATTCAAAAACATCAATCATTCTACACTTAGCACTTTTCTCATAAAACGTCAAAAAAATGCCTTTTAAAATCTTTGTTTCAAAAACTAAAAAAATTTCAAAAAAAGATAACTTCGCTAGTATTTCATAATTTTAAACTTAAACTACTATGCAGAATAGTTTTTAACATAAATACTTCAATCATTTTGGAAATAGAACTTTTCTAAAGTGAGGTTCAGAAAGTGTGAACGAAATTTGCTCTGTCGCAAAATAATACAATGATCAAAAACCCCTAAGAGCACTAGTATTTAGTAATTTCAGATTTAAATTCTCAATAATTGCAGTTGTTTGATAAGAAACTGCAATCATTCTTAAATCAGAGATTTTCTCATGAAACGTGTAAAAACGGAAAAAAAGTTTTTTTCGAAAAATAAAAAAAATGCTTAAAATTAGCTAATTTCACTTGTATTTAATAGTTTTGAACCTTAAGGCCTAGGCAATACAGTTTTTTACTCAAAAATTGCAATCATTGTATAATTAGAGCTTTTCTCATGAAACATGAAAAAAGGGTGTTTGGAAATCTTTGGGTCAAAAACTGAAAAAAAGTTCAAAAATAACAAATTTTCCTAGTATTGTATCAATTTAGAATTAAATTGTAATACAAGCTAGTTTTTTATTCAAAAACATCAATCATTCTACACTTAGCACTTTTCTCATAAAACGTCAAAAAAATGCCTTTTAAAATCTTTGTTTCAAAAACTAAAAAAAAGTTCAAAAAAAGATAACTTCGCTAGTATTTCATAATTTTAAACTTAAAGTACTATGCAGAATAGTTTTTAACATAAATACTTCAATCATTTTGGAAATAGAACTTTTCTAAAGTGAGGTTCAGAAAGTGTGAACGAAATTTGCTCTGTCGCAAAATAATACAATGATCAAAAACCCCTAAGAGCACTAGTATTTAGTAATTTCAGATTTAAATTCTCAATAATTGCAGTTGTTTGATAAGAAACTGCAATCATTCTTAAATCAGAGATTTTCTCATGAAACGTGTAAAAACGGAAAAAAAGTTTTTTTCAAAAAATAAAAAAAATGCTTAAAATTAGCTAATTTCACTTGTATTTAATAGTTTTGAACCTTAAGGCCTAGGCAATACAGTTTTTTACTCAAAAATTGCAATCATTGTATAATTAGAGCTTTTCTCATGAAACATGAAAAAAGGGTGTTTGGAAATCTTTGGGTCAAAAACTGAAAAAAAGTTCAAAAATAGCAAATTTTCCTAGTATTGTATCAATTTAGAATTAAATTGTAATACAAGCTAGTTTTTTATTCAAAAACATCAATCATTCTACACTTAGCACTTTTCTCATAAAACGTCAAAAAAATGCCTTTTAAAATCTTTGTTTCAAAAACTATAAAAAAGTTCAAAAAAAGATAACTTCGCTAGTATTTCATAATTTTAAACTTAAACTACTATGCAGAATAGTTTTTAACATAAATACTTCAATCATTTTGGAAATAGAACTTTTCTAAAGTGAGGTTCAGAAAGTGTGAACGAAATTTGCTCTGTCGCAAAATAATACAATGATCAAAAACCCCTAAGAGCACTAGTATTTAGTAATTTCAGATTTAAATTCTCAATAATTGCAGTTGTTTGATAAGAAACTGCAATCATTCTTAAATCAGAGATTTTCTCATGAAACGTGTAAAAACGGAAAAAAAGTTTTTTTCGAAAAATAAAAAAAATGCTTAAAATTAGCTAATTTCACTTGTATTTAATAGTTTTGAACCTTAAGGCCTAGGCAATACAGTTTTTTACTCAAAAATTGCAATCATTGTATAATTAGAGCTTTTCTCATGAAACATGAAAAAAGGGTGTTTGGAAATCTTTGGGTCAAAAACTGAAAAAAAGTTCAAAAATAACAAATTTTCCTAGTATTGTATCAATTTAGAATTAAATTGTAATACAAGCTAGTTTTTTATTCAAAAACATCAATCATTCTACACTTAGCACTTTTCTCATAAAACGTCAAAAAAATGCCTTTTAAAATCTTTGTTTCAAAAACTAAAAAAAAGTTCAAAAAAAGATAACTTCGCTAGTATTTCATAATTTTAAACTTAAAGTACTATGCAGAATAGTTTTTAACATAAATACTTCAATCATTTTGGAAATAGAACTTTTCTAAAGTGAGGTTCAGAAAGTGTGAACGAAATTTGCTCTGTCGCAAAATAATACAATGATCAAAAACCCCTAAGAGCACTAGTATTTAGTAATTTCAGATTTAAATTCTCAATAATTGCAGTTGTTTGATAAGAAACTGCAATCATTCTTAAATCAGAGATTTTCTCATGAAACGTGTAAAAACGGAAAAAAAGTTTTTTTCAAAAAATAAAAAAAATGCTTAAAATTAGCTAATTTCACTTGTATTTAATAGTTTTGAACCTTAAGGCCTAGGCAATACAGTTTTTTACTCAAAAATTGCAATCATTGTATAATTAGAGCTTTTCTCATGAAACATGAAAAAAGGGTGTTTGGAAATCTTTGGGTCAAAAACTGAAAAAAAGTTCAAAAATAGCAAATTTTCCTAGTATTGTATCAATTTAGAATTAAATTGTAATACAAGCTAGTTTTTTATTCAAAAACATCAATCATTCTACACTTAGCACTTTTCTCATAAAACGTCAAAAAAATGCCTTTTAAAATCTTTGTTTCAAAAACTAAAAAAAAGTTCAAAAAAAGATAACTTCGCTAGTATTTCATAATTTTAAACTTAAACTACTATGCAGAATAGTTTTTAACATAAATACTTCAATCATTTTGGAAATAGAACTTTTCTAAAGTGAGGTTCAGAAAGTGTGAACGAAATTTGCTCTGTCGCAAAATAATACAATGATCAAAAACCCCTAAGAGCACTAGTATTTAGTAATTTCAGATTTAAATTCTCAATAATTGCAGTTGTTTGATAAGAAACTGCAATCATTCTTAAATCAGAGATTTTCTCATGAAACGTGTAAAAACGGAAAAAAAGTTTTTTTCGAAAAATAAAAAAAATGCTTAAAATTAGCTAATTTCACTTGTATATAATAGTTTTGAACCTTAAGGCCTAGGCAATACAGTTTTTTACTCAAAAATTGCAATCATTGTATAATTAGAGCTTTTCTCATGAAACATAAAAAAAAGGGTGTTTTGAAATCTTTGGGTCAAAAACTGAAAAAAAGTTCAAAAATAGCAAAATTTCCTAGTATTGTATCAATTTAGAATTAAATTGTAATACAAGCTAGTTTTTTATTCAAAAACATCAATCATTCTACACTTAGCACTTTTCTCATAAAACGTCAAAAAAATGCCTTTTAAAATCTTTGTTTCAAAAACTAAAAAAAAGTTCAAAAAAAGATAACTTCGCTAGTATTTCATAATTTTAAACTTAAACTACTATGCAGAATAGTTTTTAACATAAATACTTCAATCATTTTGGAAATAGAACTTTTCTAAAGTGAGGTTCAGAAAGTGTGAACGAAATTTGCTCTGTCGCAAAATAATACAATGATCAAAAACCCCTAAGAGCACTAGTATTTAGTAATTTCAGATTTAAATTCTCAATAATTGCAGTTGTTTGATAAGAAACTGCAATCATTCTTAAATCAGAGATTTTCTCATGAAACGTGTAAAAACGGAAAAAAAGTTTTTTTCGAAAAATAAAAAAAATGCTTAAAATTAGCTAATTTCACTTGTATATAATAGTTTTGAACCTTAAGGCCTAGGCAATACAGTTTTTTACTCAAAAATTGCAATCATTGTATAATTAGAGCTTTTCTCATGAAACATAAAAAAAAGGGTGTTTTGAAATCTTTGGGTCAAAAACTGAAAAAAAGTTCAAAAATAGCAAAATTTCCTAGTATTGTATCAATTTAGAATTAAATTGTAATACAAGCTAGTTTTTTATTCAAAAACATCAATCATTCTACACTTAGCACTTTTCTCATAAAACGTCAAAAAAATGCCTTTTAAAATCTTTGTTTCAAAAACTAAAAAAAAGTTCAAAAAAAGATAACTTCGCTAGTATTTCATAATTTTAAACTTAAACTACTATGCAGAATAGTTTTTAACATAAATACTTCAATCATTTTGGAAATAGAACTTTTCTAAAGTGAGGTTCAGAAAGTGTGAACGAAATTTGCTCTGTCGCAAAATAATACAATGATCAAAAACCCCTAAGAGCACTAGTATTTAGTAATTTCAGATTTAAATTCTCAATAATTGCAGTTGTTTGATAAGAAACTGCAATCATTCTTAAATCAGAGATTTTCTCATGAAACGTGTAAAAACGGAAAAAAAGTTTTTTTCGAAAAATAAAAAAAATGCTTAAAATTAGCTAATTTCACTTGTATTTAATAGTTTTGAACCTTAAGGCCTAGGCAATACAGTTTTTTACTCAAAAATTGCAATCATTGTATAATTAGAGCTTTTCTCATGAAACATGAAAAAAGGGTGTTTGGAAATCTTTGGGTCAAAAACTGAAAAAAAGTTCAAAAATAGCAAATTTTCCTAGTATTGTATCAATTTAGAATTAAATTGTAATACAAGCTAGTTTTTTATTCAAAAACATCAATCATTCTACACTTAGCACTTTTCTCATAAAACGTCAAAAAAATGCCTTTTAAAATCTTTGTTTCAAAAACTAAAAAAAGTTCAAAAAAAGATAACTTCGCTAGTATTTCATAATTTTAAACTTAAACTACTATGCAGAATAGTTTTTAACATAAATACTTCAATCATTTTGGAAATAGAACTTTTCTAAAGTGAGGTTCAGAAAGTGTGAACGAAATTTGCTCTGTCGCAAAATAATACAATGATCAAAAACCCCTAAGAGCACTAGTATTTAGTAATTTCAGATTTAAATTCTCAATAATTGCAGTTGTTTGATAAGAAACTGCAATCATTCTTAAATCAGAGATTTTCTCATGAAACGTGTAAAAACGGAAAAAAAGTTTTTTTCGAAAAATAAAAAAAATGCTTAAAATTAGCTAATTTCACTTGTATATAATAGTTTTGAACCTTAAGGCCTAGGCAATACAGTTTTTTACTCAAAAATTGCAATTATTGTATAATTAGAGCTTTTCTCATGAAACATGAAAAAAGGGTGTTTTGAAATCTTTGGGTCAAAAACTGAAAAAAAGTTCAAAAATAGCAAATTTACCTAGTATTGTATCAATTTAGAATTAAATTGTAATACAAGCTAGTTTTTTATTCAAAAACATCAATCATTCTACACTTAGCACTTTTCTCATAAAACGTCAAAAAAATGCCTTTTAAAATCTTTGTTTCAAAAACTAAAAAAAAGTTCAAAAAAAGATAACTTCGCTAGTATTTCATAATATTAAACTTAAACTACTATGCAGAATAGTTTTTAACATAAATACTTCAATCATTTTGGAAATAGAACTTTTCTAAAGTGAGGTTCAGAAAGTGTGAACGAAATTTGCTCTGTCGCAAAATAATACAATGATCAAAAACCCCTAAGAGCACTAGTATTTAGTAATTTCAGATTTAAATTCTCAATAATTGCAGTTGTTTGATAAGAAACTGCAATCATTCTTAAATCAGAGATTTTCTCATGAAACGTGTAAAAACGGAAAAAAAGTTTTTTTCGAAATATAAAAAAAATGCTTAAAATTAGCTAATTTCACTTGTATTTAATAGTTTTGAACCTTAAGGCCTAGGCAATACAGTTTTTTACTCAAAAATTGCAATCATTGTATAATTAGAGCTTTTCTCATGAAACATGAAAAAAGGGTGTTTGGAAATCTTTGGGTCAAAAACTGAAAAAAAGTTCAAAAATAGCAAATTTTCCTAGTATTGTATCAATTTAGAATTAAATTGTAATACAAGCTAGTTTTTTATTCAAAAACATCAATCATTCTACACTTAGCACTTTTCTCATAAAACGTCAAAAAAATGCCTTTTAAAATCTTTGTTTCAAAAACTAAAAAAAGTTCAAAAAAAGATAACTTCGCTAGTATTTCATAATTTTAAACTTAAACTACTATGCAGAATAGTTTTTAACATAAATACTTCAATCATTTTGGAAATAGAACTTTTCTAAAGTGAGGTTCAGAAAGTGTGAACGAAATTTGCTCTGTCGCAAAATAATACAATGATCAAAAACCCCTAAGAGCACTAGTATTTAGTAATTTCAGATTTAAATTCTCAATAATTGCAGTTGTTTGATAAGAAACTGCAATCATTCTTAAATCAGAGATTTTCTCATGAAACGTGTAAAAACGGAAAAAAAGTTTTTTTCGAAAGATAAAAAAAATGCTTAAAATTAGCTAATTTCACTTGTATATAATAGTTTTGAACCTTAAGGCCTAGGCAATACAGTTTTTTACTCAAAAATTGCAATCATTGTATAATTAGAGCTTTTCTCATGAAACATGAAAAAAGGGTGTTTTGAAATCTTTGGGTCAAAAACTGAAAAAAAGTTCAAAAATAGCAAATTTACCTAGTATTGTATCAATTTAGAATTAAATTGTAATACAAGCTAGTTTTTTATTCAAAAACATCAATCATTCTACACTTAGCACTTTTCTCATAAAACGTCAAAAAAATGCCTTTTAAAATCTTTGTTTCAAAAACTAAAAAAAAGTTCAAAAAAAGATAACTTCGCTAGTATTTCATAATTTTAAACTTAAACTACTATGCAGAATAGTTTTTAACATAAATACTTCAATCATTTTGGAAATAGAACTTTTCTAAAGTGAGGTTCAGAAAGTGTGAACGAAATTTGCTCTGTCGCAAAATAATACAATGATCAAAAACCCCTAAGAGCACTAGTATTTAGTAATTTCAGATTTAAATTCTCAATAATTGCAGTTGTTTGATAAGAAACTGCAATCATTCTTAAATCAGAGATTTTCTCATGAAACGTGTAAAAACGGAAAAAAAGTTTTTTTCGAAAAATAAAAAAAATGCTTAAAATTAGCTAATTTCACTTGTATATAATAGTTTTGAACCTTAAGGCCTAGGCAATACAGTTTTTTACTCAAAAATTGCAATCATTGTATAATTAGAGCTTTTCTCATGAAACATAAAAAAAAGGGTGTTTTGAAATCTTTGGGTCAAAAACTGAAAAAAAGTTCAAAAATAGCAAATTTACCTAGTATTGTATCAATTTAGAATTAAATTGTAATACAAGCTAGTTTTTTATTCAAAAACATCAATCATTCTACACTTAGCACTTTTCTCATAAAACGTCAAAAAAATGCCTTTTAAAATCTTTGTTTCAAAAACTAAAAAAAAGTTCAAAAAAAGATAACTTCGCTAGTATTTCATAATTTTAAACTTAAACTACTATGCAGAAAAGTTTTTAACATAAATACTTCAATCATTTTGGAAATAGAACTTTTCTAAAGTGAGGTTCAGAAAGTGTGAACGAAATTTGCTCTGTCGCAAAATAATACAATGATCAAAAACCCCTAAGAGCACTAGTATTTAGTAACTTCAGATTTAAATTCTCAATAATTGAAGTTGTTTGATAAGAAACTGCAATCATTATTAAATCAGAGATTTTCTCATGAAACGTGTAAAAACAGAAAAAAAGTTTTTTTCGAAAAATAAAAAAAATGCTTAAAATTAGCTAATTTCACTTGTATTTAATAGTTTTGAACCTTAAGGCCTAGGCAATACAGTTTTTTACTCAAAAATTGCAATCATTGTATAATTAGAGCTTTTCTCATGAAACATGAAAAAAGGGTGTTTGGAAATCTTTGGGTCAAAAACTGAAAAAAAGTTCAAAAATAGCAAATTTTCCTAGTATTGTATCAACTTAGAATTCTATTGTAATACAAGCTATTTTTTTATTCAAAAACATCAATCATTCTACACTTAGCACTTTTCTCATAAAACGTCAAAAAAATGCCTTTTAAAATCTTTGTTTCAAAAACTAAAAAAAAGTTCAAAAAAAGATAACTTCGCTAGTATTTCATAATATTAAACTTAAACTACTATGCAGAATAGTTTTTAACATAAATACTTCAATCATTTTGGAAATAGAACTTTTCTAAAGTGAGGTTCAGAAAGTGTGAACGAAATTTGCTCTGTCGCAAAATAATACAATGATCAAAAACCCCTAAGAGCACTAGTATTTAGTAATTTCAGATTTAAATTCTCAATAATTGCAGTTGTTTGATAAGAAACTGCAATCATTCTTAAATCAGAGATTTTCTCATGAAACGTGTAAAAACGGAAAAAAAGTTTTTTTCGAAAAATAAAAAAAATGCTTAAAATTAGCTAATTTCACTTGTATATAATAGTTTCGAACCTTAAGGCCTAGGCAATACAGTTTTTTACTCAAAAATTGCAATCATTGTATAATTAGAGCTTTTCTCATGAAACATGAAAAAATTGTGTTTGGAAATCTTTGGGTCAAAAACTGAAAAAAAGTTCAAAAATAGCAAATTTTCCTAGTATTGTATCAACTTAGAATTCTATTGTAATACAAGCTATTTTTTTATTCAAAAACATCAATCATTCTACACTTAGCACTTTTCTCATAAAACGTCAAAAAAATGCCTTTTAAAATCTTTGTTTCAAAAACTAAAAAAAAGTTCAAAAAAAGATAACTTCGCTAGTATTTCATAATATTAAACTTAAACTACTATGCAGAATAGTTTTTAACATAAATACTTCAATCATTTTGGAAATAGAACTTTTCTAAAGTGAGGTTCAGAAAGTGTGAACGAAATTTGCTCTGTCGCAAAATAATACAATGATCAAAAACCCCTAAGAGCACTAGTATTTAGTAATTTCAGATTTAAATTCTCAATAATTGCAGTTGTTTGATAAGAAACTGCAATCATTCTTAAATCAGAGATTTTCTCATGAAACGTGTAAAAACGGAAAAAAAGTTTTTTTCGAAAAATAAAAAAAATGCTTAAAATTAGCTAATTTCACTTGTATATAATAGTTTTGAACCTTAAGGCCTAGGCAATACAGTTTTTTACTCAAAAATTGCAATCATTGTATAATTAGAGCTTTTCTCATGAAACATGAAAAAAGGGTGTTTTGAAATCTTTGGGTCAAAAACTGAAAAAAAGATCAAAAATAGCAAATTTACCTAGTATTGTATCAATTTAGAATTAAATTGTAATACAAGCTAGTTTTTTATTCAAAAACATCAATCATTCTACACTTAGCACTTTTCTCATAAAACGTCAAAAAAATGCCTTTTAAAATCTTTGTTTCAAAAACTAAAAAAAAGTTCAAAAAAAGATAACTTCGCTAGTATTTCATAATATTAAACTTAAACTACTATGCAGAATAGTTTTTAACATAAATACTTCAATCATTTTGGAAATAGAACTTTTCTAAAGTGAGGTTCAGAAAGTGTGAACGAAATTTGCTCTGTCGCAAAATAATACAATGATCAAAAACCCCTAAGAGCACTAGTATTTAGTAATTTCAGATTTAAATTCTCAATAATTGCAGTTGTTTGATAAGAAACTGCAATCATTCTTAAATCAGAGATTTTCTCATGAAACGTGTAAAAACGGAAAAAAAGTTTTTTTCGAAAAATAAAAAAAATGCTTAAAATTAGCTAATTTCACTTGTATATAATAGTTTTGAACCTTAAGGCCTAGGCAATACAGTTTTTTACTCAAAAATTGCAATCATTGTATAATTAGAGCTTTTCTCATGAAACATGAAAAAAGGGTGTTTTGAAATCTTTCGGTCAAAAACTGAAAAAAAGTTCAAAAATAGCAAAATTTCCTAGTATTGTATCAATTTAGAATTAAATTGTAATACAAGCTAGTTTTTTATTCAAAAACATCAATCATTCTACACTTAGCACTTTTCTCATAAAACGTCAAAAAAATGCCTTTTAAAATCTTTGTTTCAAAAACTAAAAAAAAGTTCAAAAAAAGATAACTTCGCTAGTATTTCATAATTTTAAACTTAAACTACTATGCAGAATAGTTTTTAACATAAATACTTCAATCATTTTGGAAATAGAACTTTTCTAAAGTGAGGTTCAGAAAGTGTGAACGAAATTTGCTCTGTCGCAAAATAATACAATGATCAAAAACCCCTAAGAGCACTAGTATTTAGTAATTTCAGATTTAAATTCTCAATAATTGCAGTTGTTTGATAAGAAACTGCAATCATTCTTAAATCAGAGATTTTCTCATGAAACGTGTAAAAACGGAAAAAAAGTTTTTTTCGAAAAATAAAAAAAATGCTTAAAATTAGCTAATTTCACTTGTATTTAATAGTTTTGAACCTTAAGGCCTAGGCAATACAGTTTTTTACTCAAAAATTGCAATCATTGTATAATTAGAGCTTTTCTCATGAAACATGAAAAAAGGGTGTTTGGAAATCTTTGGGTCAAAAACTGAAAAAAAGTTCAAAAATAGCAAATTTTCCTAGTATTGTATCAATTTAGAATTAAATTGTAATACAAGCTAGTTTTTTATTCAAAAACATCAATCATTCTACACTTAGCACTTTTCTCATAAAACGTCAAAAAAATGCCTTTTAAAATCTTTGTTTCAAAAACTAAAAAAAAGTTCAAAAAAAGATAACTTCGCTAGTATTTCATAATTTTAAACTTAAACTACTATGCAGAATAGTTTTTAACATAAATACTTCAATCATTTTGGAAATAGAACTTTTCTAAAGTGAGGTTCAGAAAGTGTGAACTAAATTTGCTCTGTCGCAAAATAATACAATGATCAAAAACCCCTAAGAGCACTAGTATTTAGTAATTTCAGATTTAAATTCTCAATAATTGCAGTTGTTTGATAAGAAACTGCAATCATTCTTAAATCAGAGTTTTTCTCATGAAACGTGTAAAAACGGAAAAAAAGTTTTTTTCGAAAAATAAAAAAAATGCTTAAAATTAGCTAATTTTACTTGTATTTAATAGTTTTGAACCTTAAGGCCTAGGCAATACAGTTTTTTACTCAAAAATTGCAATCATTGTATAATTAGAGCTTTTCTCATGAAACATGAAAAAAGGGTGTTTGGAAATCTTTGGGTCAAAAACTGAAAAAAAGTTCAAAAATAGCAAATTTTCCTAGTATTGTATCAATTTAGAATTAAATTGTAATACAAGCTAGTTTTTTATTCAAAAACATCAATCATTCTACACTTAGCACTTTTCTCATAAAACGTCAAAAAAATGCCTTTTAAAATCTTTGTTTCAAAAACTAAAAAAAAGTTCAAAAAAAGATAACTTCGCTAGTATTTCATAATTTTAAACTTAAACTACTATGCAGAATAGTTTTTAACATAAATACTTCAATCATTTTGGAAATAGAACTTTTCTAAAGTGAGGTTCAGAAAGTGTGAACGAAATTTGCTCTGTCGCAAAATAATACAATGATCAAAAACCCCTAAGAGCACTAGTATTTAGTAACTTCAGATTTAAATTCTCAATAATTGCAGTTGTTTGATAAGAAACTGCAATCATTATTAAATCAGAGATTTTCTCATGAAACGTGTAAAAACAGAAAAAAACGTTTTTTTCGAAAAATAAAAAAAATGCTTAAAATTAGCTAATTTCACTTGTATTTAATAGTTTTGAACCTTAAGGCCTAGGCAATACAGTTTTTTACTCAAAAATTGCAATCATTGTATAATTAGAGCTTTTCTCATGTAACATGAAAAAAGGGTGTTTGGAAATCTTTGGGTCAAAAACTGAAAAAAAGTTCAAAAATAGCAAATTTTTCTAGTATTGTATCAATTTAGAATTAAATTGTAATACAAGCTAGTTTTTTATTCAAAAACATCAATCATTCTACACTTAGCACTTTTCTCATAAAACGTCAAAAAAATGCCTTTTTAAATCTTTGTTTCAAAAACTAAAAAAAAAGTTCAAAAAAAGATAACTTCGCTAGTATTTCATAATTTTAAACTTAAACTACTATGCAGAATAGTTTTTAACATAAATACTTCAATCATTTTGGAAATAGAACTTTTCTAAAGTGAGGTTCAGAAAGTGTGAACGAAATTTGCTCTGTCGCAAAATAATACAATGATCAAAAACCCCTAAGAGCACTAGTATTTAGTAATTTCAGATTTAAATTCTCAATAATTGCAGTTGTTTGATAAGAAACTGCAATCATTCTTAAATCAGAGATTTTCTCATGAAACGTGTAAAAACGGAAAAAAACGTTTTTTTCGAAAAATAAAAAAAATGCTTAAAATTAGCTAATTTCACTTGTATTTAATAGTTTTGAACCTTAAGGCCTAGGCAATACAGTTTTTTACTCAAAAATTGCAATCATTGTATAATTAGAGCTTTTCTCATGAAACATGAAAAAAGGGTGTTTGGAAATCTTTGGGTCAAAAACTGAAAAAAAGTTCAAAAATAGCAAATTTTCCTAGTATTGTATCAATTTAGAATTAAATTGTAATACAAGCTAGTTTTTTATTCAAAAACATCAATCATTCTACACTTAGCACTTTTCTCATAAAACGTCAAAAAAAATGCCTTTTAAAATCTTTGTTTCAAAAACTAAAAAAAAGTTCAAAAAAAGATAACTTCGCTAGTATTTCATAATTTTAAACTTAAACTACTATGCAGAATAGTTTTTAACATAAATACTTCAATCATTTTGGAAATAGAACTTTTCTAAAGTGAGGTTCAGAAAGTGTGAACGAAATTTGCTCTGTCGCAAAATAATACAATGATCAAAAACCCCTAAGAGCACTAGTATTTAGTAATTTCAGATTTAAATTCTCAATAATTGCAGTTGTTTGATAAGAAACTGCAATCATTCTTAAATCAGAGATTTTCTCATGAAACGTGTAAAAACGGAAAAAAAGTTTTTTTCGAAAAATAAAAATTGCTTAAAATTAGCTAATTTCACTTGTATTTAATAGTTTTGAACCTTAAGGCCTAGGCAATACAGTTTTTTACTCAAAAATTCCAATCATTGTATAATTAGAGCTTTTCTCATGAAACATGAAAAAAGGGTGTTTGGAAATCTTTGGGTCAAAAACTGAAAAAAAGTTCAAAAATAGCAAATTTTCCTAGTATTGTATCAATTTAGAATTAAATTGTAATACAAGCTAGTTTTTTATTCAAAAACATCAATCATTCTACACTTAGCACTTTTCTCATAAAACGTCAAAAAAATGCCTTTTAAAATCTTTGTTTCAAAAACTAAAAAAAGTTCAAAAAAAGATAACTTCGCTAGTATTTCATAATTTTAAACTTAAACTACTATGCAGAATAGTTTTTAACATAAATACTTCAATCATTTTGGAAATAGAACTTTTCTAAAGTGAGGTTCAGAAAGTGTGAACGAAATTTGCTCTGTCGCAAAATAATACAATGATCAAAAACCCCTAAGAGCACTAGTATTTAGTAATTTCAGATTTAAATTCTCAATAATTGCAGTTGTTTGATAAGAAACTGCAATCATTCTTAAATCAGAGATTTTCTCATGAAACGTGTAAAAACGGAAAAAAAGTTTTTTTCGAAAAATAAAAAAAATGCTTAAAATTAGCTAATTTCACTTGTATATAATAGTTTTGAACCTTAAGGCCTAGGCAATACAGTTTTTTACTCAAAAATTGCAATCATTGTATAATTAGAGCTTTTCTCATGAAACATGAAAAAAGGGTGTTTTGAAATCTTTGGGTCAAAAACTGAAAAAAAGTTCAAAAATAGCAAATTTACCTAGTATTGTATCAATTTACAATTAAATTGTAATACAAGCTAGTTTTTTATTCAAAAACATCAATCATTCTACACTTAGCACTTTTCTCATAAAACGTCAAAAAAATGCCTTTTTAAATCTTTGTTTCAAAAACTAAAAAAAAGTTCAAAAAAAGATAACTTCGCTAGTATTTCATAATTTTAAACTTAAACTACTATGCAGAATAGTTTTTAACATAAATACTTCAATCATTTTGGAAATAGAACTTTTCTAAAGTGAGGTTCAGAAAGTGTGAACGAAATTTGCTCTGTCGCAAAATAATACAATGATCAAAAACCCCTAAGAGCACTAGTATTTAGTAATTTCAGATTTAAATTCTCAATAATTGCAGTTGTTTGATAAGAAACTGCAATCATTCTTAAATCAGAGATTTTCTCATGAAACGTGTAAAAACGGAAAAAAACGTTTTTTTCGAAAAATAAAAAAAATGCTTAAAATTAGCTAATTTCACTTGTATTTAATAGTTTTGAACCTTAAGGCCTAGGCAATACAGTTTTTTACTCAAAAATTGCAATCATTGTATAATTAGAGCTTTTCTCATGAAACATGAAAAAAGGGTGTTTGGAAATCTTTGGGTCAAAAACTGAAAAAAAGTTCAAAAATAGCAAATTTTCCTAGTATTGTATCAATTTAGAATTAAATTGTAATACAAGCTAGTTTTTTATTCAAAAACATCAATCATTCTACACTTAGCACTTTTCTCATAAAACGTCAAAAAAATGCCTTTTAAAATCTTAGTTTCAAAAACTAAAAAAAAGTTCAAAAAAAGATAACTTCGCTAGTATTTCATAATTTTAAACTTAAACTACTATGCAGAATAGTTTTTAACATAAATACTTCAATCATTTTGGAAATAGAACTTTTCTAAAGTGAGGTTCAGAAAGTGTGAACTAAATTTGCTCTGTCGCAAAATAATACAATGATCAAAAACCCCTAAGAGCACTAGTATTTAGTAATTTCAGATTTAAATTCTCAATAATTGCAGTTGTTTGATAAGAAACTGCAATCATTCTTAAATCAGAGATTTTCTCATGAAACGTGTAAAAACGGAAAAAAAGTTTTTTTCGAAAAATAAAAAAAATGCTTAAAATTAGCTAATTTCACTTGTATTTAATAGTTTTGAACCTTAAGGCCTAGGCAATACAGTTTTTTACTCAAAAATTGCAATCATTGTATAATTAGAGCTTTTCTCATGAAACATGAAAAAAGGGTGTTTGGAAATCTTTGGGTCAAAAACTGAAAAAAAGTTCAAAAATAGCAAATTTTCCTAGTATTGTATCAATTTAGAATTAAATTGTAATACAAGCTAGTTTTTTATTCAAAAACATCAATCATTCTACACTTAGCACTTTTCTCATAAAACGTCAAAAAAATGCCTTTTAAAATCTTTGTTTCAAAAACTAAAAAAAAGTTCAAAAAAAGATAACTTCGCTAGTATTTCATAATTTTAAACTTAAACTACTATGCAGAATAGTTTTTAACATAAATACTTCAATCATTTTGGAAATAGAACTTTTCTAAAGTGAGGTTCAGAAAGTGTGAACGAAATTTGCTCTGTCGCAAAATAATACAATGATCAAAAACCCCTAAGAGCACTAGTATTTAGTAATTTCAGATTTAAATTCTCAATAATTGCAGTTGTTTGATAAGAAACTGCAATCATTCTTAAATCAGAGATTTTCTCATGAAACGTGTAAAAACGGAAAAAAAGTTTTTTTCGAAAAATAAAAAAAATGCTTAAAATTAGCTAATTTCACTTGTATATAATAGTTTTGAACCTTAAGGCCTAGGCAATACAGTTTTTTACTCAAAAATTGCAATCATTGTATAATTAGAGCTTTTCTCATGAAACATGAAAAAAGGGTGTTTTGAAATCTTTGGGTCAAAAACTGAAAAAAAGTTCAAAAATAGCAAATTTACCTAGTATTGTATCAATTTAGAATTAAATTGTAATACAAGCTAGTTTTTTATTCAAAAACATCAATCATTCTACACTTAGCACTTTTCTCATAAAACGTCAAAAAAATGCCTTTTAAAATCTTTGTTTCAAAAACTAAAAAAAAGTTCAAAAAAAGATAACTTCGCTAGTATTTCATAATTTTAAACTTAAACTACTATGCAGAATAGTTTTTAACATAAATACTTCAATCATTTTGGAAATAGAACTTTTCTAAAGTGAGGTTCAGAAAGTGTGAACGAAATTTGCTCTGTCGCAAAATAATACAATGATCAAAAACCCCTAAGAGCACTAGTATTTAGTAATTTCAGATTTAAATTCTCAATAATTGCAGTTGTTTGATAAGAAACTGCAATCATTCTTAAATCAGAGATTTTCTCATGAAACGTGTAAAAACGGAAAAAAAGTTTTTTTCGAAAAATAAAAAAAATGCTTAAAATTAGCTAATTTCACTTGTATTTAATAGTTTTGAACCTTAAGGCCTAGGCAATACAGTTTTTTACTCAAAAATTGCAATCATTGTATAATTAGAGCTTTTCTCATGAAACATGAAAAAAGGGTGTTTGGAAATCTTTAGTCAAAAACTGAAAAAAAGTTCAAAAATAGCAAATTTTCCTAGTATTGTATCAATTTAGAATTAAATTGTAATACAAGCTAGTTTTTTATTCAAAAACATCAATCATTCTACACTTAGCACTTTTCTCATAAAACGTCAAAAAAATGCCTTTTAAAATCTTTGTTTCAAAAACTAAAAAAAAGTTCAAAAAAAGATAACTTCGCTAGTATTTCATAATTTTAAACTTAAACTACTATGCAGAATAGTTTTTAACATAAATACTTCAATCATTTTGGAAATAGAACTTTTCTAAAGTGAGGTTCAGAAAGTGTGAACTAAATTTGCTCTGTCGCAAAATAATACAATGATCAAAAACCCCTAAGAGCACTAGTATTTAGTAATTTCAGATTTAAATTCTCAATAATTGCAGTTGTTTGATAAGAAACTGCAATCATTCTTAAATCAGAGTTTTTCTCATGAAACGTGTAAAAACGGAAAAAAAGTTTTTTTCGAAAAATAAAAAAAATGCTTAAAATTAGCTAATTTTACTTGTATTTAATAGTTTTGAACCTTAAGGCCTAGGCAATACAGTTTTTTACTCAAAAATTGCAATCATTGTATAATTAGAGCTTTTCTCATGAAACATGAAAAAAGGGTGTTTGGAAATCTTTGGGTCAAAAACTGAAAAAAAGTTCAAAAATAGCAAATTTTCCTAGTATTGTATCAATTTAGAATTAAATTGTAATACAAGCTAGTTTTTTATTCAAAAACATCAATCATTCTACACTTAGCACTTTTCTCATAAAACGTCAAAAAAATGCCTTTTAAAATCTTTGTTTCAAAAACTAAAAAAAAGTTCAAAAAAAGATAACTTCGCTAGTATTTCATAATTTTAAACTTAAACTACTATGCAGAATAGTTTTTAACATAAATACTTCAATCATTTTGGAAATAGAACTTTTCTAAAGTGAGGTTCAGAAAGTGTGAACGAAATTTGCTCTGTCGCAAAATAATACAATGATCAAAAACCCCTAAGAGCACTAGTATTTAGTAACTTCAGATTTAAATTCTCAATAATTGCAGTTGTTTGATAAGAAACTGCAATCATTATTAAATCAGAGATTTTCTCATGAAACGTGTAAAAACAGAAAAAAACGTTTTTTTCGAAAAATAAAAAAAATGCTTAAAATTAGCTAATTTCACTTGTATTTAATAGTTTTGAACCTTAAGGCCTAGGCAATACAGTTTTTTACTCAAAAATTGCAATCATTGTATAATTAGAGCTTTTCTCATGTAACATGAAAAAAGGGTGTTTGGAAATCTTTGGGTCAAAAACTGAAAAAAAGTTCAAAAATAGCAAATTTTTCTAGTATTGTATCAATTTAGAATTAAATTGTAATACAAGCTAGTTTTTTATTCAAAAACATCAATCATTCTACACTTAGCACTTTTCTCATAAAACGTCAAAAAAATGCCTTTTTAAATCTTTGTTTCAAAAACTAAAAAAAAAGTTCAAAAAAAGATAACTTCGCTAGTATTTCATAATTTTAAACTTAAACTACTATGCAGAATAGTTTTTAACATAAATACTTCAATCATTTTGGAAATAGAACTTTTCTAAAGTGAGGTTCAGAAAGTGTGAACGAAATTTGCTCTGTCGCAAAATAATACAATGATCAAAAACCCCTAAGAGCACTAGTATTTAGTAATTTCAGATTTAAATTCTCAATAATTGCAGTTGTTTGATAAGAAACTGCAATCATTCTTAAATCAGAGATTTTCTCATGAAACGTGTAAAAACGGAAAAAAACGTTTTTTTCGAAAAATAAAAAAAATGCTTAAAATTAGCTAATTTCACTTGTATTTAATAGTTTTGAACCTTAAGGCCTAGGCAATACAGTTTTTTACTCAAAAATTGCAATCATTGTATAATTAGAGCTTTTCTCATGAAACATGAAAAAAGGGTGTTTGGAAATCTTTGGGTCAAAAACTGAAAAAAAGTTCAAAAATAGCAAATTTTCCTAGTATTGTATCAATTTAGAATTAAATTGTAATACAAGCTAGTTTTTTATTCAAAAACATCAATCATTCTACACTTAGCACTTTTCTCATAAAACGTCAAAAAAAATGCCTTTTAAAATCTTTGTTTCAAAAACTAAAAAAAAGTTCAAAAAAAGATAACTTCGCTAGTATTTCATAATTTTAAACTTAAACTACTATGCAGAATAGTTTTTAACATAAATACTTCAATCATTTTGGAAATAGAACTTTTCTAAAGTGAGGTTCAGAAAGTGTGAACGAAATTTGCTCTGTCGCAAAATAATACAATGATCAAAAACCCCTAAGAGCACTAGTATTTAGTAATTTCAGATTTAAATTCTCAATAATTGCAGTTGTTTGATAAGAAACTGCAATCATTCTTAAATCAGAGATTTTCTCATGAAACGTGTAAAAACGGAAAAAAAGTTTTTTTCGAAAAATAAAAATTGCTTAAAATTAGCTAATTTCACTTGTATTTAATAGTTTTGAACCTTAAGGCCTAGGCAATACAGTTTTTTACTCAAAAATTCCAATCATTGTATAATTAGAGCTTTTCTCATGAAACATGAAAAAAGGGTGTTTGGAAATCTTTGGGTCAAAAACTGAAAAAAAGTTCAAAAATAGCAAATTTTCCTAGTATTGTATCAATTTAGAATTAAATTGTAATACAAGCTAGTTTTTTATTCAAAAACATCAATCATTCTACACTTAGCACTTTTCTCATAAAACGTCAAAAAAATGCCTTTTAAAATCTTTGTTTCAAAAACTAAAAAAAGTTCAAAAAAAGATAACTTCGCTAGTATTTCATAATTTTAAACTTAAACTACTATGCAGAATAGTTTTTAACATAAATACTTCAATCATTTTGGAAATAGAACTTTTCTAAAGTGAGGTTCAGAAAGTGTGAACGAAATTTGCTCTGTCGCAAAATAATACAATGATCAAAAACCCCTAAGAGCACTAGTATTTAGTAATTTCAGATTTAAATTCTCAATAATTGCAGTTGTTTGATAAGAAACTGCAATCATTCTTAAATCAGAGATTTTCTCATGAAACGTGTAAAAACGGAAAAAAAGTTTTTTTCGAAAAATAAAAAAAATGCTTAAAATTAGCTAATTTCACTTGTATATAATAGTTTTGAACCTTAAGGCCTAGGCAATACAGTTTTTTACTCAAAAATTGCAATCATTGTATAATTAGAGCTTTTCTCATGAAACATGAAAAAAGGGTGTTTTGAAATCTTTGGGTCAAAAACTGAAAAAAAGTTCAAAAATAGCAAATTTACCTAGTATTGTATCAATTTACAATTAAATTGTAATACAAGCTAGTTTTTTATTCAAAAACATCAATCATTCTACACTTAGCACTTTTCTCATAAAACGTCAAAAAAATGCCTTTTTAAATCTTTGTTTCAAAAACTAAAAAAAAGTTCAAAAAAAGATAACTTCGCTAGTATTTCATAATTTTAAACTTAAACTACTATGCAGAATAGTTTTTAACATAAATACTTCAATCATTTTGGAAATAGAACTTTTCTAAAGTGAGGTTCAGAAAGTGTGAACGAAATTTGCTCTGTCGCAAAATAATACAATGATCAAAAACCCCTAAGAGCACTAGTATTTAGTAATTTCAGATTTAAATTCTCAATAATTGCAGTTGTTTGATAAGAAACTGCAATCATTCTTAAATCAGAGATTTTCTCATGAAACGTGTAAAAACGGAAAAAAACGTTTTTTTCGAAAAATAAAAAAAATGCTTAAAATTAGCTAATTTCACTTGTATTTAATAGTTTTGAACCTTAAGGCCTAGGCAATACAGTTTTTTACTCAAAAATTGCAATCATTGTATAATTAGAGCTTTTCTCATGAAACATGAAAAAAGGGTGTTTGGAAATCTTTGGGTCAAAAACTGAAAAAAAGTTCAAAAATAGCAAATTTTCCTAGTATTGTATCAATTTAGAATTAAATTGTAATACAAGCTAGTTTTTTATTCAAAAACATCAATCATTCTACACTTAGCACTTTTCTCATAAAACGTCAAAAAAATGCCTTTTAAAATCTTAGTTTCAAAAACTAAAAAAAAGTTCAAAAAAAGATAACTTCGCTAGTATTTCATAATTTTAAACTTAAACTACTATGCAGAATAGTTTTTAACATAAATACTTCAATCATTTTGGAAATAGAACTTTTCTAAAGTGAGGTTCAGAAAGTGTGAACTAAATTTGCTCTGTCGCAAAATAATACAATGATCAAAAACCCCTAAGAGCACTAGTATTTAGTAATTTCAGATTTAAATTCTCAATAATTGCAGTTGTTTGATAAGAAACTGCAATCATTCTTAAATCAGAGATTTTCTCATGAAACGTGTAAAAACGGAAAAAAAGTTTTTTTCGAAAAATAAAAAAAATGCTTAAAATTAGCTAATTTCACTTGTATTTAATAGTTTTGAACCTTAAGGCCTAGGCAATACAGTTTTTTACTCAAAAATTGCAATCATTGTATAATTAGAGCTTTTCTCATGAAACATGAAAAAAGGGTGTTTGGAAATCTTTGGGTCAAAAACTGAAAAAAAGTTCAAAAATAGCAAATTTTCCTAGTATTGTATCAATTTAGAATTAAATTGTAATACAAGCTAGTTTTTTATTCAAAAACATCAATCATTCTACACTTAGCACTTTTCTCATAAAACGTCAAAAAAATGCCTTTTAAAATCTTTGTTTCAAAAACTAAAAAAAAGTTCAAAAAAAGATAACTTCGCTAGTATTTCATAATTTTAAACTTAAACTACTATGCAGAATAGTTTTTAACATAAATACTTCAATCATTTTGGAAATAGAACTTTTCTAAAGTGAGGTTCAGAAAGTGTGAACGAAATTTGCTCTGTCGCAAAATAATACAATGATCAAAAACCCCTAAGAGCACTAGTATTTAGTAATTTCAGATTTAAATTCTCAATAATTGCAGTTGTTTGATAAGAAACTGCAATCATTCTTAAATCAGAGATTTTCTCATGAAACGTGTAAAAACGGAAAAAAAGTTTTTTTCGAAAAATAAAAAAAATGCTTAAAATTAGCTAATTTCACTTGTATATAATAGTTTTGAACCTTAAGGCCTAGGCAATACAGTTTTTTACTCAAAAATTGCAATCATTGTATAATTAGAGCTTTTCTCATGAAACATGAAAAAAGGGTGTTTTGAAATCTTTGGGTCAAAAACTGAAAAAAAGTTCAAAAATAGCAAATTTACCTAGTATTGTATCAATTTAGAATTAAATTGTAATACAAGCTAGTTTTTTATTCAAAAACATCAATCATTCTACACTTAGCACTTTTCTCATAAAACGTCAAAAAAATGCCTTTTAAAATCTTTGTTTCAAAAACTAAAAAAAAGTTCAAAAAAAGATAACTTCGCTAGTATTTCATAATTTTAAACTTAAACTACTATGCAGAATAGTTTTTAACATAAATACTTCAATCATTTTGGAAATAGAACTTTTCTAAAGTGAGGTTCAGAAAGTGTGAACGAAATTTGCTCTGTCGCAAAATAATACAATGATCAAAAACCCCTAAGAGCACTAGTATTTAGTAACTTCAGATTTCAATTCTCAATAATTGCAGTTGTTTGATAAGAAACTGCAATCATTATTAAATCAGAGATTTTCTCATGAAACGTGTAAAAACAGAAAAAAACGTTTTTTTCGAAAAATAAAAAAAATGCTTAAAATTAGCTAATTTCACTTGTATTTAATAGTTTTGAACCTTAAGGCCTTGGCAATACAGTTTTTTACTCAAAAATTGCAATCATTGTATAATTAGAGCTTTTCTCATGAAACATGAAAAAAGGGTGTTTGGAAATCTTTGGGTCAAAAACTGAAAAAAAGTTCAAAAATAGCAAATTTTTCTAGTATTGTATCAATTTAGAATTAAATTGTAATACAAGCTAGTTTTTTATTCAAAAACATCAATCATTCTACACTTAGCACTTTTCTCATAAAACGTCAAAAAAATGCCTTTTTAAATCTTTGTTTCAAAAACTAAAAAAAAGTTCAAAAAAAGATAACTTCGCTAGTATTTCATAATTTTAAACTTAAACTACTATGCAGAATAGTTTTTAACATAAATACTTCAATCATTTTGGAAATAGAACTTTTCTAAAGTGAGGTTCAGAAAGTGTGAACTAAATTTGCTCTGTCGCAAAATAATACAATGATCAAAAACCCCTAAGAGCACTAGTATTTAGTAATTTCAGATTTAAATTCTCAATAATTGCAGTTGTTTGATAAGAAACTGCAATCATTCTTAAATCAGAGATTTTCTCATGAAACGTGTAAAAACGGAAAAAAAGTTTTTTTCGAAAAATAAAAAAAATGCTTAAAATTAGCTAATTTCACTTGTATTTAATAGTTTTGAACCTTAAGGCCTAGGCAATACAGTTTTTTACTCAAAAATTGCAATCATTGTATAATTAGAGCTTTTCTCATGAAACATGAAAAAAGGGTGTTTGGAAATCTTTGGGTCAAAAACTGAAAAAAAGTTCAAAAATAGCAAATTTTCCTAGTATTGTATCAATTTAGAATTAAATTGTAATACAAGCTAGTTTTTTATTCAAAAACATCAATCATTCTACACTTAGCACTTTTCTCATAAAACGTCAAAAAAATGCCTTTTAAAATCTTTGTTTCAAAAACTAAAAAAAAGTTCAAAAAAAGATAACTTCGCTAGTATTTCATAATTTTAAACTTAAACTACTATGCAGAATAGTTTTTAACATAAATACTTCAATCATTTTGGAAATAGAACTTTTCTAAAGTGAGGTTCAGAAAGTGTGAACGAAATTTGCTCTGTCGCAAAATAATACAATGATCAAAAACCCCTAAGAGCACTAGTATTTAGTAATTTCAGATTTAAATTCTCAATAATTGCAGTTGTTTGATAAGAAACTGCAATCATTCTTAAATCAGAGATTTTCTCATGAAACGTGTAAAAACGGAAAAAAAGTTTTTTTCGAAAAATAAAAATTGCTTAAAATTAGCTAATTTCACTTGTATTTAATAGTTTTGAACCTTAAGGCCTAGGCAATACAGTTTTTTACTCAAAAATTCCAATCATTGTATAATTAGAGCTTTTCTCATGAAACATGAAAAAAGGGTGTTTGGAAATCTTTGGGTCAAAAACTGAAAAAAAGTTCAAAAATAGCAAATTTTCCTAGTATTGTATCAATTTAGAATTAAATTGTAATACAAGCTAGTTTTTTATTCAAAAACATCAATCATTCTACACTTAGCACTTTTCTCATAAAACGTCAAAAAAATGCCTTTTAAAATCTTTGTTTCAAAAACTAAAAAAAGTTCAAAAAAAGATAACTTCGCTAGTATTTCATAATTTTAAACTTAAACTACTATGCAGAATAGTTTTTAACATAAATACTTCAATCATTTTGGAAATAGAACTTTTCTAAAGTGAGGTTCAGAAAGTGTGAACGAAATTTGCTCTGTCGCAAAATAATACAATGATCAAAAACCCCTAAGAGCACTAGTATTTAGTAATTTCAGATTTAAATTCTCAATAATTGCAGTTGTTTGATAAGAAACTGCAATCATTCTTAAATCAGAGATTTTCTCATGAAACGTGTAAAAACGGAAAAAAAGTTTTTTTCGAAAAATAAAAAAAATGCTTAAAATTAGCTAATTTCACTTGTATATAATAGTTTTGAACCTTAAGGCCTAGGCAATACAGTTTTTTACTCAAAAATTGCAATCATTGTATAATTAGAGCTTTTCTCATGAAACATGAAAAAAGGGTGTTTTGAAATCTTTGGGTCAAAAACTGAAAAAAAGTTCAAAAATAGCAAATTTACCTAGTATTGTATCAATTTAGAATTAAATTGTAATACAAGCTAGTTTTTTATTCAAAAACATCAATCATTCTACACTTAGCACTTTTCTCATAAAACGTCAAAAAAATGCCTTTTAAAATCTTTGTTTCAAAAACTAAAAAAAAGTTCAAAAAAAGATAACTTCGCTAGTATTTCATAATTTTAAACTTAAACTACTATGCAGAATAGTTTTTAACATAAATACTTCAATCATTTTGGAAATAGAACTTTTCTAAAGTGAGGTTCAGAAAGTGTGAACGAAATTTGCTCTGTCGCAAAATAATACAATGATCAAAAACCCCTAAGAGCACTAGTATTTAGTAATTTCAGATTTAAATTCTCAATAATTGCAGTTGTTTGATAAGAAACTGCAATCATTCTTAAATCAGAGATTTTCTCATGAAACGTGTAAAAACGGAAAAAAAGTTTTTTTCGAAAAATAAAAAAAATGCTTAAAATTAGCTAATTTCACTTGTATTTAATAGTTTTGAACCTTAAGGCCTAGGCAATACAGTTTTTTACTCAAAAATTGCAATCATTGTATAATTAGAGCTTTTCTCATGAAACATGAAAAAAGGGTGTTTGGAAATCTTTGGGTCAAAAACTGAAAAAAAGTTCAAAAATAGCAAATTTTCCTAGTATTGTATCAATTTAGAATTAAATTGTAATACAAGCTAGTTTTTTATTCAAAAACATCTATCATTCTACACTTAGCACTTTTCTCATAAAACGTCAAAAAAATGCCTTTTAAAATCTTTGTTTCAAAAACTAAAAAAAGTTCAAAAAAAGATAACTTCGCTAGTATTTCATAATTTTAAACTTAAACTACTATGCAGAATAGTTTTTAACATAAATACTTCAATCATTTTGGAAATAGAACTTTTCTAAAGTGAGGTTCAGAAAGTGTGAACGAAATTTGCTCTGTCGCAAAATAATACAATGATCAAAAACCCCTAAGAGCACTAGTATTTAGTAATTTCAGATTTAAATTCTCAATAATTGCAGTTGTTTGATAAGAAACTGCAATCATTCTTAAATCAGAGATTTTCTCATGAAACGTGTAAAAACGGAAAAAAAGTTTTTTTCGAAAAATAAAAAAAATGCTTAAAATTAGCTAATTTCACTTGTATATAATAGTTTTGAACCTTAAGGCCTAGGCAATACAGTTTTTTACTCAAAAATTGCAATCATTGTATAATTAGAGCTTTTCTCATGAAACATGAAAAAAGGGTGTTTTGAAATCTTTGGGTCAAAAACTGAAAAAAAGTTCAAAAATAGCAAATTTACCTAGTATTGTATCAATTTAGAATTAAATTGTAATACAAGCTAGTTTTTTATTCAAAAACATCAATCATTCTACACTTAGCACTTTTCTCATAAAACGTCAAAAAAATGCCTTTTAAAATCTTTGTTTCAAAAACTAAAAAAAAGTTCAGAAAAAGATAACTTCGCTAGTATTTCATAATTTTAAACTTAAACTACTATGCAGAATAGTTTTTAACATAAATACTTCAATCATTTTGGAAATAGAACTTTTCTAAAGTGAGGTTCAGAAAGTGTGAACGAAATTTGCTCTGTCGCAAAATAATACAATGATCAAAAACCCCTAAGAGCACTAGTATTTAGTAATTTCAGATTTAAATTCTCAATAATTGCAGTTGTTTGATAAGAAACTGCAAAATTAGCTAATTTCACTTGTATTTAATAGTTTTGAACCTTAAGGCCTAGGCAATACAGTTTTTTACTCAAAAATTGCAATCATTGTATAATTAGAGCTTTTCTCATGAAACATGAAAAAAGGGTGTTTGGAAATCTTTGGGTCAAAAACTGAAAAAAAGTTCAAAAATAGCAAATTTTCCTAGTATTGTATCAATTTAGAATTAAATTGTAATACAAGCTAGTTTTTTATTCAAAAACATCAATCATTCTACACTTAGCACTTTTCTCATAAAACGTCAAAAAAATGCCTTTTAAAATCTTTGTTTCAAAAACTAAAAAAAGTTCAAAAAAAGATAACTTCGCTAGTATTTCATAATTTTAAACTTAAACTACTATGCAGAATAGTTTTTAACATAAATACTTCAATCATTTTGGAAATAGAACTTTTCTAAAGTGAGGTTCAGAAAGTGTGAACGAAATTTGCTCTGTCGCAAAATAATACAATGATCAAAAACCCCTAAGAGCACTAGTATTTAGTAATTTCAGATTTAAATTCTCAATAATTGCAGTTGTTTGATAAGAAACTGCAATCATTCTTAAATCAGAGATTTTCTCATGAAACGTGTAAAAACGGAAAAAAACGTTTTTTTCGAAAAATAAAAAAAATGCTTAAAATTAGCTAATTTCACTTGTATTTAATAGTTTTGAACCTTAAGGCCTAGGCAATACAGTTTTTTACTCAAAAATTGCAATCATTGTATAATTAGAGCTTTTCTCATGAAACATGAAAAAAGGGTGTTTGGAAATCTTTGGGTCAAAAACTGAAAAAAAGTTCAAAAATAGCAAATTTACCTAGTATTGTATCAATTTAGAATTAAATTGTAATACAAGCTAGTTTTTTATTCAAAAACATCAATCATTCTACACTTAGCACTTTTCTCATAAAACGTCAAAAAAATGCCTTTTAAAATCTTTGTTTCAAAAACTAAAAAAAAGTTCAAAAAAAGATAACTTCGCTAGTATTTCATAATTTTAAACTTAAACTACTATGCAGAATAGTTTTTAACATAAATACTTCAATCATTTTGGAAATAGAACTTTTCTAAAGTGAGGTTCAGAAAGTGTGAACGAAATTTGCTCTGTCGCAAAATAATACAATGATCAAAAACCCCTAAGAGCACTAGTATTTAGTAATTTCAGATTTAAATTCTCAATAATTGCAATTGTTTGATAAGAAACTGCAATCATTCTTAAATCAGAGATTTTCTCATGAAACGTGTAAAAACGGAAAAAAAGTTTTTTTCGAAAAATAAAAAAAATGCTTAAAATTAGCTAATTTCACTTGTATTTAATAGTTTTGAACCTTAAGGCCTAGGCAATACAGTTTTTTACTCAAAAATTGCAATCATTGTATAATTAGAGCTTTTCTCATGAAACATGAAAAAAGGGTGTTTGGAAATCTTTGGGTCAAAAACTGAAAAAAAGTTCAAAAATAGCAAATTTTCCTAGTATTGTATCAATTTAGAATTAAATTGTAATACAAGCTAGTTTTTTATTCAAAAACATCAATCATTCTACACTTAGCACTTTTCTCATAAAACGTCAAAAAAATGCCTTTTAAAATCTTTGTTTCAAAAACTAAAAAAAAGTTCAAAAAAAGATAACTTCGCTAGTATTTCATAATTTTAAACTTAAACTACTATGCAGAATAGTTTTTAACATAAATACTTCAATCATTTTGGAAATAGAACTTTTCTAAAGTGAGGTTCAGAAAGTGTGAACGAAATTTGCTCTGTCGCAAAATAATACAATGATCAAAAACCCCTAAGAGCACTAGTATTTAGTAATTTCAGATTTAAATTCTCAATAATTGCAGTTGTTTGATAAGAAACTGCAATCATTCTTAAATCAGAGATTTTCTCATGAAACGTGTAAAAACGGAAAAAAACGTTTTTTTCGAAAAATAAAAAAAATGCTTAAAATTAGCTAATTTCACTTGTATTTAATAGTTTTGAACCTTAAGGCCTAGGCAATACAGTTTTTTACTCAAAAATTGCAATCATTGTATAATTAGAGTTTTTCTCATGAAACATGAAAAAAGGGTGTTTGGAAATCTTTAGGTCAAAAACTGAAAAAAAGTTCAAAAATAGCAAATTTTCCTAGTATTGTATCAATTTAGAATTAAATTGTAATACAAGCTAGTTTTTTATTCAAAAACATCAATCATTCTACACTTAGCACTTTTCTCATAAAACGTCAAAAAAATGCCTTTTAAAATCTTTGTTTCAAAAACTAAAAAAAAGTTCAAAAAAAGATAACTTCGCTAGTATTTCATAATTTTAAACTTAAACTACTATGCAGAATAGTTTTTAACATAAATACTTCAATCATTTTGGAAATAGAACTTTTCTAAAGTGAGGTTCAGAAAGTGTGAACTAAATTTGCTCTGTCGCAAAATAATACAATGATCAAAAACCCCTAAGAGCACTAGTATTTAGTAATTTCAGATTTAAATTCTCAATAATTGCAGTTGTTTGATAAGAAACTGCAATCATTCTTAAATCAGAGATTTTCTCATGAAACGTGTAAAAACGGAAAAAAAGTTTTTTTCGAAAAATAAAAAAAATGCTTAAAATTAGCTAATTTCACTTGTATTTAATAGTTTTGAACCTTAAGGCCTAGGCAATACAGTTTTTTACTCAAAAATTGCAATCATTGTATAATTAGAGCTTTTCTCATGAAACATGAAAAAAGGGTGTTTGGAAATCTTTGGGTCAAAAACTGAAAAAAAGTTCAAAAATAGCAAATTTTCCTAGTATTGTATCAATTTAGAATTAAATTGTAATACAAGCTAGTTTTTTATTCAAAAACATCAATCATTCTACACTTAGCACTTTTCTCATAAAACGTCAAAAAAATGCCTTTTAAAATCTTTGTTTCAAAAACTAAAAAAAAGTTCAAAAAAAGATAACTTCGCTAGTATTTCATAATTTTAAACTTAAACTACTATGCAGAATAGTTTTTAACATAAATACTTCAATCATTTTGGAAATAGAACTTTTCTAAAGTGAGGTTCAGAAAGTGTGAACGAAATTTGCTCTGTCGCAAAATAATACAATGATCAAAAACCCCTAAGAGCACTAGTATTTAGTAATTTCAGATTTAAATTCTCAATAATTGCAGTTGTTTGATAAGAAACTGCAATCATTCTTAAATCAGAGATTTTCTCATGAAACGTGTAAAAACGGAAAAAAAGTTTTTTTCGAAAAATAAAAATTGCTTAAAATTAGCTAATTTCACTTGTATTTAATAGTTTTGAACCTTAAGGCCTAGGCAATACAGTTTTTTACTCAAAAATTGCAATCATTGTATAATTAGAGCTTTTCTCATGAAACATGAAAAAAGGGTGTTTGGAAATCTTTGGGTCAAAAACTGAAAAAAAGTTCAAAAATAGCAAATTTTCCTAGTATTGTATCAATTTAGAATTAAATTGTAATACAAGCTAGTTTTTTATTCAAAAACATCAATCATTCTACACTTAGCACTTTTCTCATAAAACGTCAAAAAAATGCCTTTTAAAATCTTTGTTTCAAAAACTAAAAAAAGTTCAAAAAAAGATAACTTCGCTAGTATTTCATAATTTTAAACTTAAACTACTATGCAGAATAGTTTTTAACATAAATACTTCAATCATTTTGGAAATAGAACTTTTCTAAAGTGAGGTTCAGAAAGTGTGAACGAAATTTGCTCTGTCGCAAAATAATACAATGATCAAAAACCCCTAAGAGCACTAGTATTTAGTAATTTCAGATTTAAATTCTCAATAATTGCAGTTGTTTGATAAGAAACTGCAATCATTCTTAAATCAGAGATTTTCTCATGAAACGTGTAAAAACGGAAAAAAAGTTTTTTTCGAAAAATAAAAAAAATGCTTAAAATTAGCTAATTTCACTTGTATTTAATAGTTTTGAACCTTAAGGCCTAGGCAATACAGTTTTTTACTCAAAAATTGCAATCATTGTATAATTAGAGCTTTTCTCATGAAACATGAAAAAAGGGTGTTTGGAAATCTTTGGGTCAAAAACTGAAAAAAAGTTCAAAAATAGCAAATTTTCCTAGTATTGTATCAATTTAGAATTAAATTGTAATACAAGCTAGTTTTTTATTCAAAAACATCAATCATTCTACACTTAGCACTTTTCTCATAAAACGTCAAAAAAATGCCTTTTAAAATCTTTGTTTCAAAAACTAAAAAAAGTTCAAAAAAAGATAACTTCGCTAGTATTTCATAATTTTAAACTTAAACTACTATGCAGAATAGTTTTTAACATAAATACTTCAATCATTTTGGAAATAGAACTTTTCTAAAGTGAGGTTCAGAAAGTGTGAACGAAATTTGCTCTGTCGCAAAATAATACAATGATCAAAAACCCCTAAGAGCACTAGTATTTAGTAATTTCAGATTTAAATTCTCAATAATTGCAGTTGTTTGATAAGAAACTGCAATCATTCTTAAATCAGAGATTTTCTCATGAAACGTGTAAAAACGGAAAAAAAGTTTTTTTCGAAAAATAAAAAAAATGCTTAAAATTAGCTAATTTCACTTGTATATAATAGTTTTGAACCTTAAGGCCTAGGCAATACAGTTTTTTACTCAAAAATTGCAATCATTGTATAATTAGAGCTTTTCTCATGAAACATGAAAAAAGGGTGTTTTGAAATCTTTGGGTCAAAAACTGAAAAAAAGTTCAAAAATAGCAAATTTACCTAGTATTGTATCAATTTAGAATTAAATTGTAATACAAGCTAGTTTTTTATTCAAAAACATCAATCATTCTACACTTAGCACTTTTCTCATAAAACGTCAAAAAAATGCCTTTTAAAATCTTTGTTTCAAAAACTAAAAAAAAGTTCAAAAAAAGATAACTTCGCTAGTATTTCATAATTTTAAACTTAAACTACTATGCAGAATAGTTTTTAACATAAATACTTCAATCATTTTGGAAATAGAACTTTTCTAAAGTGAGGTTCAGAAAGTGTGAACGAAATTTGCTCTGTCGCAAAATAATACAATGATCAAAAACCCCTAAGAGCACTAGTATTTAGTAACTTCAGATTTCAATTCTCAATAATTGCAGTTGTTTGATAAGAAACTGCAATCATTATTAAATCAGAGATTTTCTCATGAAACGTGTAAAAACAGAAAAAAACGTTTTTTTCGAAAAATAAAAAAAATGCTTAAAATTAAATAATTTCACTTGTATTTAATAGTTTTGAACCTTAAGGCCTAGGCAATACAGTTTTTTACTCAAAAATTGCAATCATTGTATAATTAGAGCTTTTCTCATGAAACATGAAAAAAGGGTGTTTGGAAATCTTTGGGTCAAAAACTGAAAAAAAGTTCAAAAATAGCAAATTTTTCTAGTATTGTATCAATTTAGAATTAAATTGTAATACAAACTAGTTTTTTATTCAAAAACATCAATCATTCTACACTTAGCACTTTTCTCATAAAACGTCAAAAAAATGCCTTTTTAAATCTTTGTTTCAAAAACTAAAAAAAAGTTCAAAAAAAGATAACTTCGCTAGTATTTCATAATTTTAAACTTAAACTACTATGCAGAATAGTTTTTAACATAAATACTTCAATCATTTTGGAAATAGAACTTTTCTAAAGTGAGGTTCAGAAAGTGTGAAAGAAATTTGCTCTGTCGCAAAATAATACAATGATCAAAAACCCCTAAGAGCACTAGTATTTAGTAATTTCAGATTTAAATTCTCAATAATTGCAGTTGTTTGATAAGAAACTGCAATCATTCTTAAATCAGAGATTTTCTCATGAAACGTGTAAAAACGGAAAAAAAGTTTTTTTCGAAAAATAAAAAAAATGCTTAAAATTAGCTAATTTCACTTGTATATAATAGTTTTGAATCTTAAGGCCTAGGCAATACAGTTTTTTACTCAAAAATTGCAATCATTGTATAATTAGAGCTTTTCTCATGAAACATGAAAAAAGGGTGTTTGGAAATCTTTGGGTCAAAAACTGAAAAAAAGTTCAAAAATAGCAAATTTTTCTAGTATTGTATCAATTTAGAATTAAATTGTAATACAAGCTAGTTTTTTATTCAAAAACATCAATCATTCTACACTTAGCACTTTTCTCATAAAACGTCAAAAAAATGCCTTTTAAAATCTTTGTTTCAAAAACTAAAAAAAAGTTCAGAAAAAGATAACTTCGCTAGTATTTCATAATTTTAAACTTAAACTACTATGCAGAATAGTTTTTAACATAAATACTTCAATCATTTTGGAAATAGAACTTTTCTAAAGTGAGGTTCAGAAAGTGTGAACGAAATTTGCTCTGTCGCAAAATAATACAATGATCAAAAACCCCTAAGAGCACTAGTATTTAGTAATTTCAGATTTAAATTCTCAATAATTGCAGTTGTTTGATAAGAAACTGCAATCATTCTTAAATCAGAGATTTTCTCATGAAACGTGTAAAAACGGAAAAAAAGTTTTTTTCGAAAAATAAAAAAAATGCTTAAAATTAGCTAATTTCACTTGTATTTAATAGTTTTGAACCTTAAGGCCTAGGCAATACAGTTTTTTACTCAAAAATTGCAATCATTGTATAATTAGAGCTTTTCTCATGAAACATGAAAAAAGGGTGTTTGGAAATCTTTGGGTCAAAAACTGAAAAAAAGTTCAAAAATAGCAAATTTTCCTAGTATTGTATCAATTTAGAATTAAATTGTAATACAAGCTAGTTTTTTATTCAAAAACATCAATCATTCTACACTTAGCACTTTTCTCATAAAACGTCAAAAAAATGCCTTTTAAAATCTTTGTTTCAAAAACTAAAAAAAGTTCAAAAAAAGATAACTTCGCTAGTATTTCATAATTTTAAACTTAAACTACTATGCAGAATAGTTTTTAACATAAATACTTCAATCATTTTGGAAATAGAACTTTTCTAAAGTGAGGTTCAGAAAGTGTGAACGAAATTTGCTCTGTCGCAAAATAATACAATGATCAAAAACCCCTAAGAGCACTAGTATTTAGTAATTTCAGATTTAAATTCTCAATAATTGCAGTTGTTTGATAAGAAACTGCAATCATTCTTAAATCAGAGATTTTCTCATGAAACGTGTAAAAACGGAAAAAAAGTTTTTTTCGAAAAATAAAAAAAATGCTTAAAATTAGCTAATTTCACTTGTATATAATAGTTTTGAACCTTAAGGCCTAGGCAATACAGTTTTTTACTCAAAAATTGCAATCATTGTATAATTAGAGCTTTTCTCATGAAACATGAAAAAAGGGTGTTTTGAAATCTTTGGGTCAAAAACTGAAAAAAAGTTCAAAAATAGCAAATTTACCTAGTATTGTATCAATTTAGAATTAAATTGTAATACAAGCTAGTTTTTTATTCAAAAACATCAATCATTCTACACTTAGCACTTTTCTCATAAAACGTCAAAAAAATGCCTTTTAAAATCTTTGTTTCAAAAACTAAAAAAAAGTTCAAAAAAAGATAACTTCGCTAGTATTTCATAATTTTAAACTTAAACTACTATGCAGAATAGTTTTTAACATAAATACTTCAATCATTTTGGAAATAGAACTTTTCTAAAGTGAGGTTCAGAAAGTGTGAACGAAATTTGCTCTGTCGCAAAATAATACAATGATCAAAAACCCCTAAGAGCACTAGTATTTAGTAACTTCAGATTTCAATTCTCAATAATTGCAGTTGTTTGATAAGAAACTGCAATCATTATTAAATCAGAGATTTTCTCATGAAACGTGTAAAAACAGAAAAAAACGTTTTTTTCGAAAAATAAAAAAAATGCTTAAAATTAAATAATTTCACTTGTATTTAATAGTTTTGAACCTTAAGGCCTAGGCAATACAGTTTTTTACTCAAAAATTGCAATCATTGTATAATTAGAGCTTTTCTCATGAAACATGAAAAAAGGGTGTTTGGAAATCTTTGGGTCAAAAACTGAAAAAAAGTTCAAAAATAGCAAATTTTTCTAGTATTGTATCAATTTAGAATTAAATTGTAATACAAACTAGTTTTTTATTCAAAAACATCAATCATTCTACACTTAGCACTTTTCTCATAAAACGTCAAAAAAATGCCTTTTTAAATCTTTGTTTCAAAAACTAAAAAAAAGTTCAAAAAAAGATAACTTCGCTAGTATTTCATAATTTTAAACTTAAACTACTATGCAGAATAGTTTTTAACATAAATACTTCAATCATTTTGGAAATAGAACTTTTCTAAAGTGAGGTTCAGAAAGTGTGAAAGAAATTTGCTCTGTCGCAAAATAATACAATGATCAAAAACCCCTAAGAGCACTAGTATTTAGTAATTTCAGATTTAAATTCTCAATAATTGCAGTTGTTTGATAAGAAACTGCAATCATTCTTAAATCAGAGATTTTCTCATGAAACGTGTAAAAACGGAAAAAAAGTTTTTTTCGAAAAATAAAAAAAATGCTTAAAATTAGCTAATTTCACTTGTATATAATAGTTTTGAATCTTAAGGCCTAGGCAATACAGTTTTTTACTCAAAAATTGCAATCATTGTATAATTAGAGCTTTTCTCATGAAACATGAAAAAAGGGTGTTTGGAAATCTTTGGGTCAAAAACTGAAAAAAAGTTCAAAAATAGCAAATTTTTCTAGTATTGTATCAATTTAGAATTAAATTGTAATACAAGCTAGTTTTTTATTCAAAAACATCAATCATTCTACACTTAGCACTTTTCTCATAAAACGTCAAAAAAATGCCTTTTAAAATCTTTGTTTCAAAAACTAAAAAAAAGTTCAGAAAAAGATAACTTCGCTAGTATTTCATAATTTTAAACTTAAACTACTATGCAGAATAGTTTTTAACATAAATACTTCAATCATTTTGGAAATAGAACTTTTCTAAAGTGAGGTTCAGAAAGTGTGAACGAAATTTGCTCTGTCGCAAAATAATACAATGATCAAAAACCCCTAAGAGCACTAGTATTTAGTAATTTCAGATTTAAATTCTCAATAATTGCAGTTGTTTGATAAGAAACTGCAAAAACTGGGTCAAAAACTGAAAAAAAGTTCAAAAATAGCAAATTTACCTAGTATTGTATCAGAGATTTTCTCATGAAACGTGTAAAAACGGAAAAAAACGTTTTTTTCGAAAAATAAAAAAAATGCTTAAAATTAGCTAATTTCACTTGTATTTAATAGTTTTGAACCTTAAGGCCTAGGCAATACAGTTTTTTACTCAAAAATTGCAATCATTGTATAATTAGAGCTTTTCTCATGAAACATGAAAAAAGGGTGTTTGGAAATCTTTGGGTCAAAAACTGAAAAAAAGTTCAAAAATAGCAAATTTACCTAGTATTGTATCAATTTAGAATTAAATTGTAATACAAGCTAGTTTTTTATTCAAAAACATCAATCATTCTACACTTAGCACTTTTCTCATAAAACGTCAAAAAAATGCCTTTTAAAATCTTTGTTTCAAAAACTAAAAAAAAGTTCAAAAAAAGATAACTTCGCTAGTATTTCATAATTTTAAACTTAAACTACTATGCAGAATAGTTTTTAACATAAATACTTCAATCATTTTGGAAATAGAACTTTTCTAAAGTGAGGTTCAGAAAGTGTGAACGAAATTTGCTCTGTCGCAAAATAATACAATGATCAAAAACCCCTAAGAGCACTAGTATTTAGTAATTTCAGATTTAAATTCTCAATAATTGCAATTGTTTGATAAGAAACTGCAATCATTCTTAAATCAGAGATTTTCTCATGAAACGTGTAAAAACGGAAAAAAAGTTTTTTTCGAAAAATAAAAAAAATGCTTAAAATTAGCTAATTTCACTTGTATTTAATAGTTTTGAACCTTAAGGCCTAGGCAATACAGTTTTTTACTCAAAAATTGCAATCATTGTATAATTAGAGCTTTTCTCATGAAACATGAAAAAAGGGTGTTTGGAAATCTTTGGGTCAAAAACTGAAAAAAAGTTCAAAAATAGCAAATTTTTCTAGTATTGTATCAATTTAGAATTAAATTGTAATACAAGCTAGTTTTTTATTCAAAAACATCAATCATTCTACACTTAGCACTTTTCTCATAAAACGTCAAAAAAATGCCTTTTAAAATCTTTGTTTCAAAAACTAAAAAAAAGTTCAAAAAAAGATAACTTCGCTAGTATTTCATAATTTTAAACTTAAACTACTATGCAGAATAGTTTTTAACATAAATACTTCAATCATTTTGGAAATAGAACTTTTCTAAAGTGAGGTTCAGAAAGTGTGAACGAAATTTGCTCTGTCGCAAAATAATACAATGATCAAAAACCCCTAAGAGCACTAGTATTTAGTAATTTCAGATTTAAATTCTCAATAATTGCAGTTGTTTGATAAGAAACTGCAATCATTCTTAAATCAGAGATTTTCTCATGAAACGTGTAAAAACGGAAAAAAAGTTTTTTTCGAAAAATAAAAAAAATGCTTAAAATTAGCTAATTTCACTTGTATTTAATAGTTTTGAACCTTAAGGCCTAGGCAATACAGTTTTTTACTCAAAAATTGCAATCTTTGTATAATTAGAGCTTTTCTCATGAAACATGAAAAAAGGGTGTTTGGAAATCTTTGGGTCAAAAACTGAAAAAAAGTTCAAAAATAGCAAATTTTCCTAGTATTGTATCAATTTAGAATTAAATTGTAATACAAGCTAGTTTTTTATTCAAAAACATCAATCATTCTACACTTAGCACTTTTCTCATAAAACGTCAAAAAAATGCCTTTTAAAATCTTTGTTTCAAAAACTAAAAAAAAGTTCAAAAAAAGATAACTTCGCTAGTATTTCATAATTTTAAACTTAAACTACTATGCAGAATAGTTTTTAACATAAATACTTCAATCATTTTGGAAATAGAACTTTTCTAAAGTGAGGTTCAGAAAGTGTGAACGAAATTTGCTCTGTCGCAAAATAATACAATGATCAAAAACCCCTAAGAGCACTAGTATTTAGTAATTTCAGATTTAAATTCTCAATAATTGCAATTGTTTGATAAGAAACTGCAATCATTCTTAAATCAGAGATTTTCTCATGAAACGTGTAAAAACGGAAAAAAAGTTTTTTTCGAAAAATAAAAAAAATGCTTAAAATTAGCTAATTTCACTTGTATTTAATAGTTTTGAACCTTAAGGCCTAGGCAATACAGTTTTTTACTCAAAAATTGCAATCATTGTATAATTAGAGCTTTTCTCATGAAACATGAAAAAAGGGTGTTTGGAAATCTTTGGGTCAAAAACTGAAAAAAAGTTCAAAAATAGCAAATTTTTCTAGTATTGTATCAATTTAGAATTAAATTGTAATACAAGCTAGTTTTTTATTCAAAAACATCAATCATTCTACACTTAGCACTTTTCTCATAAAACGTCAAAAAAATGCCTTTTAAAATCTTTGTTTCAAAAACTAAAAAAAAGTTCAAAAAAAGATAACTTCGCTAGTATTTCATAATTTTAAACTTAAACTACTATGCAGAATAGTTTTTAACATAAATACTTCAATCATTTTGGAAATAGAACTTTTCTAAAGTGAGGTTCAGAAAGTGTGAACGAAATTTGCTCTGTCGCAAAATAATACAATGATCAAAAACCCCTAAGAGCACTAGTATTTAGTAATTTCAGATTTAAATTCTCAATAATTGCAGTTGTTTGATAAGAAACTGCAATCATTCTTAAATCAGAGATTTTCTCATGAAACGTGTAAAAACGGAAAAAAAGTTTTTTTCGAAAAATAAAAAAAAATGCTTAAAATTAGCTAATTTCACTTGTATTTAATAGTTTTGAACCTTAAGGCCTAGGCAATACAGTTTTTTACTCAAAAATTGCAATCATTGTATAATTAGAGCTTTTCTCATGAAACATGAAAAAAGGGTGTTTGGAAATCTTTGGGTCAAAAACTGAAAAAAAGTTCAAAAATAGCAAATTTTCCTAGTATTGTATCAATTTACAATTAAATTGTAATACAAGCTAGTTTTTTATTCAAAAACATCAATCATTCTACACTTAGCACTTTTCTCATAAAACGTCAAAAAAATGCCTTTTAAAATCTTTGTTTCAAAAACTAAAAAAAGTTCAAAAAAAGATAACTTCGCTAGTATTTCATAATTTTAAACTTAAACTACTATGCAGAATAGTTTTTAACATAAATACTTCAATCATTTTGGAAATAGAACTTTTCTAAAGTGAGGTTCAGAAAGTGTGAACGAAATTTGCTCTGTCGCAAAATAATACAATGATCAAAAACCCCTAAGAGCACTAGTATTTAGTAATTTCAGATTTAAATTCTCAATAATTGCAGTTGTTTGATAAGAAACTGCAATCATTCTTAAATCAGAGATTTTCTCATGAAACGTGCAAAAACGGAAAAAAAGTTTTTTTCGAAAAATAAAAAAAATGCTTAAAATTAGCTAATTTCACTTGTATATAATAGTTTTGAACCTTAAGGCCTAGGCAATACAGTTTTTTACTCAAAAATTGCAATCATTGTATAATTAGAGCTTTTCTCATGAAACATGAAAAAAGGGTGTTTTGAAATCTTTGGGTCAAAAACTGAAAAAAAGTTCAAAAATAGCAAATTTACCTAGTATTGTATCAATTTAGAATTAAATTGTAATACAAGCTAGTTTTTTATTCAAAAACATCAATCATTCTACACTTAGCACTTTTCTCATAAAACGTCAAAAAAATGCCTTTTAAAATCTTTGTTTCAAAAACTAAAAAAAAGTTCAAAAAAAGATAACTTCGCTAGTATTTCATAATTTTAAACTTAAACTACTATGCAGAATAGTTTTTAACATAAATACTTCAATCATTTTGGAAATAGAACTTTTCTAAAGTGAGGTTCAGAAAGTGTGAACGAAATTTGCTCTGTCGCAAAATAATACAATGATCAAAAACCCCTAAGAGCACTAGTATTTAGTAACTTCAGATTTCAATTCTCAATAATTGCAGTTGTTTGATAAGAAACTGCAATCATTATTAAATCAGAGATTTTCTCATGAAACGTGTAAAAACAGAAAAAAACGTTTTTTTCGAAAAATAAAAAAAATGCTTAAAATTAGCTAATTTCACTTGTATTTAATAGTTTTGAACCTTAAGGCCTAGGCAATACAGTTTTTTACTCAAAAATTGCAATCATTGTATAATTAGAGCTTTTCTCATGAAACATGAAAAAAGGGTGTTTGGAAATCTTTGGGTCAAAAACTGAAAAAAAGTTCAAAAATAGCAAATTTTCCTAGTATTGTATCAATTTAGAATTAAATTGTAATACAAGCTAGTTTTTTATTCAAAAACATCAATCATTCTACACTTAGCACTTTTCTCATAAAACGTCAAAAAAATGCCTTTTAAAATCTTTGTTTCAAAAACTAAAAAAAGTTCAAAAAAAGATAACTTCGCTAGTATTTCATAATTTTAAACTTAAACTACTATGCAGAATAGTTTTTAACATAAATACTTCAATCATTTTGGAAATAGAACTTTTCTAAAGTGAGGTTCAGAAAGTGTGAACGAAATTTGCTCTGTCGCAAAATAATACAATGATCAAAAACCCCTAAGAGCACTAGTATTTAGTAATTTCAGATTTAAATTCTCAATAATTGCAGTTGTTTGATAAGAAACTGCAATCATTCTTAAATCAGAGATTTTCTCATGAAACGTGTAAAAACGGAAAAAAACGTTTTTTTCGAAAAATAAAAAAAATGCTTAAAATTAGCTAATTTCACTTGTATTTAATAGTTTTGAACCTTAAGGCCTAGGCAATACAGTTTTTTACTCAAAAATTGCAATCATTGTATAATTAGAGCTTTTCTCATGAAACATGAAAAAAGGGTGTTTGGAAATCTTTGGGTCAAAAACTGAAAAAAAGTTCAAAAATAGCAAATTTTCCTAGTATTGTATCAATTTAGAATTAAATTGTAATACAAGCTAGTTTTTTATTCAAAAACATCAATCATTCTACACTTAGCACTTTTCTCATAAAACGTCAAAAAAATGCCTTTTAAAATCTTTGTTTCAAAAACTAAAAAAAGTTCAAAAAAAGATAACTTCGCTAGTATTTCATAATTTTAAACTTAAACTACTATGCAGAATAGTTTTTAACATAAATACTTCAATCATTTTGGAAATAGAACTTTTCTAAAGTGAGGTTCAGAAAGTGTGAACGAAATTTGCTCTGTCGCAAAATAATACAATGATCAAAAACCCCTAAGAGCACTAGTATTTAGTAATTTCAGATTTAAATTCTCAATAATTGCAGTTGTTTGATAAGAAACTGCAATCATTCTTAAATCAGAGATTTTCTCATGAAACGTGTAAAAACGGAAAAAAAGTTTTTTTCGAAAAATAAAAAAAATGCTTAAAATTAGCTAATTTCACTTGTATATAATAGTTTTGAACCTTAAGGCCTAGGCAATACAGTTTTTTACTCAAAAATTGCAATCATTGTATAATTAGAGCTTTTCTCATGAAACATGAAAAAAGGGTGTTTTGAAATCTTTGGGTCAAAAACTGAAAAAAAGTTCAAAAATAGCAAATTTACCTAGTATTGTATCAATTTAGAATTAAATTGTAATACAAGCTAGTTTTTTATTCAAAAACATCAATCATTCTACACTTAGCACTTTTCTCATAAAACGTCAAAAAAATGCCTTTTAAAATCTTTGTTTCAAAAACTAAAAAAAAGTTCAAAAAAAGATAACTTCGCTAGTATTTCATAATTTTAAACTTAAACTACTATGCAGAATAGTTTTTAACATAAATACTTCAATCATTTTGGAAATAGAACTTTTCTAAAGTGAGGTTCAGAAAGTGTGAACGAAATTTGCTCTGTCGCAAAATAATACAATGATCAAAAACCCCTAAGAGCACTAGTATTTAGTAATTTCAGATTTAAATTCTCAATAATTGCAGTTGTTTGATAAGAAACTGCAATCATTCTTAAATCAGAGATTTTCTCATGAAACGTGTAAAAACGGAAAAAAAGTTTTTTTCGAAAAATAAAAAAAATGCTTAAAATTAGCTAATTTCACTTGTATTTAATAGTTTTGAACCTTAAGGCCTAGGCAATACAGTTTTTTACTCAAAAATTGCAATCATTGTATAATTAGAGCTTTTCTCATGAAACATGAAAAAAGGGTGTTTGGAAATCTTTGGGTCAAAAACTGAAAAAAAGTTCAAAAATAGCAAATTTTCCTAGTATTGTATCAATTTAGAATTAAATTGTAATACAAGCTAGTTTTTTATTCAAAAACATCAATCATTCTACACTTAGCACTTTTCTCATAAAACGTCAAAAAAATGCCTTTTTAAATCTTTGTTTCAAAAACTAAAAAAAAGTTCAAAAAAAGATAACTTCGCTAGTATTTCATAATTTTAAACTTAAACTACTATGCAGAATAGTTTTTAACATAAATACTTCAATCATTTTGGAAATAGAACTTTTCTAAAGTGAGGTTCAGAAAGTGTGAACGAAATTTGCTCTGTCGCAAAATAATACAATGATCAAAAACCCCTAAGAGCACTAGTATTTAGTAATTTCAGATTTAAATTCTCAATAATTGCAGTTGTTTGATAAGAAACTGCAATCATTCTTAAATCAGAGATTTTCTCATGAAACGTGTAAAAACGGAAAAAAAGTTTTTTTCGAAAAATAAAAAAAATGCTTAAAATTAGCTAATTTCACTTGTATTTAATAGTTTTGAACCTTAAGGCCTAGGCAATACAGTTTTTTACTCAAAAATTGCAATCATTGTATAATTAGAGCTTTTCTCATGAAACATGAAAAAAGGGTGTTTGGAAATCTTTGGGTCAAAAACTGAAAAAAAGTTCAAAAATAGCAAATTTTCCTAGTATTGTATCAATTTAGAATTAAATTGTAATACAAGCTAGTTTTTTATTCAAAAACATCAATCATTCTACACTTAGCACTTTTCTCATAAAACGTCAAAAAAATGCCTTTTTAAATCTTTGTTTCAAAAACTAAAAAAAGTTCAAAAAAAGATAACTTCGCTAGTATTTCATAATTTTAAACTTAAACTACTATGCAGAATAGTTTTTAACATAAATACTTCAATCATTTTGGAAATAGAACTTTTCTAAAGTGAGGTTCAGAAAGTGTGAACGAAATTTGCTCTGTCGCAAAATAATACAATGATCAAAAACCCCTAAGAGCACTAGTATTTAGTAATTTCAGATTTAAATTCTCAATAATTGCAGTTGTTTGATAAGAAACTGCAATCATTCTTAAATCAGAGATTTTCTCATGAAACGTGTAAAAACGGAAAAAAAGTTTTTTTCGAAAAATAAAAATTGCTTAAAATTAGCTAATTTCACTTGTATTTAATAGTTTTGAACCTTAAGGCCTAGGCAATACAGTTTTTTACTCAAAAATTCCAATCATTGTATAATTAGAGCTTTTCTCATGAAACATGAAAAAAGGGTGTTTGGAAATCTTTGGGTCAAAAACTGAAAAAAAGTTCAAAAATAGCAAATTTTCCTAGTATTGTATCAATTTAGAATTAAATTGTAATACAAGCTAGTTTTTTATTCAAAAACATCAATCATTCTACACTTAGCACTTTTCTCATAAAACGTCAAAAAAATGCCTTTTAAAATCTTTGTTTCAAAAACTAAAAAAAGTTCAAAAAAAGATAACTTCGCTAGTATTTCATAATTTTAAACTTAAACTACTATGCAGAATAGTTTTTAACATAAATACTTCAATCATTTTGGAAATAGAACTTTTCTAAAGTGAGGTTCAGAAAGTGTGAACGAAATTTGCTCTGTCGCAAAATAATACAATGATCAAAAACCCCTAAGAGCACTAGTATTTAGTAATTTCAGATTTAAATTCTCAATAATTGCAGTTGTTTGATAAGAAACTGCAATCATTCTTAAATCAGAGATTTTCTCATGAAACGTGTAAAAACGGAAAAAAAGTTTTTTTCGAAAAATAAAAAAAATGCTTAAAATTAGCTAATTTCACTTGTATATAATAGTTTTGAACCTTAAGGCCTAGGCAATACAGTTTTTTACTCAAAAATTGCAATCATTGTATAATTAGAGCTTTTCTCATGAAACATGAAAAAAGGGTGTTTTGAAATCTTTGGGTCAAAAACTGAAAAAAAGTTCAAAAATAGCAAATTTACCTAGTATTGTATCAATTTAGAATTAAATTGTAATACAAGCTAGTTTTTTATTCAAAAACATCAATCATTCTACACTTAGCACTTTTCTCATAAAACGTCAAAAAAATGCCTTTTAAAATCTTTGTTTCAAAAACTAAAAAAAAGTTCAAAAAAAGATAACTTCGCTAGTATTTCATAATTTTAAACTTAAACTACTATGCAGAATAGTTTTTAACATAAATACTTCAATCATTTTGGAAATAGAACTTTTCTAAAGTGAGGTTCAGAAAGTGTGAACGAAATTTGCTCTGTCGCAAAATAATACAATGATCAAAAACCCCTAAGAGCACTAGTATTTAGTAATTTCAGATTTAAATTCTCAATAATTGCAGTTGTTTGATAAGAAACTGCAATCATTCTTAAATCAGAGATTTTCTCATGAAACGTGTAAAAACGGAAAAAAAGTTTTTTTCGAAAAATAAAAAAAATGCTTAAAATTAGCTAATTTCACTTGTATTTAATAGTTTTGAACCTTAAGGCCTAGGCAATACAGTTTTTTACTCAAAAATTGCAATCATTGTATAATTAGAGCTTTTCTCATGAAACATGAAAAAAGGGTGTTTGGAAATCTTTGGGTCAAAAACTGAAAAAAAGTTCAAAAATAGCAAATTTTCCTAGTATTGTATCAATTTAGAATTAAATTGTAATACAAGCTAGTTTTTTATTCAAAAACATCAATCATTCTACACTTAGCACTTTTCTCATAAAACGTCAAAAAAATGCCTTTTAAAATCTTTGTTTCAAAAACTAAAAAAAGTTCAAAAAAAGATAACTTCGCTAGTATTTCATAATTTTAAACTTAAACTACTATGCAGAATAGTTTTTAACATAAATACTTCAATCATTTTGGAAATAGAACTTTTCTAAAGTGAGGTTCAGAAAGTGTGAACGAAATTTGCTCTGTCGCAAAATAATACAATGATCAAAAACCCCTAAGAGCACTAGTATTTAGTAATTTCAGATTTAAATTCTCAATAATTGCAGTTGTTTGATAAGAAACTGCAATCATTCTTAAATCAGAGATTTTCTCATGAAACGTGTAAAAACGGAAAAAAAGTTTTTTTCGAAAAATAAAAAAAATGCTTAAAATTAGCTAATTTCACTTGTATTTAATAGTTTTGAACCTTAAGGCCTAGGCAATACAGTTTTTTACTCAAAAATTGCAATCATTGTATAATTAGAGCTTTTCTCATGAAACATGAAAAAAGGGTGTTTGGAAATCTTTGGGTCAAAAACTGAAAAAAAGTTCAAAAATAGCAAATTTTCCTAGTATTGTATCAATTTAGAATTAAATTGTAATACAAGCTAGTTTTTTATTCAAAAACATCAATCATTCTACACTTAGCACTTTTCTCATAAAACGTCAAAAAAATGCCTTTTAAAATCTTTGTTTCAAAAACTAAAAAAAGTTCAAAAAAAGATAACTTCGCTAGTATTTCATAATTTTAAACTTAAACTACTATGCAGAATAGTTTTTAACATAAATACTTCAATCATTTTGGAAATAGAACTTTTCTAAAGTGAGGTTCAGAAAGTGTGAACGAAATTTGCTCTGTCGCAAAATAATACAATGATCAAAAACCCCTAAGAGCACTAGTATTTAGTAATTTCAGATTTAAATTCTCAATAATTGCAGTTGTTTAATAAGAAACTGCAATCATTCTTAAATCAGAGATTTTCTCATGAAACGTGTAAAAACGGAAAAAAAGTTTTTTTCGAAAAATAAAAAAAATGCTTAAAATTAGCTAATTTCACTTGTATATAATAGTTTTGAACCTTAAGGCCTAGGCAATACAGTTTTTTACTCAAAAATTGCAATCATTGTATAATTAGAGCTTTTCTCATGAAACATGAAAAAAGAGTGTTTGGAAATCTTTGGGTCAAAAACTGAAAAAAAGTTCAAAAATAGCAAATTTTCCTAGTATTGTATCAATTTAGAATTAAATTGTAATACAAGCTAGTTTTTTATTCAAAAACATCAATCATTCTACACTTAGCACTTTTCTCATAAAACGTCAAAAAAATGCCTTTTAAAATCTTTGTTTCAAAAACTAAAAAAAAGTTCAAAAAAAGATAACTTCGCTAGTATTTCATAATTTTAAACTTAAACTACTATGCAGAATAGTTTTTAACATAAATACTTCAATCATTTTGGAAATAGAACTTTTCTAAAGTGAGGTTCAGAAAGTGTGAACGAAATTTGCTCTGTCGCAAAATAATACAATGATCAAAAACCCCTAAGAGCACTAGTATTTAGTAATTTCAGATTTAAATTCTCAATAATTGCAGTTGTTTGATAAGAAACTGCAATCATTCTTAAATCAGAGATTTTCTCATGAAACGTGTAAAAACGGAAAAAAAGTTTTTTTCGAAAAATAAAAATTGCTTAAAATTAGCTAATTTCACTTGTATTTAATAGTTTTGAACCTTAAGGCCTAGGCAATACAGTTTTTTACTCAAAAATTCCAATCATTGTATAATTAGAGCTTTTCTCATGAAACATGAAAAAAGGGTGTTTGGAAATCTTTGGGTCAAAAACTGAAAAAAAGTTCAAAAATAGCAAATTTTCCTAGTATTGTATCAATTTAGAATTAAATTGTAATACAAGCTAGTTTTTTATTCAAAAACATCAATCATTCTACACTTAGCACTTTTCTCATAAAACGTCAAAAAAATGCCTTTTAAAATCTTTGTTTCAAAAACTAAAAAAAGTTCAAAAAAAGATAACTTCGCTAGTATTTCATAATTTTAAACTTAAACTACTATGCAGAATAGTTTTTAACATAAATACTTCAATCATTTTGGAAATAGAACTTTTCTAAAGTGAGGTTCAGAAAGTGTGAACGAAATTTGCTCTGTCGCAAAATAATACAATGATCAAAAACCCCTAAGAGCACTAGTATTTAGTAATTTCAGATTTAAATTCTCAATAATTGCAGTTGTTTGATAAGAAACTGCAATCATTCTTAAATCAGAGATTTTCTCATGAAACGTGTAAAAACGGAAAAAAAGTTTTTTTCGAAAAATAAAAAAAATGCTTAAAATTAGCTAATTTCACTTGTATTTAATAGTTTTGAACCTTAAGGCCTAGGCAATACAGTTTTTTACTCAAAAATTGCAATCATTGTATAATTAGAGCTTTTCTCATGAAACATGAAAAAAGGGTGTTTGGAAATCTTTGGGTCAAAAACTAAAAAAAAGTTCAAAAATAGCAAATTTTCCTAGTATTGTATCAATTTAGAATTAAATTGTAATACAAGCTAGTTTTTTATTCAAAAACATCAATCATTCTACACTTAGCACTTTTCTCATAAAACGTCAAAAAAATGCCTTTTAAAATCTTTGTTTCAAAAACTAAAAAAAGTTCAAAAAAAGATAACTTCGCTAGTATTTCATAATTTTAAACTTAAACTACTATGCAGAATAGTTTTTAACATAAATACTTCAATCATTTTGGAAATAGAACTTTTCTAAAGTGAGGTTCAGAAAGTGTGAACGAAATTTGCTCTGTCGCAAAATAATACAATGATCAAAAACCCCTAAGAGCACTAGTATTTAGTAATTTCAGATTTAAATTCTCAATAATTGCAGTTGTTTGATAAGAAACTGCAATCATTCTTAAATCAGAGATTTTCTCATGAAACGTGTAAAAACGGAAAAAAAGTTTTTTTCGAAAAATAAAAAAAATGCTTAAAATTAGCTAATTTCACTTGTATATAATAGTTTTGAACCTTAAGGCCTAGGCAATACAGTTTTTTACTCAAAAATTGCAATCATTGTATAATTAGAGCTTTTCTCATGAAACATGAAAAAAGGGTGTTTTGAAATCTTTGGGTCAAAAACTGAAAAAAAGTTCAAAAATAGCAAATTTACCTAGTATTGTATCAATTTAGAATTAAATTGTAATACAAGCTAGTTTTTTATTCAAAAACATCAATCATTCTACACTTAGCACTTTTCTCATAAAACGTCAAAAAAATGCCTTTTAAAATCTTTGTTTCAAAAACTAAAAAAAAGTTCAAAAAAAGATAACTTCGCTAGTATTTCATAATTTTAAACTTAAACTACTATGCAGAATAGTTTTTAACATAAATACTTCAATCATTTTGGAAATAGAACTTTTCTAAAGTGAGGTTCAGAAAGTGTGAACGAAATTTGCTCTGTCGCAAAATAATACAATGATCAAAAACCCCTAAGAGCACTAGTATTTAGTAACTTCAGATTTCAATTCTCAATAATTGCAGTTGTTTGATAAGAAACTGCAATCATTATTAAATCAGAGATTTTCTCATGAAACGTGTAAAAACAGAAAAAAACGTTTTTTTCGAAAAATAAAAAAAATGCTTAAAATTAGCTAATTTCACTTGTATTTAATAGTTTTGAACCTTAAGGCCTAGGCAATACAGTTTTTTACTCAAAAATTGCAATCATTGTATAATTAGAGCTTTTCTCATGAAACATGAAAAAAGGGTGTTTGGAAATCTTTGGGTCAAAAACTGAAAAAAAGTTCAAAAATAGCAAATTTTTCTAGTATTGTATCAATTTAGAATTAAATTGTAATACAAGCTAGTTTTTTATTCAAAAACATCAATCATTCTACACTTAGCACTTTTCTCATAAAACGTCAAAAAAATGCCTTTTTAAATCTTTGTTTCAAAAACTAAAAAAAAGTTCAAAAAAAGATAACTTCGCTAGTATTTCATAATTTTAAACTTAAACTACTATGCAGAATAGTTTTTAACATAAATACTTCAATCATTTTGGAAATAGAACTTTTCTAAAGTGAGGTTCAGAAAGTGTGAAAGAAATTTGCTCTGTCGCAAAATAATACAATGATCAAAAACCCCTAAGAGCACTAGTATTTAGTAATTTCAGATTTAAATTCTCAATAATTGCAGTTGTTTGATAAGAAACTGCAATCATTCTTAAATCAGAGATTTTCTCATGAAACGTGTAAAAACGGAAAAAAAGTTTTTTTCGAAAAATAAAAAAAATGCTTAAAATTAGCTAATTTCACTTGTATATAATAGTTTTGAATCTTAAGGCCTAGGCAATACAGTTTTTTACTCAAAAATTGCAATCATTGTATAATTAGAGCTTTTCTCATGAAACATGAAAAAAGGGTGTTTGGAAATCTTTGGGTCAAAAACTGAAAAAAAGTTCAAAAATAGCAAATTTTTCTAGTATTGTATCAATTTAGAATTAAATTGTAATACAAGCTAGTTTTTTATTCAAAAACATCAATCATTCTACACTTAGCACTTTTCTCATAAAACGTCAAAAAAATGCCTTTTAAAATCTTTGTTTCAAAAACTAAAAAAAAGTTCAAAAAAAGATAACTTCGCTAGTATTTCATAATTTTAAACTTAAACTACTATGCAGAATAGTTTTTAACATAAATACTTCAATCATTTTGGAAATAGAACTTTTCTAAAGTGAGGTTCAGAAAGTGTGAACGAAATTTGCTCTGTCGCAAAATAATACAATGATCAAAAACCCCTAAGAGCACTAGTATTTAGTAATTTCAGATTTAAATTCTCAATAATTGCAGTTGTTTGATAAGAAACTGCAATCATTCTTAAATCAGAGATTTTCTCATGAAACGTGTAAAAACGGAAAAAAACGTTTTTTTCGAAAAATAAAAAAAATGCTTAAAATTAGCTAATTTCACTTGTATTTAATAGTTTTGAACCTTAAGGCCTAGGCAATACAGTTTTTTACTCAAAAATTGCAATCATTGTATAATTAGAGCTTTTCTCATGAAACATGAAAAAAGGGTGTTTGGAAATCTTTGGGTCAAAAACTGAAAAAAAGTTCAAAAATAGCAAATTTTTCTAGTATTGTATCAATTTAGAATTAAATTGTAATACAAGCTAGTTTTTTATTCAAAAACATCAATCATTCTACACTTAGCACTTTTCTCATAAAACGTCAAAAAAATGCCTTTTAAAATCTTTGTTTCAAAAACTAAAAAAAAGTTCAAAAAAAGATAACTTCGCTAGTATTTCATAATTTTAAACTTAAACTACTATGCAGAATAGTTTTTAACATAAATACTTCAATCATTTTGGAAATAGAACTTTTCTAAAGTGAGGTTCAGAAAGTGTGAACGAAATTTGCTCTGTCGCAAAATAATACAATGATCAAAAACCCCTAAGAGCACTAGTATTTAGTAATTTCAGATTTAAATTCTCAATAATTGCAGTTGTTTGATAAGAAACTGCAATCATTCTTAAATCAGAGATTTTCTCATGAAACGTGTAAAAACGGAAAAAAACGTTTTTTTCGAAAAATAAAAAAAATGCTTAAAATTAGCTAATTTCACTTGTATTTAATAGTTTTGAACCTTAAGGCCTAGGCAATACAGTTTTTTACTCAAAAATTGCAATCATTGTATAATTAGAGCTTTTCTCATGAAACATGAAAAAAGGGTGTTTGGAAATCTTTGGGTCAAAAACTGAAAAAAAGTTCAAAAATAGCAAATTTTTCTAGTATTGTATCAATTTAGAATTAAATTGTAATACAAGCTAGTTTTTTATTCAAAAACATCAATCATTCTACACTTAGCACTTTTCTCATAAAACGTCAAAAAAATGCCTTTTAAAATCTTTGTTTCAAAAACTAAAAAAAAGTTCAAAAAAAGATAACTTCGCTAGTATTTCATAATTTTAAACTTAAACTACTATGCAGAATAGTTTTTAACATAAATACTTCAATCATTTTGGAAATAGAACTTTTCTAAAGTGAGGTTCAGAAAGTGTGAACGAAATTTGCTCTTTCGCAAAATAATACAATGATCAAAAACCCCTAAGAGCACTAGTATTTAGTAATTTCAGATTTAAATTCTCAATAATTGCAGTTGTTTGATAAGAAACTGCAATCATTCTTAAATCAGAGATTTTCTCATGAAACGTGTAAAAACGGAAAAAATGTTTTTTTCGAAAAATAAAAAAAATGCTTAAAATTAGCTAATTTCACTTGTATTTAATAGTTTTGAACCTTAAGGCCTAGGCAATACAGTTTTTTACTCAAAAATTGCAATCTTTGTATAATTAGAGCTTTTCTCATGAAACATGAAAAAAGGGTGTTTGGAAATCTTTGGGTCAAAAACTGAAAAAAAGTTCAAAAATAGCAAATTTTCCTAGTATTGTATCAATTTAGAATTAAATTGTAATACAAGCTAGTTTTTTATTCAAAAACATCAATCATTCTACACTTAGCACTTTTCTCATAAAACGTCAAAAAAATGCCTTTTAAAATCTTTGTTTCAAAAACTAAAAAAAAGTTCAAAAAAAGATAACTTCGCTAGTATTTCATAATTTTAAACTTAAACTACTATGCAGAATAGTTTTTAACATAAATACTTCAATCATTTTGGAAATAGAACTTTTCTAAAGTGAGGTTCAGAAAGTGTGAACGAAATTTGCTCTGTCGCAAAATAATACAATGATCAAAAACCCCTAAGAGCACTAGTATTTAGTAATTTCAGATTTAAATTCTCAATAATTGCAATTGTTTGATAAGAAACTGCAATCATTCTTAAATCAGAGATTTTCTCATGAAACGTGTAAAAACGGAAAAAAAGTTTTTTTCGAAAAATAAAAAAAATGCTTAAAATTAGCTAATTTCACTTGTATATAATAGTTTTGAATCTTAAGGCCTAGGCAATTCAGTTTTTTACTCAAAAATTGCAATCATTGTATAATTAGAGCTTTTCTCATGAAACATGAAAAAAGCGTGTTTGGAAATCTTTGGGTCAAAAACTGAAAAAAAGTTCAAAAATAGCAAATTTTTCTAGTATTGTATCAATTTAGAATTAAATTGTAATACAAGCTAGTTTTTTATTCAAAAACATCAATCATTCTACACTTAGCACTTTTCTCATAAAACGTCAAAAAAATGCCTTTTAAAATCTTTGTTTCAAAAACTAAAAAAAAGTTCAGAAAAAGATAACTTCGCTAGTATTTCATAATTTTAAACTTAAACTACTATGCAGAATAGTTTTTAACATAAATACTTCAATCATTTTGGAAATAGAACTTTTCTAAAGTGAGGTTCAGAAAGTGTGAACGAAATTTGCTCTGTCGCAAAATAATACAATGATCAAAAACCCCTAAGAGCACTAGTATTTAGTAATTTCAGATTTAAATTCTCAATAATTGCAGTTGTTTGATAAGAAACTGCAAAATTAGCTAATTTCACTTGTATTTAATAGTTTTGTACCTTAAGGCCTAGGCAATACAGTTTTTTACTCAAAAATTGCAATCATTGTATAATTAGAGCTTTTCTCATGAAACATGAAAAAAGGGTGTTTGGAAATCTTTGGGTCAAAAACTGAAAAAAAGTTCAAAAATAGCAAATTTTCCTAGTATTGTATCAATTTAGAATTAAATTGTAATACAAGCTAGTTTTTTATTCAAAAACATCAATCATTCTACACTTAGCACTTTTCTCATAAAACGTCAAAAAAATGCCTTTTAAAATCTTTGTTTCAAAAACTAAAAAAAGTTCAAAAAAAGATAACTTCGCTAGTATTTCATAATTTTAAACTTAAACTACTATGCAGAATAGTTTTTAACATAAATACTTCAATCATTTTGGAAATAGAACTTTTCTAAAGTGAGGTTCAGAAAGTGTGAACGAAATTTGCTCTGTCGCAAAATAATACAATGATCAAAAACCCCTAAGAGCACTAGTATTTAGTAATTTCAGATTTAAATTCTCAATAATTGCAGTTGTTTGATAAGAAACTGCAATCATTCTTAAATCAGAGATTTTCTCATGAAACGTGTAAAAACGGAAAAAAACGTTTTTTTCGAAAAATAAAAAAAATGCTTAAAATTAGCTAATTTCACTTGTATTTAATAGTTTTGAACCTTAAGGCCTAGGCAATACAGTTTTTTACTCAAAAATTGCAATCATTGTATAATTAGAGCTTTTCTCATGAAACATGAAAAAAGGGTGTTTGGAAATCTTTGGGTCAAAAACTGAAAAAAAGTTCAAAAATAGCAAATTTTTCTAGTATTGTATCAATTTAGAATTAAATTGTAATACAAGCTAGTTTTTTATTCAAAAACATCAATCATTCTACACTTAGCACTTTTCTCATAAAACGTCAAAAAAATGCCTTTTAAAATCTTTGTTTCAAAAACTAAAAAAAAGTTCAAAAAAAGATAACTTCGCTAGTATTTCATAATTTTAAACTTAAACTACTATGCAGAATAGTTTTTAACATAAATACTTCAATCATTTTGGAAATAGAACTTTTCTAAAGTGAGGTTCAGAAAGTGTGAACGAAATTTGCTCTTTCGCAAAATAATACAATGATCAAAAACCCCTAAGAGCACTAGTATTTAGTAATTTCAGATTTAAATTCTCAATAATTGCAGTTGTTTGATAAGAAACTGCAATCATTCTTAAATCAGAGATTTTCTCATGAAACGTGTAAAAACGGAAAAAATGTTTTTTTCGAAAAATAAAAAAAATGCTTAAAATTAGCTAATTTCACTTGTATTTAATAGTTTTGAACCTTAAGGCCTAGGCAATACAGTTTTTTACTCAAAAATTGCAATCTTTGTATAATTAGAGCTTTTCTCATGAAACATGAAAAAAGGGTGTTTGGAAATCTTAGGGTCAAAAACTGAAAAAAAGTTCAAAAATAGCAAATTTTCCTAGTATTGTATCAATTTAGAATTAAATTGTAATACAAGCTAGTTTTTTATTCAAAAACATCAATCATTCTACACTTAGCACTTTTCTCATAAAACGTCAAAAAAATGCCTTTTAAAATCTTTGTTTCAAAAACTAAAAAAAAGTTCAAAAAAAGATAACTTTGCTAGTATTTCATAATTTTAAACTTAAACTACTATGCAGAATAGTTTTTAACATAAATACTTCAATCATTTTGGAAATAGAACTTTTCTAAAGTGAGGTTCAGAAAGTGTGAACGAAATTTGCTCTGTCGCAAAATAATACAATGATCAAAAACCCCTAAGAGCACTAGTATTTAGTAATTTCAGATTTAAATTCTCAATAATTGCAATTGTTTGATAAGAAACTGCAATCATTCTTAAATCAGAGATTTTCTCATGAAACGTGTAAAAACGGAAAAAAAGTTTTTTTCGAAAAATAAAAAAAATGCTTAAAATTAGCTAATTTCACTTGTATTTAATAGTTTTGAACCTTAAGGCCTAGGCAATACAGTTTTTTACTCAAAAATTGCAATCATTGTATAATTAGAGCTTTTCTCATGAAACATGAAAAAAGGGTGTTTGGAAATCTTTGGGTCAAAAACTGAAAAAAAGTTCAAAAATAGCAAATTTTCCTAGTATTGTATCAATTTAGAATTAAATTGTAATACAAGCTAGTTTTTTATTCAAAAACATCAATCATTCTACACTTAGCACTTTTCTCATAAAACGTCAAAAAAATGCCTTTTAAAATCTTTGTTTCAAAAACTAAAAAAAAGTTCAAAAAAAGATAACTTCGCTAGTATTTCATAATTTTAAACTTAAACTACTATGCAGAATAGTTTTTAACATAAATACTTCAATCATTTTGGAAATAGAACTTTTCTAAAGTGAGGTTCAGAAAGTGTGAACGAAATTTGCTCTTTCGCAAAATAATACAATGATCAAAAACCCCTAAGAGCACTAGTATTTAGTAATTTCAGATTTAAATTCTCAATAATTGCAGTTGTTTGATAAGAAACTGCAATCATTCTTAAATCAGAGATTTTCTCATGAAACGTGTAAAAACGGAAAAAATGTTTTTTTCGAAAAATAAAAAAAATGCTTAAAATTAGCTAATTTCACTTGTATTTAATAGTTTTGAACCTTAAGGCCTAGGCAATACAGTTTTTTACTCAAAAATTGCAATCTTTGTATAATTAGAGCTTTTCTCATGAAACATGAAAAAAGGGTGTTTGGAAATCTTTGGGTCAAAAACTGAAAAAAAGTTCAAAAATAGCAAATTTTCCTAGTATTGTATCAATTTAGAATTAAATTGTAATACAAGCTAGTTTTTTATTCAAAAACATCAATCATTCTACACTTAGCACTTTTCTCATAAAACGTCAAAAAAATGCCTTTTAAAATCTTTGTTTCAAAAACTAAAAAAAAGTTCAAAAAAAGATAACTTCGCTAGTATTTCATAATTTTAAACTTAAACTACTATGCAGAATAGTTTTTAACATAAATACTTCAATCATTTTGGAAATAGAACTTTTCTAAAGTGAGGTTCAGAAAGTGTGAACGAAATTTGCTCTGTCGCAAAATAATACAATGATCAAAAACCCCTAAGAGCACTAGTATTTAGTAATTTCAGATTTAAATTCTCAATAATTGCAATTGTTTGATAAGAAACTGCAATCATTCTTAAATCAGAGATTTTCTCATGAAACGTGTAAAAACGGAAAAAAAGTTTTTTTCGAAAAATAAAAAAAATGCTTAAAATTAGCTAATTTCACTTGTATTTAATAGTTTTGAACCTTAAGGCCTAGGCAATACAGTTTTTTACTCAAAAATTGCAATCATTGTATAATTAGAGCTTTTCTCATGAAACATGAAAAAAGGGTGTTTGGAAATCTTTGGGTCAAAAACTGAAAAAAAGTTCAAAAATAGCAAATTTTCCTAGTATTGTATCAATTTAGAATTAAATTGTAATACAAGCTAGTTTTTTATTCAAAAACATCAATCATTCTACACTTAGCACTTTTCTCATAAAACGTCAAAAAAATGCCTTTTAAAATCTTTGTTTCAAAAACTAAAAAAAAGTTAAAAAAAAGATAACTTCGCTAGTATTTCATAATTTTAAACTTAAACTACTATGCAGAATAGTTTTTAACATAAATACTTCAATCATTTTGGAAATAGAACTTTTCTAAAGTGAGGTTCAGAAAGTTTGAACGAAATTTGCTCTGTCGCAAAATAATACAATGATGAAAAACCCCTAAGAGCACTAGTATTTAGTAATTTCAGATTTAAATTCTCAATAATTGCAATTGTTTGATAAGAAACTGCAATCATTCTTAAATCAGAGATTTTCTCATGAAACGTGTAAAAACGGAAAAAAAGTTTTTTTCGAAAAATAAAAAAAATGCTTAAAATTAGCTAATTTCACTTGTATTTAATAGTTTTGAACCTTAAGGCCTAGGCAATACAGTTTTTTACTCAAAAATTGCAATCATTGTATAATTAGAGCTTTTCTCATGAAACATGAAAAAAGGGTGTTTGGAAATCTTTGGGTCAAAAACTGAAAAAAAGTTCAAAAATAGCAAATTTTCCTAGTATTGTATCAATTTAGAATTAAATTGTAATACAAGCTAGTTTTTTATTCAAAAACATCAATCATTCTACACTTAGCACTTTTCTCATAAAACGTCAAAAAAATGCCTTTTAAAATCTTTGTGTCAAAAACTAAAAAAAAGTTCAAAAAAAGATAACTTCGCTAGTATTTCATAATATTAAACTTAAACTACTATGCAGAATAGTTTTTAACATAAATAATTCAATCATTTTGGAAATAGAACTTTTCTAAAGTGAGGTTCAGAAAGTGTGAACGAAATTTGCTCTGTCGCAAAATAATACAATGATCAAAAACCCCTAAGAGCACTAGTATTTAGTAATTTCAGATTTAAATTCTCAATAATTGCAGTTGTTTGATAAGAAACTGCAATCATTCTTAAATCAGAGATTTTCTCATGAAACGTGTAAAAACGGAAAAAAAGTTTTTTTCGAAAAATAAAAAAAATGCTTAAAATTAGCTAATTTCACTTGTATTTAATAGATTTGAACCTTAAGGCCTAGGCAATACAGTTTTTTACTCAAAAATTGCAATCATTGTATAATTAGAGCTTTTCTCATGAAACATGAAAAAAGGGTGTTTGGAAATCTTTGGGTCAAAAACTGAAAAAAAGTTCAAAAATAGCAAATTTTCCTAGTATTGTATCAATTTAGAATTAAATTGTAATACAAGCTAGTTTTTTATTCAAAAACATCAATCATTCTACACTTAGCACTTTTCTCATAAAACGTCAAAAAAATGCCTTTTAAAATCTTTGTGTCAAAAACTAAAAAAAAGTTCAAAAAAAGATAACTTCGCTAGTATTTCATAATATTAAACTTAAACTACTATGCAGAATAGTTTTTAACATAAATAATTCAATCATTTTGGAAATAGAACTTTTCTAAAGTGAGGTTCAGAAAGTGTGAACGAAATTTGCTCTGTCGCAAAATAATACAATGATCAAAAACCCCTAAGAGCACTAGTATTTAGTAATTTCAGATTTAAATTCTCAATAATTGCAGTTGTTTGATAAGAAACTGCAATCATTCTTAAATCAGAGATTTTCTCATGAAACGTGTAAAAACGGAAAAAATGTTTTTTTCGAAAAATAAAAAAAATGCTTAAAATTAGCTAATTTCACTTGTATTTAATAGTTTTGAACCTTAAGGCCTAGGCAATACAGTTTTTTACTCAAAAATTGCAATCTTTGTATAATTAGAGCTTTTCTCATGAAACATGAAAAAAGGGTGTTTGGAAATCTTTGGGTCAAAAACTGAAAAAAAGTTCAAAAATAGCAAATTTTCCTAGTATTGTATCAATTTAGAATTAAATTGTAATACAAGCTAGTTTTTTATTCAAAAACATCAATCATTCTACACTTAGCACTTTTCTCATAAAACGTCAAAAAAATGCCTTTTAAAATCTTTGTTTCAAAAACTAAAAAAAAGTTCAAAAAAAGATAACTTCGCTAGTATTTCATAATTTTAAACTTAAACTACTATGCAGAATAGTTTTTAACATAAATACTTCAATCATTTTGGAAATAGAACTTTTCTAAAGTGAGGTTCAGAAAGTGTGAACGAAATTTGCTCTGTCGCAAAATAATACAATGATCAAAAACCCCTAAGAGCACTAGTATTTAGTAATTTCAGATTTAAATTCTCAATAATTGCAATTGTTTGATAAGAAACTGCAATCATTCTTAAATCAGAGATTTTCTCATGAAACGTGTAAAAACGGAAAAAAAGTTTTTTTCGAAAAATAAAAAAAATGCTTAAAATTAGCTAATTTCACTTGTATATAATAGTTTTGAATCTTAAGGCCTAGGCAATTCAGTTTTTTACTCAAAAATTGCAATCATTGTATAATTAGAGCTTTTCTCATGAAACATGAAAAAAGCGTGTTTGGAAATCTTTGGGTCAAAAACTGAAAAAAAGTTCAAAAATAGCAAATTTTTCTAGTATTGTATCAATTTAGAATTAAATTGTAATACAAGCTAGTTTTTTATTCAAAAACATCAATCATTCTACACTTAGCACTTTTCTCATAAAACGTCAAAAAAATGCCTTTTAAAATCTTTGTTTCAAAAACTAAAAAAAAGTTCAGAAAAAGATAACTTCGCTAGTATTTCATAATTTTAAACTTAAACTACTATGCAGAATAGTTTTTAACATAAATACTTCAATCATTTTGGAAATAGAACTTTTCTAAAGTGAGGTTCAGAAAGTGTGAACGAAATTTGCTCTGTCGCAAAATAATACAATGATCAAAAACCCCTAAGAGCACTAGTATTTAGTAATTTCAGATTTAAATTCTCAATAATTGCAGTTGTTTGATAAGAAACTGCAAAATTAGCTAATTTCACTTGTATTTAATAGTTTTGTACCTTAAGGCCTAGGCAATACAGTTTTTTACTCAAAAATTGCAATCATTGTATAATTAGAGCTTTTCTCATGAAACATGAAAAAAGGGTGTTTGGAAATCTTTGGGTCAAAAACTGAAAAAAAGTTCAAAAATAGCAAATTTTCCTAGTATTGTATCAATTTAGAATTAAATTGTAATACAAGCTAGTTTTTTATTCAAAAACATCAATCATTCTACACTTAGCACTTTTCTCATAAAACGTCAAAAAAATGCCTTTTAAAATCTTTGTTTCAAAAACTAAAAAAAGTTCAAAAAAAGATAACTTCGCTAGTATTTCATAATTTTAAACTTAAACTACTATGCAGAATAGTTTTTAACATAAATACTTCAATCATTTTGGAAATAGAACTTTTCTAAAGTGAGGTTCAGAAAGTGTGAACGAAATTTGCTCTGTCGCAAAATAATACAATGATCAAAAACCCCTAAGAGCACTAGTATTTAGTAATTTCAGATTTAAATTCTCAATAATTGCAGTTGTTTGATAAGAAACTGCAATCATTCTTAAATCAGAGATTTTCTCATGAAACGTGTAAAAACGGAAAAAAACGTTTTTTTCGAAAAATAAAAAAAATGCTTAAAATTAGATAATTTCACTTGTATTTAATAGTTTTGAACCTTAAGGCCTAGGCAATACAGTTTTTTACTCAAAAATTGCAATCATTGTATAATTAGAGCTTTTCTCATGAAACATGAAAAAAGGGTGTTTGGAAATCTTTGGGTCAAAAACTGAAAAAAAGTTCAAAAATAGCAAATTTTCCTAGTATTGTATCAATTTAGAATTAAATTGTAATACAAGCTAGTTTTTTATTCAAAAACATCAATCATTCTACACTTAGCACTTTTCTCATAAAACGTCAAAAAAATGCCTTTTAAAATCTTTGTTTCAAAAACTAAAAAAAAGTTCAAAAAAAGATAACTTCGCTAGTATTTCATAATTTTAAACTTAAACTACTATGCAGAATAGTTTTTAACATAAATACTTCAATCATTTTGGAAATAGAACTTTTCTAAAGTGAGGTTCAGAAAGTGTGAACGAAATTTGCTCTTTCGCAAAATAATACAATGATCAAAAACCCCTAAGAGCACTAGTATTTAGTAATTTCAGATTTAAATTCTCAATAATTGCAGTTGTTTGATAAGAAACTGCAATCATTCTTAAATCAGAGATTTTCTCATGAAACGTGTAAAAACGGAAAAAATGTTTTTTTCGAAAAATAAAAAAAATGCTTAAAATTAGCTAATTTCACTTGTATTTAATAGTTTTGAACCTTAAGGCCTAGGCAATACAGTTTTTTACTCAAAAATTGCAATCTTTGTATAATTAGAGCTTTTCTCATGAAACATGAAAAAAGGGTGTTTGGAAATCTTTGGGTCAAAAACTGAAAAAAAGTTCAAAAATAGCAAATTTTCCTAGTATTGTATCAATTTAGAATTAAATTGTAATACAAGCTAGTTTTTTATTCAAAAACATCAATCATTCTACACTTAGCACTTTTCTCATAAAACGTCAAAAAAATGCCTTTTAAAATCTTTGTTTCAAAAACTAAAAAAAAGTTCAAAAAAAGATAACTTCGCTAGTATTTCATAATTTTAAACTTAAACTACTATGCAGAATAGTTTTTAACATAAATACTTCAATCATTTTGGAAATAGAACTTTTCTAAAGTGAGGTTCAGAAAGTGTGAACGAAATTTGCTCTTTCGCAAAATAATACAATGATCAAAAACCCCTAAGAGCACTAGTATTTAGTAATTTCAGATTTAAATTCTCAATAATTGCAGTTGTTTGATAAGAAACTGCAATCATTCTTAAATCAGAGATTTTCTCATGAAACGTGTAAAAACGGAAAAAATGTTTTTTTCGAAAAATAAAAAAAATGCTTAAAATTAGCTAATTTCACTTGTATTTAATAGTTTTGAACCTTAAGGCCTAGGCAATACAGTTTTTTACTCAAAAATTGCAATCTTTGTATAATTAGAGCTTTTCTCATGAAACATGAAAAAAGGGTGTTTGGAAATCTTTGGGTCAAAAACTGAAAAAAAGTTCAAAAATAGCAAATTTTCCTAGTATTGTATCAATTTAGAATTAAATTGTAATACAAGCTAGTTTTTTATTCAAAAACATCAATCATTCTACACTTAGCACTTTTCTCATAAAACGTCAAAAAAATGCCTTTTAAAATCTTTGTGTCAAAAACTAAAAAAAAGTTCAAAAAAAGATAACTTCGCTAGTATTTCATAATATTAAACTTAAACTACTATGCAGAATAGTTTTTAACATAAATAATTTAATCATTTTGGAAATAGAACTTTTCTAAAGTGAGGTTCAGAAAGTGTGAACGAAATTTGCTCTGTCGCAAAATAATACAATGATCAAAAACCCCTAAGAGCACTAGTATTTAGTAATTTCAGATTTAAATTCTCAATAATTGCAGTTGTTTGATAAGAAACTGCAATCATTCTTAAATCAGAGATTTTCTCATGAAACGTGTAAAAACGGAAAAAAAGTTTTTTTCGAAAAATAAAAAAAATGCTTAAAATTAGCTAATTTCACTTGTATTTAATAGATTTGAACCTTAAGGCCTAGGCAATACAGTTTTTTACTCAAAAATTGCAATCATTGTATAATTAGAGCTTTTCTCATGAAACATGAAAAAAGGGTGTTTGGAAATCTTTGGGTCAAAAACTGAAAAAAAGTTCAAAAATAGCAAATTTTCCTAGTATTGTATCAATTTAGAATTAAATTGTAATACAAGCTAGTTTTTTATTCAAAAACATCAATCATTCTACACTTAGCACTTTTCTCATAAAACGTCAAAAAAATGCCTTTTAAAATCTTTGTGTCAAAAACTAAAAAAAAGTTCAAAAAAAGATAACTTCGCTAGTATTTCATAATATTAAACTTAAACTACTATGCAGAATAGTTTTTAACATAAATAATTCAATCATTTTGGAAATAGAACTTTTCTAAAGTGAGGTTCAGAAAGTGTGAACGAAATTTGCTCTGTCGCAAAATAATACAATGATCAAAAACCCCTAAGAGCACTAGTATTTAGTAATTTCAGATTTAAATTCTCAATAATTGCAGTTGTTTGATAAGAAACTGCAATCATTCTTAAATCAGAGATTTTCTCATGAAACGTGTAAAAACGGAAAAAATGTTTTTTTCGAAAAATAAAAAAAATGCTTAAAATTAGCTAATTTCACTTGTATTTAATAGTTTTGAACCTTAAGGCCTAGGCAATACAGTTTTTTACTCAAAAATTGCAATCTTTGTATAATTAGAGCTTTTCTCATGAAACATGAAAAAAGGGTGTTTGGAAATCTTTGGGTCAAAAACTGAAAAAAAGTTCAAAAATAGCAAATTTTCCTAGTATTGTATCAATTTAGAATTAAATTGTAATACAAGCTAGTTTTTTATTCAAAAACATCAATCATTCTACACTTAGCACTTTTCTCATAAAACGTCAAAAAAATGCCTTTTAAAATCTTTGTTTCAAAAACTAAAAAAAAGTTCAAAAAAAGATAACTTCGCTAGTATTTCATAATTTTAAACTTAAACTACTATGCAGAATAGTTTTTAACATAAATACTTCAATCATTTTGGAAATAGAACTTTTCTAAAGTGAGGTTCAGAAAGTGTGAACGAAATTTGCTCTGTCGCAAAATAATACAATGATCAAAAACCCCTAAGAGCACTAGTATTTAGTAATTTCAGATTTAAATTCTCAATAATTGCAATTGTTTGATAAGAAACTGCAATCATTCTTAAATCAGAGATTTTCTCATGAAACGTGTAAAAACGAAAAAAAAGTTTTTTTCGAAAAATAAAAAAAATGCTTAAAATTAGCTAATTTCACTTGTATTTAATAGTTTTGAACCTTAAAGCCTAGGCAATACAGTTTTTTACTCAAAAATTGCAATCATTGTATAATTAGAGCTTTTCTCATGAAACATGAAAAAAGGGTGTTTGGAAATCTTTGGGTCAAAAACTGAAAAAAAGTTCAAAAATAGCAAATTTTCCTAGTATTGAATCAATTTAGAATTAAATTGTAATACAAGCTAGTTTTTTATTCAAAAACATCAATCATTCTACACTTAGCACTTTTCTCATAAAACGTCAAAAAAATGCCTTTTAAAATCTTTGTTTCAAAAACTAAAAAAAAGTTCAAAAAAAGATAACTTCGCTAGTATTTCATAATTTTAAACTTAAACTACTATGCAGAATAGTTTTTAACATAAATACTTCAATCATTTTGGAAATAGAACTTTTCTAAAGTGAGGTTCAGAAAGTGTGAACGAAATTTGCTCTGTCGCAAAATAATACAATGATCAAAAACCCCTAAGAGCACTAGTATTTAGTAATTTCAGATTTAAATTCTCAATAATTGCAGTTGTTTGATAAGAAACTGCAATCATTCTTATATCAGAGATTTTCTCATGAAACGTGTAAAAACGAAAAAAAAGTTTTTTTCGAAAAATAAAAAAAATGCTTAAAATTAGCTAATTTCACTTGTATTTAATAGTTTTGAACCTTAAGGACTAAGCAATACAGTTTTTTACTCAAAAATTGCAATCATTGTATAATTAGAGCTTCTCATGAAACATGAAAAAAGGGTGTTTGGAAGTCTTTGGGTCAAAAACTGAAAAAAAAATCAAAAATAGCCAATTTTCCTAGTATTGTATCAATTTAGAAATAAATTGTAATACAAGCTAGTTTTTTATTCAAAAACATCAATCATTCTACACTTAGCACTTTTCTCATAAAACGTCAAAAAAATGCCTTTTAAAATCTTTGTTTCCAAAACCAAAAAAAAGTTCAAAAAAAGAACTTCGCTAGTATTTCATAATTTTAAACTTAAACTACTATGCAGAATAGTTTTTAACATAAATACTTCAATCATTTTGGAAATAGAACTTTTCTAAAGTGAGGTTCAGAAAGTGTGAACTAAATTTGCTCTGTCGCAAAATAATACAATGATCAAAAACCCCTAAGAGCACTAGTATTTAGTAATTTCAGATTTAAATTCTCAATAATTGCAGTTGTTTGATAAGAAACTGCAATCATTCTTAAATCAGAGATTTTCTCATGAAACGTGTAAAAACGGAAAAAAAGTTTTTTTCGAAAAATAAAAAAAATGCTTAAAATTAGCTAATTTCACTTGTATTTAATAGTTTTGAACCTTAAGGCCTAGGCAATACAGTTTTTTACTCAAAAATTGCAATCATTGTATAATTAGAGCTTTTCTCATGAAACATGAAAAAAGGGTGTTTGGAAATCTTTGGGTCAAAAACTGAAAAAAAGTTCAAAAATAGCAAATTTTCCTAGTATTGTATCAATTTAGAATTAAATTGTAATACAAGCTAGTTTTTTATTCAAAAACATCAATCATTCTACACTTAGCACTTTTCTCATAAAACGTCAAAAAAATGCCTTTTAAAATCTTTGTTTCAAAAACTAAAAAAAAGTTCAAAAAAAGATAACTTCGCTAGTATTTCATAATTTTAAACTTAAACTACTATGCAGAATAGTTTTTAACATAAATACTTCAATCATTTTGGAAATAGAACTTTTCTAAAGTGAGGTTCAGAAAGTGTGAACGAAATTTGCTCTGTCGCAAAATAATACAATGATCAAAAACCCCTAAGAGCACTAGTATTTAGTAATTTCAGATTTAAATTCTCAATAATTGCAGTTGTTTGATAAGAAACTGCAATCATTCTTAAATCAGAGATTTTCTCATGAAACGTGTAAAAACGGAAAAAAAGTTTTTTTCGAAAAATAAAAATTGCTTAAAATTAGCTAATTTCACTTGTATTTAATAGTTTTGAACCTTAAGGCCTAGGCAATACAGTTTTTTACTCAAAAATTCCAATCATTGTATAATTAGAGCTTTTCTCATGAAACATGAAAAAAGGGTGTTTGGAAATCTTTGGGTCAAAAACTGAAAAAAAGTTCAAAAATAGCAAATTTTCCTAGTATTGTATCAATTTAGAATTAAATTGTAATACAAGCTAGTTTTTTATTCAAAAACATCAATCATTCTACACTTAGCACTTTTCTCATAAAACGTCAAAAAAATGCCTTTTAAAATCTTTGTTTCAAAAACTAAAAAAAGTTCAAAAAAAGATAACTTCGCTAGTATTTCATAATTTTAAACTTAAACTACTATGCAGAATAGTTTTTAACATAAATACTTCAATCATTTTGGAAATAGAACTTTTCTAAAGTGAGGTTCAGAAAGTGTGAACGAAATTTGCTCTGTCGCAAAATAATACAATGATCAAAAACCCCTAAGAGCACTAGTATTTAGTAATTTCAGATTTAAATTCTCAATAATTGCAGTTGTTTGATAAGAAACTGCAATCATTCTTAAATCAGAGATTTTCTCATGAAACGTGTAAAAACGGAAAAAAAGTTTTTTTCGGAAAATAAAAAAATGCTTAAAATTAGCTAATTTCACTTGTATATAATAGTTTTGAACCTTAAGGCCTAGGCAATACAGTTTTTTACTCAAAAATTGCAATCATTGTATAATTAGAGCTTTTCTCATGAAACATGAAAAAAGGGTGTTTTGAAATCTTTGGGTCAAAAACTGAAAAAAAGTTCAAAAATAGCAAATTTACCTAGTATTGTATCAATTTAGAATTAAATTGTAATACAAGCTAGTTTTTTATTCAAAAACATCAATCATTCTACACTTAGCACTTTTCTCATAAAACGTCAAAAAAATGCCTTTTAAAATCTTTGTTTCAAAAACTAAAAAAAAGTTCAAAAAAAGATAACTTCGCTAGTATTTCATAATTTTAAACTTAAACTACTATGCAGAATAGTTTTTAACATAAATACTTCAATCATTTTGGAAATAGAACTTTTCTAAAGTGAGGTTCAGAAAGTGTGAACGAAATTTGCTCTGTCGCAAAATAATACAATGATCAAAAACCCCTAAGAGCACTAGTATTTAGTAATTTCAGATTTAAATTCTCAATAATTGCAGTTGTTTGATAAGAAACTGCAATCATTCTTAAATCAGAGATTTTCTCATGAAACGTGTAAAAACGGAAAAAAAGTTTTTTTCGAAAAATAAAAAAAATGCTTAAAATTAGCTAATTTCACTTGTATTTAATAGTTTTGAACCTTAAGGCCTAGGCAATACAGTTTTTTACTCAAAAATTGCAATCATTGTATAATTAGAGCTTTTCTCATGAAACATGAAAAAAGGGTGTTTGGAAATCTTTGGGTCAAAAACTGAAAAAAAGTTCAAAAATAGCAAATTTTTCTAGTATTGTATCAATTTAGAATTAAATTGTAATACAAGCTAGTTTTTTATTCAAAAACATCAATCATTCTACACTTAGCACTTTTCTCATAAAACGTCAAAAAAATGCCTTTTAAAATCTTTGTTTCAAAAACTAAAAAAAGTTCAAAAAAAGATAACTTCGCTAGTATTTCATAATTTTAAACTTAAACTACTATGCAGAATAGTTTTTAACATAAATACTTCAATCATTTTGGAAATAGAACTTTTCTAAAGTGAGGTTCAGAAAGTGTGAACGAAATTTGCTCTGTCGCAAAATAATACAATGATCAAAAACCCCTAAGAGCACTAGTATTTAGTAATTTCAGATTTAAATTCTCAATAATTGCAGTTGTTTGATAAGAAACTGCAATCATTCTTAAATCAGAGATTTTCTCATGAAACGTGTAAAAACGGAAAAAAACGTTTTTTTCGAAAAATAAAAAAAATGCTTAAAATTAGCTAATTTCACTTGTATTTAATAGTTTTGAACCTTAAGGCCTAGGCAATACAGTTTTTTACTCAAAAATTGCAATCATTGTATAATTAGAGCTTTTCTCATGAAACATGAAAAAAGGGTGTTTGGAAATCTTTGGGTCAAAAACTGAAAAAAAGTTCAAAAATAGCAAATTTTCCTAGTATTGTATCAATTTAGAATTAAATTGTAATACAAGCTAGTTTTTTATTCAAAAACATCAATCATTCTACACTTAGCACTTTTCTCATAAAACGTCAAAAAAATGCCTTTTAAAATCTTTGTTTCAAAAACTAAAAAAAAGTTCAAAAAAAGATAACTTCGCTAGTATTTCATAATTTTAAACTTAAACTACTATGCAGAATAGTTTTTAACATAAATACTTCAATCATTTTGGAAATAGAACTTTTCTAAAGTGAGGTTCAGAAAGTGTGAACGAAATTTGCTCTTTCGCAAAATAATACAATGATCAAAAACCCCTAAGAGCACTAGTATTTAGTAATTTCAGATTTAAATTCTCAATAATTGCAGTTGTTTGATAAGAAACTGCAATCATTCTTAAATCAGAGATTTTCTCATGAAACGTGTAAAAACGGAAAAAATGTTTTTTTCGAAAAATAAAAAAAATGCTTAAAATTAGCTAATTTCACTTGTATTTAATAGTTTTGAACCTTAAGGCCTAGGCAATACAGTTTTTTACTCAAAAATTGCAATCTTTGTATAATTAGAGCTTTTCTCATGAAACATGAAAAAAGGGTGTTTGGAAATCTTTGGGTCAAAAACTGAAAAAAAGTTCAAAAATAGCAAATTTTCCTAGTATTGTATCAATTTAGAATTAAATTGTAATACAAGCTAGTTTTTTATTCAAAAACATCAATCATTCTACACTTAGCACTTTTCTCATAAAACGTCAAAAAAATGCCTTTTAAAATCTTTGTTTCAAAAACTAAAAAAAAGTTCAAAAAAAGATAACTTCGCTAGTATTTCATAATTTTAAACTTAAACTACTATGCAGAATAGTTTTTAACATAAATACTTCAATCATTTTGGAAATAGAACTTTTCTAAAGTGAGGTTCAGAAAGTGTGAACGAAATTTGCTCTTTCGCAAAATAATACAATGATCAAAAACCCCTAAGAGCACTAGTATTTAGTAATTTCAGATTTAAATTCTCAATAATTGCAGTTGTTTGATAAGAAACTGCAATCATTCTTAAATCAGAGATTTTCTCATGAAACGTGTAAAAACGGAAAAAATGTTTTTTTCGAAAAATAAAAAAAATGCTTAAAATTAGCTAATTTCACTTGTATTTAATAGTTTTGAACCTTAAGGCCTAGGCAATACAGTTTTTTACTCAAAAATTGCAATCTTTGTATAATTAGAGCTTTTCTCATGAAACATGAAAAAAGGGTGTTTGGAAATCTTTGGGTCAAAAACTGAAAAAAAGTTCAAAAATAGCAAATTTTCCTAGTATTGTATCAATTTAGAATTAAATTGTAATACAAGCTAGTTTTTTATTCAAAAACATCAATCATTCTACACTTAGCACTTTTCTCATAAAACGTCAAAAAAATGCCTTTTAAAATCTTTGTGTCAAAAACTAAAAAAAAGTTCAAAAAAAGATAACTTCGCTAGTATTTCATAATATTAAACTTAAACTACTATGCAGAATAGTTTTTAACATAAATAATTTAATCATTTTGGAAATAGAACTTTTCTAAAGTGAGGTTCAGAAAGTGTGAACGAAATTTGCTCTGTCGCAAAATAATACAATGATCAAAAACCCCTAAGAGCACTAGTATTTAGTAATTTCAGATTTAAATTCTCAATAATTGCAGTTGTTTGATAAGAAACTGCAATCATTCTTAAATCAGAGATTTTCTCATGAAACGTGTAAAAACGGAAAAAAAGTTTTTTTCGAAAAATAAAAAAAATGCTTAAAATTAGCTAATTTCACTTGTATTTAATAGATTTGAACCTTAAGGCCTAGGCAATACAGTTTTTTACTCAAAAATTGCAATCATTGTATAATTAGAGCTTTTCTCATGAAACATGAAAAAAGGGTGTTTGGAAATCTTTGGGTCAAAAACTGAAAAAAAGTTCAAAAATAGCAAATTTTCCTAGTATTGTATCAATTTAGAATTAAATTGTAATACAAGCTAGTTTTTTATTCAAAAACATCAATCATTCTACACTTAGCACTTTTCTCATAAAACGTCAAAAAAATGCCTTTTAAAATCTTTGTGTCAAAAACTAAAAAAAAGTTCAAAAAAAGATAACTTCGCTAGTATTTCATAATATTAAACTTAAACTACTATGCAGAATAGTTTTTAACATAAATAATTCAATCATTTTGGAAATAGAACTTTTCTAAAGTGAGGTTCAGAAAGTGTGAACGAAATTTGCTCTGTCGCAAAATAATACAATGATCAAAAACCCCTAAGAGCACTAGTATTTAGTAATTTCAGATTTAAATTCTCAATAATTGCAGTTGTTTGATAAGAAACTGCAATCATTCTTAAATCAGAGATTTTCTCATGAAACGTGTAAAAACGGAAAAAATGTTTTTTTCGAAAAATAAAAAAAATGCTTAAAATTAGCTAATTTCACTAGTATTTAATAGTTTTGAACCTTAAGGCCTAGGCAATACAGTTTTTTACTCAAAAATTGCAATCTTTGTATAATTAGAGCTTTTCTCATGAAACATGAAAAAAGGGTGTTTGGAAATCTTTGGGTCAAAAACTGAAAAAAAGTTCAAAAATAGCAAATTTTCCTAGTATTGTATCAATTTAGAATTAAATTGTAATACAAGCTAGTTTTTTATTCAAAAACATCAATCATTCTACACTTAGCACTTTTCTCATAAAACGTCAAAAAAATGCCTTTTAAAATCTTTGTTTCAAAAACTAAAAAAAAGTTCAAAAAAAGATAACTTCGCTAGTATTTCATAATTTTAAACTTAAACTACTATGCAGAATAGTTTTTAACATAAATACTTCAATCATTTTGGAAATAGAACTTTTCTAAAGTGAGGTTCAGAAAGTGTGAACGAAATTTGCTCTGTCGCAAAATAATACAATGATCAAAAACCCCTAAGAGCACTAGTATTTAGTAATTTCAGATTTAAATTCTCAATAATTGCAATTGTTTGATAAGAAACTGCAATCATTCTTAAATCAGAGATTTTCTCATGAAACGTGTAAAAACGGAAAAAAAGTTTTTTTCGAAAAATAAAAAAAATGCTTAAAATTAGCTAATTTCACTTGTATTTAATAGTTTTGAACCTTAAGGCCTAGGCAATACAGTTTTTTACTCAAAAATTGCAATCATTGTATAATTAGAGCTTTTCTCATGAAACATGAAAAAAGGGTGTTTGGAAATCTTTGGGTCAAAAACTGAAAAAAAGTTCAAAAATAGCAAATTTTCCTAGTATTGTATCAATTTAGAATTAAATTGTAATACAAGCTAGTTTTTTATTCAAAAACATCAATCATTCTACACTTAGCACTTTTCTCATAAAACGTCAAAAAAATGCCTTTTAAAATCTTTGTGTCAAAAACTAAAAAAAAGTTCAAAAAAAGATAACTTCGCTAGTATTTCATAATATTAAACTTAAACTACTATGCAGAATAGTTTTTAACATAAATAATTCAATCATTTTGGAAATAGAACTTTTCTAAAGTGAGGTTCAGAAAGTGTGAACGAAATTTGCTCTGTCGCAAAATAATACAATGATCAAAAACCCCTAAGAGCACTAGTATTTAGTAATTTCAGATTTAAATTCTCAATAATTGCAGTTGTTTGATAAGAAACTGCAATCATTCTTAAATCAGAGATTTTCTCATGAAACGTGTAAAAACGGAAAAAAAGTTTTTTTCGAAAAATAAAAAAAATGCTTAAAATTAGCTAATTTCACTTGTATTTAATAGATTTGAACCTTAAGGCCTAGGCAATACAGTTTTTTACTCAAAAATTGCAATCATTGTATAATTAGAGCTTTTCTCATGAAACATGAAAAAAGGGTGTTTGGAAATCTTTGGGTCAAAAACTGAAAAAAAGTTCAAAAATAGCAAATTTTCCTAGTATTGTATCAATTTAGAATTAAATTGTAATACAAGCTAGTTTTTTATTCAAAAACATCAATCATTCTACACTTAGCACTTTTCTCATAAAACGTCAAAAAAATGCCTTTTAAAATCTTTGTGTCAAAAACTAAAAAAAAGTTCAAAAAAAGATAACTTCGCTAGTATTTCATAATATTAAACTTAAACTACTATGCAGAATAGTTTTTAACATAAATAATTCAATCATTTTGGAAATAGAACTTTTCTAAAGTGAGGTTCAGAAAGTGTGAACGAAATTTGCTCTGTCGCAAAATAATACAATGATCAAAAACCCCTAAGAGCACTAGTATTTAGTAATTTCAGATTTAAATTCTCAATAATTGCAGTTGTTTGATAAGAAACTGCAATCATTCTTAAATCAGAGATTTTCTCATGAAACGTGTAAAAACGAAAAAAAAGTTTTTTTCGAAAAATAAAAAAAATGCTTAAAATTAGCTAATTTCACTTGTATTTAATAGTTTTGAACCTTAAAGCCTAGGCAATACAGTTTTTTACTCAAAAATTGCAATCATTGTATAATTAGAGCTTTTCTCATGAAACATGAAAAAAGGGTGTTTGGAAATCTTTGGGTCAAAAACTGAAAAAAAGTTCAAAAATAGCAAATTTTCCTAGTATTGAATCAATTTAGAATTAAATTGTAATACAAGCTAGTTTTTTATTCAAAAACATCAATCATTCTACACTTAGCACTTTTCTCATAAAACGTCAAAAAAATGCCTTTTAAAATCTTTGTTTCAAAAACTAAAAAAAAGTTCAAAAAAAGATAACTTCGCTAGTATTTCATAATTTTAAACTTAAACTACTATGCAGAATAGTTTTTAACATAAATACTTCAATCATTTTGGAAATAGAACTTTTCTAAAGTGAGGTTCAGAAAGTGTGAACGAAATTTGCTCTGTCGCAAAATAATACAATGATCAAAAACCCCTAAGAGCACTAGTATTTAGTAATTTCAGATTTAAATTCTCAATAATTGCAGTTGTTTGATAAGAAACTGCAATCATTCTTATATCAGAGATTTTCTCATGAAACGTGTAAAAACGAAAAAAAAGTTTTTTTCGAAAAATAAAAAAAATGCTTAAAATTAGCTAATTTCACTTGTATTTAATAGTTTTGAACCTTAAGGACTAAGCAATACAGTTTTTTACTCAAAAATTGCAATCATTGTATAATTAGAGCTTCTCATGAAACATGAAAAAAGGGTGTTTGGAAGTCTTTGGGTCAAAAACTGAAAAAAAAATCAAAAATAGCCAATTTTCCTAGTATTGTATCAATTTAGAAATAAATTGTAATACAAGCTAGTTTTTTATTCAAAAACATCAATCATTCTACACTTAGCACTTTTCTCATAAAACGTCAAAAAAATGCCTTTTAAAATCTTTGTTTCCAAAACCAAAAAAAAGTTCAAAAAAAGAACTTCGCTAGTATTTCATAATTTTAAACTTAAACTACTATGCAGAATAGTTTTTAACATAAATACTTCAATCATTTTGGAAATAGAACTTTTCTAAAGTGAGGTTCAGAAAGTGTGAACTAAATTTGCTCTGTCGCAAAATAATACAATGATCAAAAACCCCTAAGAGCACTAGTATTTAGTAATTTCAGATTTAAATTCTCAATAATTGCAGTTGTTTGATAAGAAACTGCAATCATTCTTAAATCAGAGATTTTCTCATGAAACGTGTAAAAACGGAAAAAAAGTTTTTTTCGAAAAATAAAAAAAATGCTTAAAATTAGCTAATTTCACTTGTATTTAATAGTTTTGAACCTTAAGGCCTAGGCAATACAGTTTTTTACTCAAAAATTGCAATCATTGTATAATTAGAGCTTTTCTCATGAAACATGAAAAAAGGGTGTTTGGAAATCTTTGGGTCAAAAACTGAAAAAAAGTTCAAAAATAGCAAATTTTCCTAGTATTGTATCAATTTAGAATTAAATTGTAATACAAGCTAGTTTTTTATTCAAAAACATCAATCATTCTACACTTAGCACTTTTCTCATAAAACGTCAAAAAAATGCCTTTTAAAATCTTTGTTTCAAAAACTAAAAAAAAGTTCAAAAAAAGATAACTTCGCTAGTATTTCATAATTTTAAACTTAAACTACTATGCAGAATAGTTTTTAACATAAATACTTCAATCATTTTGGAAATAGAACTTTTCTAAAGTGAGGTTCAGAAAGTGTGAACGAAATTTGCTCTGTCGCAAAATAATACAATGATCAAAAACCCCTAAGAGCACTAGTATTTAGTAATTTCAGATTTAAATTCTCAATAATTGCAGTTGTTTGATAAGAAACTGCAATCATTCTTAAATCAGAGATTTTCTCATGAAACGTGTAAAAACGGAAAAAAAGTTTTTTTCGAAAAATAAAAATTGCTTAAAATTAGCTAATTTCACTTGTATTTAATAGTTTTGAACCTTAAGGCCTAGGCAATACAGTTTTTTACTCAAAAATTCCAATCATTGTATAATTAGAGCTTTTCTCATGAAACATGAAAAAAGGGTGTTTGGAAATCTTTGGGTCAAAAACTGAAAAAAAGTTCAAAAATAGCAAATTTTCCTAGTATTGTATCAATTTAGAATTAAATTGTAATACAAGCTAGTTTTTTATTCAAAAACATCAATCATTCTACACTTAGCACTTTTCTCATAAAACGTCAAAAAAATGCCTTTTAAAATCTTTGTTTCAAAAACTAAAAAAAGTTCAAAAAAAGATAACTTCGCTAGTATTTCATAATTTTAAACTTAAACTACTATGCAGAATAGTTTTTAACATAAATACTTCAATCATTTTGGAAATAGAACTTTTCTAAAGTGAGGTTCAGAAAGTGTGAACGAAATTTGCTCTGTCGCAAAATAATACAATGATCAAAAACCCCTAAGAGCACTAGTATTTAGTAATTTCAGATTTAAATTCTCAATAATTGCAGTTGTTTGATAAGAAACTGCAATCATTCTTAAATCAGAGATTTTCTCATGAAACGTGTAAAAACGGAAAAAAAGTTTTTTTCGGAAAATAAAAAAATGCTTAAAATTAGCTTATTTCACTTGTATATAATAGTTTTGAACCTTAAGGCCTAGGCAATACAGTTTTTTACTCAAAAATTGCAATCATTGTATAATTAGAGCTTTTCTCATGAAACATGAAAAAAGGGTGTTTTGAAATCTTTGGGTCAAAAACTGAAAAAAAGTTCAAAAATAGCAAATTTACCTAGTATTGTATCAATTTAGAATTAAATTGTAATACAAGCTAGTTTTTTATTCAAAAACATCAATCATTCTACACTTAGCACTTTTCTCATAAAACGTCAAAAAAATGCCTTTTAAAATCTTTGTTTCAAAAACTAAAAAAAAGTTCAAAAAAAGATAACTTCGCTAGTATTTCATAATTTTAAACTTAAACTACTATGCAGAATAGTTTTTAACATAAATACTTCAATCATTTTGGAAATAGAACTTTTCTAAAGTGAGGTTCAGAAAGTGTGAACGAAATTTGCTCTGTCGCAAAATAATACAATGATCAAAAACCCCTAAGAGCACTAGTATTTAGTAATTTCAGATTTAAATTCTCAATAATTGCAGTTGTTTGATAAGAAACTGCAATCATTCTTAAATCAGAGATTTTCTCATGAAACGTGTAAAAACGGAAAAAAAGTTTTTTTCGAAAAATAAAAAAAATGCTTAAAATTAGCTAATTTCACTTGTATTTAATAGTTTTGAACCTTAAGGCCTAGGCAATACAGTTTTTTACTCAAAAATTGCAATCATTGTATAATTAGAGCTTTTCTCATGAAACATGAAAAAAGGGTGTTTGGAAATCTTTGGGTCAAAAACTGAAAAAAAGTTCAAAAATAGCAAATTTTTCTAGTATTGTATCAATTTAGAATTAAATTGTAATACAAGCTAGTTTTTTATTCAAAAACATCAATCATTCTACACTTAGCACTTTTCTCATAAAACGTCAAAAAAATGCCTTTTTAAATCTTTGTTTCAAAAACTAAAAAAAAGTTCAAAAAAAGATAACTTCGCTAGTATTTCATAATTTTAAACTTAAACTACTATGCAGAATAGTTTTTAACATAAATACTTCAATCATTTTGGAAATAGAACTTTTCTAAAGTGAGGTTCAGAAAGTGTGAAAGAAATTTGCTCTGTCGCAAAATAATACAATGATCAAAAACCCCTAAGAGCACTAGTATTTAGTAATTTCAGATTTAAATTCTCAATAATTGCAGTTGTTTGATAAGAAACTGCAATCATTCTTAAATCAGAGATTTTCTCATGAAACGTGTAAAAACGGAAAAAAAGTTTTTTTCGAAAAATAAAAAAAATGCTTAAAATTAGCTAATTTCACTTGTATATAATAGTTTTGAATCTTAAGGCCTAGGCAATACAGTTTTTTACTCAAAAATTGCAATCATTGTATAATTAGAGCTTTTCTCATGAAACATGAAAAAAGGGTGTTTGGAAATCTTTGGGTCAAAAACTGAAAAAAAGTTCAAAAATAGCAAATTTTTCTAGTATTGTATCAATTTAGAATTAAATTGTAATACAAGCTAGTTTTTTATTCAAAAACATCAATCATTCTACACTTAGCACTTTTCTCATAAAACGTCAAAAAAATGCCTTTTAAAATCTTTGTTTCAAAAACTAAAAAAAAGTTCAGAAAAAGATAACTTCGCTAGTATTTCATAATTTTAAACTTAAACTACTATGCAGAATAGTTTTTAACATAAATACTTCAATCATTTTGGAAATAGAACTTTTCTAAAGTGAGGTTCAGAAAGTGTGAACGAAATTTGCTCTGTCGCAAAATAATACAATGATCAAAAACCCCTAAGAGCACTAGTATTTAGTAATTTCAGATTTAAATTCTCAATAATTGCAGTTGTTTGATAAGAAACTGCAAAATTAGCTAATTTCACTTGTATTTAATAGTTTTGAACCTTAAGGCCTAGGCAATACAGTTTTTTACTCAAAAATTGCAATCATTGTATAATTAGAGCTTTTCTCATGAAACATGAAAAAAGGGTGTTTGGAAATCTTTGGGTCAAAAACTGAAAAAAAGTTCAAAAATAGCAAATTTTCCTAGTATTGTATCAATTTAGAATTAAATTGTAATACAAGCTAGTTTTTTATTCAAAAACATCAATCATTCTACACTTAGCACTTTTCTCATAAAACGTCAAAAAAATGCCTTTTAAAATCTTTGTTTCAAAAACTAAAAAAAGTTCAAAAAAAGATAACTTCGCTAGTATTTCATAATTTTAAACTTAAACTACTATGCAGAATAGTTTTTAACATAAATACTTCAATCATTTTGGAAATAGAACTTTTCTAAAGTGAGGTTCAGAAAGTGTGAACGAAATTTGCTCTGTCGCAAAATAATACAATGATCAAAAACCCCTAAGAGCACTAGTATTTAGTAATTTCAGATTTAAATTCTCAATAATTGCAGTTGTTTGATAAGAAACTGCAATCATTCTTAAATCAGAGATTTTCTCATGAAACGTGTAAAAACGGAAAAAAACGTTTTTTTCGAAAAATAAAAAAAATGCTTAAAATTAGCTAATTTCACTTGTATTTAATAGTTTTGAACCTTAAGGCCTAGGCAATACAGTTTTTTACTCAAAAATTGCAATCATTGTATAATTAGAGCTTTTCTCATGAAACATGAAAAAAGGGTGTTTGGAAATCTTTGGGTCAAAAACTGAAAAAAAGTTCAAAAATAGCAAATTTACCTAGTATTGTATCAATTTAGAATTAAATTGTAATACAAGCTAGTTTTTTATTCAAAAACATCAATCATTCTACACTTAGCACTTTTCTCATAAAACGTCAAAAAAATGCCTTTTAAAATCTTTGTTTCAAAAACTAAAAAAAAGTTCAAAAAAAGATAACTTCGCTAGTATTTCATAATTTTAAACTTAAACTACTATGCAGAATAGTTTTTAACATAAATACTTCAATCATTTTGGAAATAGAACTTTTCTAAAGTGAGGTTCAGAAAGTGTGAACGAAATTTGCTCTGTCGCAAAATAATACAATGATCAAAAACCCCTAAGAGCACTAGTATTTAGTAATTTCAGATTTAAATTCTCAATAATTGCAATTGTTTGATAAGAAACTGCAATCATTCTTAAATCAGAGATTTTCTCATAAAACGTGTAAAAACGGGAAAAAAGTTTTTTTCGAAAAATAAAAAAAATGCTTAAAATTAGCTAATTTCACTTGTATTTAATAGTTTTGAACCTTAAGGCCTAGGCAATACAGTTTTTTACTCAAAAATTGCAATCATTGTATAATTAGAGCTTTTCTCATGAAACATGAAAAAAGGGTGTTTGGAAATCTTTGGGTCAAAAACTGAAAAAAAGTTCAAAAATAGCAAATTTTCCTAGTATTGTATCAATTTAGAATTAAATTGTAATACAAGCTAGTTTTTTATTCAAAAACATCAATCATTCTACACTTAGCACTTTTCTCATAAAACGTCAAAAAAATGCCTTTTAAAATCTTTGTTTCAAAAACTAAAAAAAAGTTTAAAAAAAGATAACTTCGCTAGTATTTCATAATTTTAAACTTAAACTACTATGCAGAATAGTTTTTAACATAAATACTTCAATCATTTTGGAAATAGAACTTTTCTAAAGTGAGGTTCAGAAAGTGTGAACGAAATTTGCTCTGTCGCAAAATAATACAATGATCAAAAACCCCTAAGAGCACTAGTATTTAGTAATTTCAGATTTAAATTCTCAATAATTGCAATTGTTTGATAAGAAACTGCAATCATTCTTAAATCAGAGATTTTCTCATGAAACGTGTAAAAACGGAAAAAAAGTTTTTTTCGAAAAATAAAAAAAATGCTTAAAATTAGCTAATTTCACTTGTATTTAATAGTTTTGAACCTTAAGGCCTAGGCAATACAGTTTTTTACTCAAAAATTGCAATCATTGTATAATTAGAGCTTTTCTCATGAAACATGAAAAAAGGGTGTTTGGAAATCTTTGGGTCAAAAACTGAAAAAAAGTTCAAAAATGGCAAATTTTCCTAGTATTGTATCAATTTAGAATTAAATTGTAATACAAGCTAGTTTTTTATTCAAAAACATCAATCATTCTACACTTAGCACTTTTCTCATAAAACGTCAAAAAAATGCCTTTTAAAATCTTTGTTTCAAAAACTAAAAAAAAGTTCAAAAAAAGATAACTTCGCTAGTATTTCATAATATTAAACTTAAACTACTATGCAGAATAGTTTTTAACATAAATAATTCAATCATTTTGGAAATAGAACTTTTCTAAAGTGAGGTTCAGAAAGTGTGAACGAAATTTGCTCTGTCGCAAAATAATACAATGATCAAAAACCCCTAAGAGCACTAGTATTTAGTAATTTCAGATTTAAATTCTCAATAATTGCAGTTGTTTGATAAGAAACTGCAATCATTCTTAAATCAGAGATTTTCTCATGAAACGTGTAAAAACGGAAAAAAAGTTTTTTTCGAAAGATAAAAAAAATGCTTAAAATTAGCTAATTTCACTTGTATTTAATAGATTTGAACCTTAAGGCCTAGGCAATACAGTTTTTTACTCAAAAATTGCAATCATTGTATAATTAGAGCTTTTCTCATGAAACATGAAAAAAGGGTGTTTGGAAATCTTTGGGTCAAAAACTGAAAAAAAGTTCAAAAATAGCAAATTTACCTAGTATTGTATCAATTTAGAATTAAATTGTAATACAAGCTAGTTTTTTATTCAAAAACATCAATCATTCTACACTTAGCACTTTTCTCATAAAACGTCAAAAAAATGCCTTTTAAAATCTTTGTTTCAAAAACTAAAAAAAAGTTCAAAAAAAGATAACTTCGCTAGTATTTCATAATTTTAAACTTAAACTACTATGCAGAATAGTTTTTAACATAAATACTTCAATCATTTTGGAAATAGAACTTTTCTAAAGTGAGGTTCAGAAAGTGTGAACGAAATTTGCTCTGTCGCAAAATAATACAATGATCAAAAACCCCTAAGAGCACTAGTATTTAGTAATTTCAGATTTAAATTCTCAATAATTGCAATTGTTTGATAAGAAACTGCAATCATTCTTAAATCAGAGATTTTCTCATGAAACGTGTAAAAACGAGAAAAAAGTTTTTTTCGAAAAATAAAAAAAATGCTTAAAATTAGCTAATTTCACTTGTATTTAATAGTTTTGAACCTTAAGGCCTAGGCAATACAGTTTTTTACTCAAAAATTGCAATCATTGTATAATTAGAGCTTTTCTCATGAAACATGAAAAAAGGGTGTTTGGAAATCTTTGGGTCAAAAACTGAAAAAAAGTTCAAAAATAGCAAATTTTCCTAGTATTGTATCAATTTAGAATTAAATTGTAATACAAGCTAGTTTTTTATTCAAAAACATCAATCATTCTACACTTAGCACTTTTCTCATAAAACGTCAAAAAAATGCCTTTTAAAATCTTTGTTTCAAAAACTAAAAAAAAGTTAAAAAAAAGATAACTTCGCTAGTATTTCATAATTTTAAACTTAAACTACTATGCAGAATAGTTTTTAACATAAATACTTCAATCATTTTGGAAATAGAACTTTTCTAAAGTGAGGTTCAGAAAGTGTGAACGAAATTTGCTCTGTCGCAAAATAATACAATGATCAAAAACCCCTAAGAGCACTAGTATTTAGTAATTTCAGATTTAAATTCTCAATAATTGCAATTGTTTGATAAGAAACTGCAATCATTCTTAAATCAGAGATTTTCTCATGAAACGTGTAAAAACGGAAAAAAAGTTTTTTTCGAAAAATAAAAAAAATGCTTAAAATTAGCTAATTTCACTTGTATTTAATAGTTTTGAACCTTAAGGCCTAGGCAATACAGTTTTTTACTCAAAAATTGCAATCATTGTATAATTAGAGCTTTTCTCATGAAACATGAAAAAAGGGTGTTTGGAAATCTTTGGGTCAAAAACTGAAAAAAAGTTCAAAAATGGCAAATTTTCCTAGTATTGTATCAATTTAGAATTAAATTGTAATACAAGCTAGTTTTTTATTCAAAAACATCAATCATTCTACACTTAGCACTTTTCTCATAAAACGTCAAAAAAATGCCTTTTAAAATCTTTGTTTCAAAAACTAAAAAAAAGTTCAAAAAAAGATAACTTCGCTAGTATTTCATAATTTTAAACTTAAACTACTATGCAGAATAGTTTTTAACATAAATACTTCAATCATTTTGGAAATAGAACTTTTCTAAAGTGAGGTTCAGAAAGTGTGAACGAAATTTGCTCTGTCGCAAAATAATACAATGATCAAAAACCCTTAAGAGCACTAGTATTTAGTAATTTCAGATTTAAATTCTCAATAATTGCAATTGTTTGATAAGAAACTGCAATCATTCTTAAATCAGAGATTTTCTCATGAAACGTGTAAAAACGGAAAAAAAGTTTTTTTCGAAAAATAAAAAAAATGCTTAAAATTAGCTAATTTCACTTGTATTTAATAGTTTTGAACCTTAAGGCCTAGGCAATACAGTTTTTTACTCAAAAATTGCAATCATTGTATAATTAGAGCTTTTCTCATGAAACATGAAAAAAGGGTGTTTGGAAATCTTTGGGTCAAAAACTGAAAAAAAGTTCAAAAATAGCAAATTTTCCTAGTATTGTATCAATTTAGAATTAAATTGTAATACAAGCTAGTTTTTTATTCAAAAACATCAATCATTCTACACTTAGCACTTTTCTCATAAAACGTCAAAAAAATGCCTTTTAAAATCTTTGTGTCAAAAACTAAAAAAAAGTTCAAAAAAAGATAACTTCGCTAGTATTTCATAATATTAAACTTAAACTACTATGCAGAATAGTTTTTAACATAAATAATTCAATCATTTTGGAAATAGAACTTTTCTAAAGTGAGGTTCAGAAAGTGTGAACGAAATTTGCTCTGTCGCAAAATAATACAATGATCAAAAACCCCTAAGAGCACTAGTATTTAGTAATTTCAGATTTAAATTCTCAATAATTGCAATTGTTTGATAAGAAACTGCAATCATTCTTAAATCAGAGATTTTCTCATGAAACGTGTAAAAACGGAAAAAAAGTTTTTTTCGAAAAATAAAAAAAATGCTTAAAATTAGCTAATTTCACTTGTATTTAATAGTTTTGAACCTTAAGGCCTAGGCAATACAGTTTTTTACTCAAAAATTGCAATCATTGTATAATTAGAGCTTTTCTCATGAAACATGAAAAAAGGGTGTTTGGAAATCTTTGGGTCAAAAACTGAAAAAAAGTTCAAAAATGGCAAATTTTCCTAGTATTGTATCAATTTAGAATTAAATTGTAATACAAGCTAGTTTTTTATTCAAAAACATCAATCATTCTACACTTAGCACTTTTCTCATAAAACGTCAAAAAAATGCCTTTTAAAATCTTTGTTTCAAAAACTAAAAAAAAGTTCAAAAAAAGATAACTTCGCTAGTATTTCATAATTTTAAACTTAAACTACTATGCAGAATAGTTTTTAACATAAATACTTCAATCATTTTGGAAATAGAACTTTTCTAAAGTGAGGTTCAGAAAGTGTGAACGAAATTTGCTCTGTCGCAAAATAATACAATGATCAAAAACCCTTAAGAGCACTAGTATTTAGTAATTTCAGATTTAAATTCTCAATAATTGCAATTGTTTGATAAGAAACTGCAATCATTCTTAAATCAGAGATTTTCTCATGAAACGTGTAAAAACGGAAAAAAAGTTTTTTTCGAAAAATAAAAAAAATGCTTAAAATTAGCTAATTTCACTTGTATTTAATAGTTTTGAACCTTAAGGCCTAGGCAATACAGTTTTTTACTCAAAAATTGCAATCATTGTATAATTAGAGCTTTTCTCATGAAACATGAAAAAAGGGTGTTTGGAAATCTTTGGGTCAAAAACTGAAAAAAAGTTCAAAAATAGCAAATTTTCCTAGTATTGTATCAATTTAGAATTAAATTGTAATACAAGCTAGTTTTTTATTCAAAAACATCAATCATTCTACACTTAGCACTTTTCTCATAAAACGTCAAAAAAATGCCTTTTAAAATCTTTGTGTCAAAAACTAAAAAAAAGTTCAAAAAAAGATAACTTCGCTAGTATTTCATAATATTAAACTTAAACTACTATGCAGAATAGTTTTTAACATAAATAATTCAATCATTTTGGAAATAGAACTTTTCTAAAGTGAGGTTCAGAAAGTGTGAACGAAATTTGCTCTGTCGCAAAATAATACAATGATCAAAAACCCCTAAGAGCACTAGTATTTAGTAATTTCAGATTTAAATTCTCAATAATTGCAGTTGTTTGATAAGAAACTGCAATCATTCTTAAATCAGAGATTTTCTCATGAAACGTGTAAAAACGGAAAAAAAGTTTTTTTCGAAAAATAAAAAAAATGCTTAAAATTAGCTAATTTCACTTGTATTTAATAGATTTGAACCTTAAGGCCTAGGCAATACAGTTTTTTACTCAAAAATTGCAATCATTGTATAATTAGAGCTTTTCTCATGAAACATGAAAAAAGGGTGTTTGGAAATCTTTGGGTCAAAAACTGAAAAAAATTTCAAAAATAGCAAATTTTTCTAGTATTGTATCAATTTAGAATTAAATTGTACTACAAGCTAGTTTTTTATTCAAAAACATCAATCATTCTACACTTAGCACTTTTCTCATAAAACGTCAAAAAATTGCCTTTTAAAATCTTTGTTTCAAAAACTAAAAAAAAGTTCAAAAAAAGATAACTTCGCTAGTATTTCATAATTTTAAACTTAAACTACTATGCAGAATAGTTTTTAACATAAATACTTCAATCATTTTGGAAATAGAACTTTTCTAAAGTGAGGTTCAGAAAGTGTGAACGAAATTTGCTCTGTCGCAAAATAATACAATGATCAAAAACCCCTAAGAGCACTAGTATTTAGTAATTTCAGATTTAAATTCTCAATAATTGCAGTTGTTTGATAAGAAACTGCAATCATTCTTAAATCAGAGATTTTCTCATGAAACGTGTAAAAACGGAAAAAAAGTTTTTTTCGAAAAATAAAAAAAATGCTTAAAATTAGCTAATTTCACTTGTATTTAATAGTTTTGAACCTTAAAGCCTAGGCAATACAGTTTTTTACTCAAAAATTGCAATCATTGTATAATTAGAGCTTTTCTCATGAAACATGAAAAAAGGGTGTTTGGAAATCTTTGGGTCAAAAACTGAAAAAAAGTTCAAAAATAGCAAATTTTCCTAGTATTGAATCAATTTAGAATTAAATTGTAATACAAGCTAGTTTTTTATTCAAAAACATCAATCATTCTACACTTAGCACTTTTCTCATAAAACGTCAAAAAAATGCCTTTTAAAATCTTTGTTTCAAAAACTAAAAAAAAGTTCAAAAAAAGATAACTTCGCTAGTATTTCATAATTTTAAACTTAAACTACTATGCAGAATAGTTTTTAACATAAATACTTCAATCATTTTGGAAATAGAACTTTTCTAAAGTGAGGTTCAGAAAGTGTGATCGAAACTTGCTCTGTCGCAAAATAATACAATGATCAAAAACCCCTAAGAGCACTAGTATTTAGTAATTTCAGATTTAAATTCTCAATAATTGCAGTTGTTTGATAAGAAACTGCAATCATTCTTAAATCAGAGATTTTCTCATGAAACGTGTAAAAACGGAAAAAAAAGTTTTTTTCGAAAAATAAAAAAAATGCTTAAAATTAGCTAATTTCACTTGTATTTAATAGTTTTGAACCATAAAGCCTAGGCAATACAGTTTTTTACTCAAAAATTGCAATCATTGTATAATTAGAGCTTTTCTCATGAAACATGAAAAAAGGGTGTTTGGAAATCTTTGGGTCAAAAACTGAAAAAAAGTTCAAAAATAGCAAATTTTTCTAGTATTGTATCAATTTAGAATTAAATTGTAATACAAGCTAGTTTTTTATTCAAAAACATCAATCATTCTACACTTAGCACTTTTCTCATAAAACGTCAAAAAAATGCCTTTTTAAATCTTTGTTTCAAAAACTAAAAAAAAGTTCAAAAAAAGATAACTTCGCTAGTATTTCATAATTTTAAACTTAAACTACTATGCAGAATAGTTTTTAACATAAATACTTCAATCATTTTGGAAATAGAACTTTTCTAAAGTGAGGTTCAGAAAGTGTGAACGAAATTTGCTCTGTCGCAAAATAATACAATGATCAAAAACCCCTAAGAGCACTAGTATTTAGTAATTTCAGATTTAAATTCTCAATAATTGCAGTTGTTTGATAAGAAACTGCAATCATTCTTAAATCAGAGATTTTCTCATGAAACGTGTAAAAACGGAAAAAAAGTTTTTTTCGAAAAATAAAAAAAATGCTTAAAATTAGCTAATTTCACTTGTATATAATAGTTTTGAATCTTAAGGCCTAGGCAATACAGTTTTTTACTCAAAAATTGCAATCATTGTATAATTAGAGCTTTTCTCATGAAACATGAAAAAAGGGTGTTTGGAAATCTTTGGGTCAAAAACTGAAAAAAAGTTCAAAAATAGCAAATTTTTCTAGTTTTGTATCAATTTAGAATTAAATTGTAATACAAGCTAGTTTTTTATTCAAAAACATCAATCATTCTACACTTAGCACTTTTCTCATAAAACGTCAAAAAAATGCCTTTTTAAATCTTTGTTTCAAAAACTAAAAAAAAGTTCAAAAAAAGATAACTTCGCTAGTATTTCATAATTTTAAACTTAAACTACTATGCAGAATAGTTTTTAACATAAATACTTCAATCATTTTGGAAATAGAACTTTTCTAAAGTGAGGTTCAGAAAGTGTGAACGAAATTTGCTCTGTCGCAAAATAATACAATGATCAAAAACCCCTAAGAGCACTAGTATTTAGTAATTTCAGATTTAAATTCTCAATAATTGCAGTTGTTTGATAAGAAACTGCAATCATTCTTAAATCAGAGATTTTCTCATGAAACGTGTAAAAACGGAAAAAAAGTTTTTTTCGAAAAATAAAAAAAAATGCTTAAAATTAGCTAATTTCACTTGTATATAATAGTTTTGAACCTTAAGGCCTAGGCAATACAGTTTTTTACTCAAAAATTGCAATCATTGTATAATTAGAGCTTTTCTCATGAAACATGAAAAAAGGGTGTTTGGAAATCTTTGGGTCAAAAACTGAAAAAAAGTTCAAAAATAGCAAATTTTTCTAGTATTGTATCAATTTAGAATTAAATTGTAATACAAGCTAGTTTTTTATTCAAAAACATCAATCATTCTACACTTAGCACTTTTCTCATAAAACGTCAAAAAAATGCCTTTTTAAATCTTTGTTTCAAAAACTAAAAAAAAGTTCAAAAAAAGATAACTTCGCTAGTATTTCATAATTTTAAACTTAAACTACTATGCAGAATAGTTTTTAACATAAATACTTCAATCATTTTGGAAATAGAACTTTTCTAAAGTGAGGTTCAGAAAGTGTGAACGAAATTTGCTCTGTCGCAAAATAATACAATGATCAAAAACCCCTAAGAGCACTAGTATTTAGTAATTTCAGATTTAAATTCTCAATAATTGCAGTTGTTTGATAAGAAACTGCAAAATTATCTAATTTCACTTGTATTTAATAGTTTTGAACCTTAAGGCCTAGGCAATACAGTTTTTTACTCAAAAATTGCAATCATTGTATAATTAGAGCTTTTCTCATGAAACATGAAAAAAGGGTGTTTGGAAATCTTTGGGTCAAAAACTGAAAAAAAGTTCAAAAATAGCAAATTTTCCTAGTATTGTATCAATTTAGAATTAAATTGTAATACAAGCTAGTTTTTTATTCAAAAACATCAATCATTCTACACTTAGCACTTTTCTCATAAAACGTCAAAAAATGCCTTTTAAAATCTTTGTTTCAAAAACTAAAAAAAGTTCAAAAAAAGATAACTTCGCTAGTATTTCATAATTTTAAACTTAAACTACTATGCAGAATAGTTTTTAACATAAATACTTCAATCATTTTGGAAATAGAACTTTTCTAAAGTGAGGTTCAGAAAGTGTGAACGAAATTTGCTCTGTCGCAAAATAATACAATGATCAAAAACCCCTAAGAGCACTAGTATTTAGTAATTTCAGATTTAAATTCTCAATAATTGCAATTGTTTGATAAGAAACTGCAATCATTCTTAAATCAGAGATTTTCTCATGAAACGTGTAAAAACGGAAAAAAAGTTTTTTTCGAAAAATAAAAAAAATGCTTAAAATTAGCTAATTTCACTTGTATTTAATAGTTTTGAACCTTAAGGCCTAGGCAATACAGTTTTTTACTCAAAAATTGCAATCATTGTATAATTAGAGCTTTTCTCATGAAACATGAAAAAAGGGTGTTTGGAAATCTTTGGGTCAAAAACTGAAAAAAAGTTCAAAAATAGCAAATTTTTCTAGTATTGTATCAATTTAGAATTAAATTGTAATACAAGCTAGTTTTTTATTCAAAAACATCAATCATTCTACACTTAGCACTTTTCTCATAAAACGTCAAAAAAATGCCTTTTAAAATCTTTGTTTCAAAAACTAAAAAAAAGTTCAAAAAAAGATAACTTCGCTAGTATTTCATAATTTTAAACTTAAACTACTATGCAGAATAGTTTTTAACATAAATACTTCAATCATTTTGGAAATAGAACTTTTCTAAAGTGAGGTTCAGAAAGTGTGAACGAAATTTGCTCTGTCGCAAAATAATACAATGATCAAAAACCCCTAAGAGCACTAGTATTTAGTAATTTCAGATTTAAATTCTCAATAATTGCAGTTGTTTGATAAGAAACTGCAATCATTCTTAAATCAGAGATTTTCTCATGAAACGTGTAAAAACGGAAAAAAAGTTTTTTTCGAAAAATAAAAAAAATGCTTAAAATTAGCTAATTTCACTTGTATTTAATAGTTTTGAACCTTAAGGCGTAGGCAATACAGTTTTTTACTCAAAAAATGCAATCTTTGTATAATTAGAGCTTTTCTCATTAAACATGAAAAAAGGGTGTTTGGAAATCTTTGGGTCAAAAACTGAAAAAAAGTTCAAAAATAGCAAATTTTCCTAGTATTGTATCAATTTAGAATTAAATTGTAATACAAGCTAGTTTTTTATTCAAAAACATCAATCATTCTACACTTAGCACTTTTCTCATAAAACGTCAAAAAAATGCCTTTTAAAATCTTTGTTTCAAAAACTAAAAAAAAGTTCAAAAAAAGATAACTTCGCTAGTATTTCATAATTTTAAACTTAAACTACTATGCAGAATAGTTTTTAACATAAATACTTCAATCATTTTGGAAATAGAACTTTTCTAAAGTGAGGTTCAGAAAGTGTGAACGAAATTTGCTCTGTCGCAAAATAATACAATGATCAAAAACCCCTAAGAGCACTAGTATTTAGTAATTTCAGATTTAAATTCTCAATAATTGCAATTGTTTGATAAGAAACTGCAATCATTCTTAAATCAGAGATTTTCTCATGAAACGTGTAAAAACGGAAAAAAAGTTTTTTTCGAAAAATAAAAATGCTTAAAATTAGCTAATTTCACTTGTATTTAATAGTTTTGAACCTTAAGGCCTAGGCAATACAGTTTTTTACTCAAAAATTGCAATCATTGTATAATTAGAGCTTTTCTCATGAAACATGAAAAAAGGGTGTTTGGAAATCTTTGGGTCAAAAACTGAAAAAAAGTTCAAAAATAGCAAATTTTTCTAGTATTGTATCAATTTAGAATTAAATTGTAATACAAGCTAGTTTTTTATTCAAAAACATCAATCATTCTACACTTAGCACTTTTCTCATAAAACGTCAAAAAATTGCCTTTTAAAATCTTTGTTTCAAAAACTAAAAAAAAGTTCAAAAAAAGATAACTTCGCTAGTATTTCATAATTTTAAACTTAAACTACTATGCAGAATAGTTTTTAACATAAATACTTCAATCATTTTGGAAATAGAACTTTTCTAAAGTGAGGTTCAGAAAGTGTGAACGAAATTTGCTCTGTCGCAAAATAATACAATGATCAAAAACCCCTAAGAGCACTAGTATTTAGTAATTTCAGATTTAAATTCTCAATAATTGCAGTTGTTTGATAAGAAACTGCAATCATTCTTAAATCAGAGATTTTCTCATGAAACGTGTAAAAACGGAAAAAAAGTTTTTTTCGAAAAATAAAAAAAATGCTTAAAATTAGCTAATTTCACTTGTATTTAATAGTTTTGAACCTTAAAGCCTAGGCAATACAGTTTTTTACTCAAAAATTGCAATCATTGTATAATTAGAGCTTTTCTCATGAAACATGAAAAAAGGGTGTTTGGAAATCTTTGGGTCAAAAACTGAAAAAAAGTTCAAAAATAGCAAATTTTCCTAGTATTGAATCAATTTAGAATTAAATTGTAATACAAGCTAGTTTTTTATTCAAAAACATCAATCATTCTACACTTAGCACTTTTCTCATAAAACGTCAAAAAAATGCCTTTTAAAATCTTTGTGTCAAAAACTAAAAAAAAGTTCAAAAAAAGATAACTTCGCTAGTATTTCATAATATTAAACTTAAACTACTATGCAGAATAGTTTTTAACATAAATAATTCAATCATTTTGGAAATAGAACTTTTCTAAAGTGAGGTTCAGAAAGTGTGAACGAAATTTGCTCTGTCGCAAAATAATACAATGATCAAAAACCCCTAAGAGCACTAGTATTTAGTAATTTCAGATTTAAATTCTCAATAATTGCAGTTGTTTGATAAGAAACTGCAATCATTCTTAAATCAGAGATTTTCTCATGAAACGTGTAAAAACGGAAAAAAAGTTTTTTTCGAAAAATAAAAAAAATGCTTAAAATTAGCTAATTTCACTTGTATTTAATAGATTTGAACCTTAAGGCCTAGGCAATACAGTTTTTTACTCAAAAATTGCAATCATTGTATAATTAGAGCTTTTCTCATGAAACATGAAAAAAGGGTGTTTGGAAATCTTTGGGTCAAAAACTGAAAAAAAGTTCAAAAATAGCAAATTTTTCTAGTATTGTATCAATTTAGAATTAAATTGTAATACAAGCTAGTTTTTTATTCAAAAACATCAATCATTCTACACTTAGCACTTTTCTCATAAAACGTCAAAAAATTGCCTTTTAAAATCTTTGTTTCAAAAACTAAAAAAAAGTTCAAAAAAAGATAACTTCGCTAGTATTTCATAATTTTAAACTTAAACTACTATGCAGAATAGTTTTTAACATAAATACTTCAATCATTTTGGAAATAGAACTTTTCTAAAGTGAGGTTCAGAAAGTGTGAACGAAATTTGCTCTGTCGCAAAATAATACAATGATCAAAAACCCCTAAGAGCACTAGTATTTAGTAATTTCAGATTTAAATTCTCAATAATTGCAGTTGTTTGATAAGAAACTGCAATCATTCTTAAATCAGAGATTTTCTCATGAAACGTGTAAAAACGGAAAAAAAGTTTTTTTCGAAAAATAAAAAAAATGCTTAAAATTAGCTAATTTCACTTGTATTTAATAGTTTTGAACCTTAAGGACTAAGCAATACAGTTTTTTACTCAAAAATTGCAATCATTGTATAATTAGAGCTTCTCATGAAACATGAAAAAAGGGTGTTTGGAAGTCTTTGGGTCAAAAACTGAAAAAAAGTTCAAAAATAGCAAATTTTCCTAGTATTGTATCAATTTAGAAATAAATTGTAATACAAGCTAGTTTTTTTATTCAAAAACATCAATCATTCTACACTTAGCACTTTTCTCATAAAACGTCAAAAAAATGCCTTTTAAAATCTTTGTTTCCAAAACCAAAAAAAAGTTCAAAAAAAGAACTTCGCTAGTATTTCATAATTTTAAACTTAAACTACTATGCAGAATAGTTTTTAACATAAATACTTCAATCATTTTGGAAATAGAACTTTTCTAAAGTGAGGTTCAGAAAGTGTGATCGAAACTTGCTCTGTCGCAAAATAATACAATGATCAAAAACCCCTAAGAGCACTAGTATTTAGTAATTTCAGATTTAAATTCTCAATAATTGCAGTTGTTTGATAAGAAACTGCAATCATTCTTAAATCAGAGATTTTCTCATGAAACGTGTAAAAACGGAAAAAAAGTTTTTTTCGAAAAATAAAAAAAATGCTTAAAATTAGCTAATTTCACTTGTATTTAATAGTTTTGAACCATAAAGCCTAGGCAATACAGTTTTTTACTCAAAAATTGCAATCATTGTATAATTAGAGTTTTTCTCATGAAACATGAAAAAAGGGTGTTTGGAAATCTTTGGGTCAAAAACTGAAAAAAAGTTCAAAAATAGCAAATTTTCCTAGTATTGTATCAATTTAGAAATAAATTGTAATACAAGCTAGTTTTTTATTCAAAAACATCAATCATTCTACACTTAGCACTTTTCTCATAAAACGTCAAAAAAATGCCTTTTAAAATCTTTGTTTCAAAAACTAAAAAAAAGTTCAAAAAAAGAACTTCGCTAGTATTTCATAATTTTAAACTTAAACTACTATGCAGAATAGTTTTTAACATAAATACTTCAATCATTTTGGAAATAGAACTTTTCTAAAGTGAGGTTCAGAATGTGTGATCGAAATTTGCTCTGTCGCAAAATAATACAATGATCAAAAACCCCTAAGAGCACTAGTATTTAGTAATTTCAGATTTAAATTCTCAATAATTGCAGTTGTTTGATAAGAAACTGCAATCATTCTTAAATCAGAGATTTTCTCATGAAACGTGTAAAAACGGAAAAAAAGTTTTTTTCGAAAAATAAAAAAAATGCTTAAAATTAGCTAATTTCACTTGTATTTAATAGTTTTGAACCATAAAGCCTAGGCAATACAGTTTTTTACTCACAAATTGCAATCATTGTATAATTAGAGCTTTTCTCATGAAACATGAAAAAAGGGTGTTTGGAAATCTTTGGGTCAAAAACTGAAAAAAAGTTCAAAAATAGCAAATTTTCCTAGTATTGTATCAATTTAGAAATAAATTGTAATACAAGCTAGTTTTTTATTCAAAAACATCAATCATTCTACACTTAGCACTTTTCTCATAAAACGTCAAAAAAATGCCTTTTAAAATCTTTGTTTCAAAAACTAAAAAAAAGTTCAAAAAGAGAACTTCGCTAGTATTTCATAATTTTAAACTTAAACTACTATGCAGAATAGTTTTTAACATAAATACTTCAATCATTTTGGAAATAGAACTTTTCTAAAGTGAGGTTCAGAAAGTGTGATCGAAATTTGCTCTGTCGCAAAATAATACAATGATCAAAAACCCCTAAGAGCACTAGTATTTAGTAATTTCAGATTTAAATTCTCAATAATTGCAGTTGTTTGATAAGAAACTGCAATCATTCTTAAATCAGAGATTTTCTCATGAAACGTGTAAAAACGAAAAAAAAACGTTTTTTTCGAAAAATAAAAAAAATGCTTAAAATTAGCTAATTTCACTTGTATTTAATAGTTTTGAACCTTAAGGACTAGGCAATACAGTTTTTTACTCAAAAATTCAAATCATTGTATATTTAGAGCTTTTCTCATGAAACATGAAAGGGTGTTTGGAAATCTTTGGGTCAAAAACTGAAAAAAAGTTCAAAAATAACAAATTTTCCTAGTATTGTATCAATTTAGAATTAAATTGTAATACAAGCTAGTTTTTTATTCAAAAACATCAATCATTCTACACTTAGCACTTTTCTCATAAAACGTCAAAAAAATGCCTTTTAAAATCTTTGTTTCAAAAACTAAAAAAAAGTTCAAAAAAAGATAACTTCGCTAGTATTTCATAATTTTAAACTTAACTACTATGCAGAATAGTTTTTAACATAAATACTTCAATCATTTTGGAAATAGAACTTTTCTAAAGTGAGGTTCAGAAAGTGTGAACGAAATTTGCTCTGTCGCAAAATAATACAATGATCAAAAACCCCTAAGAGCACTAGTATTTAGTAATTTCAGATTTAAATTCTCAATAATTGCAGTTGTTTGATAAGAAACTGCAATCATTCTTAAATCAGAGATTTTCTCATGAAACGTGTAAAAACGGAAAAAAAGTTTTTTTCGAAAAATAAAAAAAATGTTTAAAATTAGCTAATTTCACTTGTATTTAATAGTTTTGAACCTTAAGGACTAGGCAATACAGTTTTTTACTCAAAAATTGCAATCATTGTATAATTAGAGCTTTTCTCATGAAACATGAAAAAAGGGTGTTTGGAAATCTTTGGGTCAAAAACTGAAAAAAAGTTCAAAAATAGCAAATTTTCCTAGTATTGTATCAATTTAGAAATAAATTGTAATACAAGCTAGTTTTTTATTCAAAAACATCAATCATTCTACACTTAGCACTTTTCTCATAAAACGTCAAAAAAATGCCTTTTAAAATCTTTGTTTCAAAAACTAAAAAAAAGTTCAAAAAAAGAACTTCGCTAGTATTTCATAATTTTAAACTTAAACTACTATGCAGAATAGTTTTTAACATAAATACTTCAATCATTTTGGAAATAGAACTTTTCTAAAGTGAGGTTCAGAAAGTGTGATCGAAATTTGCTCTGTCGCAAAATAATACAATGATCAAAAACCCCTAAGAGCACTAGTATTTAGTAATTTCAGATTTAAATTCTCAATAATTGCAGTTGTTTGATAAGAAACTGCAATCATTCTTAAATCAGAGATTTTCTCATGAAACGTGTAAAAACGAAAAAAAAACGTTTTTTTCGAAAAATAAAAAAAATGCTTAAAATTAGCTAATTTCACTTGTATTTAATAGTTTTGAACCTTAAGGACTAGGCAATACAGTTTTTTACTCAAAAATTCAAATCATTGTATATTTAGAGCTTTTCTCATGAAACATGAAAGGGTGTTTGGAAATCTTTGGGTCAAAAACTGAAAAAAAGTTCAAAAATAACAAATTTTCCTAGTATTGTATCAATTTAGAATTAAATTGTAATACAAGCTAGTTTTTTATTCAAAAACATCAATCATTCTACACTTAGCACTTTTCTCATAAAACGTCAAAAAAATGCCTTTTAAAATCTTTGTTTCAAAAACTAAAAAAAAGTTCAAAAAAAGATAACTTCGCTAGTATTTCATAATTTTAAACTTAACTACTATGCAGAATAGTTTTTAACATAAATACTTCAATCATTTTGGAAATAGAACTTTTCTAAAGTGAGGTTCAGAAAGTGTGAACGAAATTTGCTCTGTCGCAAAATAATACAATGATCAAAAACCCCTAAGAGCACTAGTATTTAGTAATTTCAGATTTAAATTCTCAATAATTGCAGTTGTTTGATAAGAAACTGCAATCATTCTTAAATCAGAGATTTTCTCATGAAACGTGTAAAAACGGAAAAAAAGTTTTTTTCGAAAAATAAAAAAAATGTTTAAAATTAGCTAATTTCACTTGTATTTAATAGTTTTGAACCTTAAGGACTAGGCAATACAGTTTTTTACTCAAAAATTGCAATCATTGTATAATTAGAGCTTTTCTCATGAAACATGAAAAAAGGGTGTTTGGAAATCTTTGGGTCGAAAACTGAAAAAAAGTTCAAAAATAGCAAATTTTCCTAGTATTGTATCAATTTAGAATTAAATTGTAATACAAGCTAGTTTTTTATTCAAAAACATCAATCATTCTACACTTAGCACTTTTCTCATAAAACGTCAAAAAAATGCCTTTTAAAATCTTTGTTTCAAAAAGTAAAAAAAAGTTCAAAAAAAGATAACTTCGCTAGTATTTCATAATTTTAAACTTAAACTACTATGCAGAATAGTTTTTAACATAAATACTTCAATCATTTTGGAAATAGAACTTTTCTAAAGTGAGGTTCAGAAAGTGTGAACTAAATTTGCTCTGTCGCAAAATAATACAATGATCAAAAACCCCTAAGAGCACTAGTATTTAGTAATTTCAGATTTAAATTCTCAATAATTGCAGTTGTTTGATAAGAAACTGCAATCATTCTTAAATCAGAGATTTTCTCATGAAACGTGTAAAAACGGAAAAAAAGTTTTTTTCGAAAAATAAAAAAAATGCTTAAAATTAGCTAATTTCACTTGTATTTAATAGTTTTGAACCTTAAGGCCTAGGCAATACAGTTTTTTACTCAAAAATTGCAATCATTGTATAATTAGAGCTTTTCTCATGAAACATGAAAAAAGGGTGTTTGGAAATCTTTGGGTCGAAAACTGAAAAAAAGTTCAAAAATAGCAAATTTTCCTAGTATTGTATCAATTTAGAATTAAATTGTAATACAAGCTAGTTTTTTATTCAAAAACATCAATCATTCTACACTTAGCACTTTTCTCATAAAACGTCAAAAAAATGCCTTTTAAAATCTTTGTTTCAAAAACTAAAAAAAAGTTCAAAAAAAGATAACTTCGCTAGTATTTCATAATTTTAAACTTAAACTACTATGCAGAATAGTTTTTAACATAAATACTTCAATCATTTTGGAAATAGAACTTTTCTAAAGTGAGGTTCAGAAAGTGTGAACTAAATTTGCTCTGTCGCAAAATAATACAATGATCAAAAACCCCTAAGAGCACTAGTATTTAGTAATTTCAGATTTAAATTCTCAATAATTGCAGTTGTTTGATAAGAAACTGCAATCATTCTTAAATCAGAGATTTTCTCATGAAACGTGTAAAAACGGAAAAAAAGTTTTTTTTAAAAATAAAAAAAATGCTTAAAATTAGCTAATTTCACTTGTAATTAATAGTTTTGAACCTTAAGGCCTAGGCAATACAGTTTTTTACTCAAAAATTGCAATCATTGTATAATTAGAGCTTTTCTCATGAAACATGAAAAAAGGGTGTTTGGAAATCTTTGGGTCAAAAACTGAAAAAAAGTTCAAAAATAGCAAATTTTCCTAGTATTGTATCAATTTAGAATTAAATTGTAATACAAGCTAGTTTTTTATTCAAAAACATCAATCATTCTACACTTAGCACTTTTCTCATAAAACGTCAAAAAAATGCCTTTTAAAATCTTTGTTTCAAAAACTAAAAAAAAGTTCAAAAAAAGATAACTTCGCTAGTATTTCATAATTTTAAACTTAAACTGCTATGCAGAATAGTTTTTAACATAAATACTTCAATCATTTTGGAAATAGAACTTTTCTAAAGTGAGGTTCAGAAAGTGTGAACGAAATTTGCTCTGTCGCAAAATAATACAATGATCAAAAACCCCTAAGAGCACTAGTATTTAGTAATTTCAGATTTAAATTCTCAATAATTGCAGTTGTTTGATAAGAAACTGCAATCATTCTTAAATCAGAGATTTTCTCATGAAACGTGTAAAAACGGAAAAAAACGTTTTTTCCGAAAAATAAAAAAAATGCTTAAAATTAGCTAATTTCACTTGTATTTAATAGTTTTGAACCTTAAGGCCTAGGCAATACAGTTTTTTACTCAAAAATTGCAATCATTGTATAATTAGAGCTTTTCTCATGAAACATGAAAAAAGGGTGTTTGGAAATCTTTGGGTCAAAAACTGAAAAAAAGTTCAAAAATAGCAAATTTTCCTAGTATTGTATCAATTTAGAATTAAATTGTAATACAAGCTAGTTTTTTATTCAAAAACATCAATCATTCTACACTTAGCACTTTTCTCATAAAACGTCAAAAAAATGCCTTTTAAAATCTTTGTTTCAAAAACTAAAAAAAAGTTCAAAAAAAGATAACTTCGCTAGTATTTCATAATTTTAAACTTAAACTACTATGCAGAATAGTTTTTAACATAAATACTTCAATCATTTTGGAAATAGAACTTTTCTAAAGTGAGGTTCAGAAAGTGTGAACGAAATTTGCTCTGTCGCAAAATAATACAATGATCAAAAACCCCTAAGAGCACTAGTATTTAGTAATTTCAGATTTAAATTCTCAATAATTGCAGTTGTTTGATAAGAAACTGCAATCATTCTTAAATCAGAGATTTTCTCATGAAACGTGTAAAAACGGAAAAAAAGTTTTTTTCGAAAAATAAAAAAAATGCTTAAAATTAGCTAATTTCACTTGTATTTAATAGTTTTGAACCTTAAGGCCTAGGCAATACAGTTTTTTACTCAAAAATTGCAATCATTGTATAATTAGAGCTTTTCTCATGAAACATGAAAAAAGGGTGTTTGGAAATCTTTGGGTCAAAAACTGAAAAAAAGTTCAAAAATAGCAAATTTTCCTAGTATTGTATCAATTTAGAATTAAATTGTAATACAAGCTAGTTTTTTATTCAAAAACATCAATCATTCTACACTTAGCACTTTTCTCATAAAACGTAAAAAAAAATGACTTTTAAATTCTTTGTTTCAAAAACTAAAAAAAAGTTCAAAAAAAGATAACTTCGCTAGTATTTCATAATTTTAAACTTAAACTACTATGCAGAATAGTTTTTAACATAAATACTTCAATCATTTTGGAAATAGAACTTTTCTAAAGTGAGGTTCAGAAAGTGTGAACGAAATTTGCTCTGTCGCAAAATTATACAGTGATCAAAAACCCCTAAGAGCACTAGTATTTAGTAATTTCAGATTTGAATTCTCAATAATTGCAGTTGTTTGATAAGAAACTGCAATCATTCTTAAATCAGAGATTTTCTCATGAAATGTGTAAAAACGGAAAAAAAGTTTTTTTCGAAAAATAAAAAAAAAGGTTAAAATTAGCTAATTTCACTTGTATTTAATAGTTTTGAACCTTAAAGCCTAGGCAATACAGTTTTTTACTCAAAAATTGCAATCATTGTATAATTAGAGTTTTTCTCATGAAACATGAAAAAAGGGTGTTTGGAAATCTTTAGGTCAAAAACTGAAAAAAAGTTCAAAAATAGCAAATTTTCCTAGTATTGTATCAATTTAGAATTAGATTGTAATACAAGCTAGTTTTTTATTCAAAAACATCAATCATTCTACACTTAGCACTTTTCTCATAAAACGTCAAAAAAATGCCTTTTAAAATCTTTGTTTCAAAAACTAAAAAAAAGTTCAAAAAAAGATAACTTCGCTAGTATTTCATAATTTTAAACTTAAACTACTATGCAGAATAGCTTTTAACATAAATACTTCAATCATTTTGGAAATAGAACTTTTCTAAAGTGAGGTTCAGAAAGTGTGAACGAAATTTGCTGTCGCAAAATAATACAATGATCAAAAACCCCTAAGAGCACTAGTATTTAGTAATTTCAGATTTGAATTCTCAATAATTGCAGTTGTTTGATAAGAAACTGCAATCATTCTTAAATCAGAGATTTTCTCATGAAACGTGTAAAAACGGAAAAAAAGTTTTTTTCGAAAAATAAAAAAAAAGGTTAAAATTAGCTAATTTCACTTGTATTTAATAGTTTTGAACCTTAAGGCCTAGGCAATACAGTTTTTTACTCAAAAATTGCAATCATTGTATAATTAGAGCTTTTCTCATGAAACATGAAAAAAGGGTGTTTGGAAATCTTTGGGTCAAAAACTGAAAAAAAGTTCAAAAATAGCAAATTTTCCTAGTATTGTATCAATTTAGAATTAAATTGTAATACAAGCTAGTTTTTTATTCAAAAACATCAATCATTCTACACTTAGCACTTTTCTCATAAAACGTCAAAAAAATGCCTTTTAAAATCTTTGTTTCAAAAACTAAAAAAAAGTTCAAAAAAAGATAACTTCGCTAGTATTTCATAATTTTAAACTTAAACTACTATGCAGAATAGATTTTAACATAAATACTTCAATCATTTTGGAAATAGAACTTTTCTAAAGTGAGGTTCAGAAAGTGTGAACGAAATTTGCTCTGTCGCAAAATAATACAATGATCAAAAACCCCTAAGAGCACTAGTATTTAGTAATTTCAGATTTAAATTCTCAATAATTGCAGTTGTTTGATAAGAAACTGCAATCATTCTTAAATCAGAGATTTTCTCATGAAATGTGTAAAAACGGAAAAAAAGTTTTTTTCGAAAAATAAAAAAAATGCTTAAAATTAGCTAATTTCACTTGTATTTAATAGTTTTGAACCTTAAAGCCTAGGCAATACAGTTTTTTACTCAAAAATTGCAATCATTGTATAATTAGAGTTTTTCTCATGAAACATGAAAAAAGGGTGTTTGGAAATCTTTAGGTCAAAAACTGAAAAAAAGTTCAAAAATAGCAAATTTTCCTAGTATTGTATCAATTTAGAATTAGATTGTAATACAAGCTAGTTTTTTATTCAAAAACATCAATCATTCTACACTTAGCACTTTTCTCATAAAACGTCAAAAAAATGCCTTTTAAAATCTTTGTTTCAAAAACTAAAAAAAGTTCAAAAAAAGATAACTTCACTAGTATTTCATAATTTTAAACTTAAACTACTATGCAGAATAGTTTTTAACATAAATACTTCAAACATTTTGGAAATAGAACTTTTCTAAAGTTAGGTTCAGAAAGTGTGAACGAAATTTGCTCTGTCGCAAAATAATACAATGATCAAAAACCCCTAAGAGCACTAGTATTTAGTAATTTCAGATTTAAATTCTCAATAATTGCAATTGTTTGATAAGAAACTGCAATCATTCTTAAATCAGAGATTTTCTCATGAAACATGTAAAAACGGAAAAAAAGTTTTTTTCGAAAAATAAAAAAAATGCTTATAATTAGCTAATTTCACTTGTATTTAATAGTTTTGAACCTTAAGGCCTAGGCAATACAGTTTTTTACTCAAAAATTGGTATCATTGTATAATTAGAGCTTTTCTCATGAAACATGAAAAAAGGGTGTTTGGAAATCTTTGGGTCAAAAACTGAAAAAAAGTTCAAAAATAGCAAATTTTCCTAGTATTGTATCAATTTAGAATTAAATTGTAATACAAGCTAGTTTTTTATTCAAAAACATCAATCATTCTACACTTAGCACTTTTCTCATAAAACATCAAAAAAATGCCTTTTAAAATCTTTGTTTCAAAAACTAAAAAAAAGTTCAAAAAAAGATAACTTCACTAGTATTTCATAATTTTAAACTTAAACTACTATGCAGAATAGTTTTTAACATAAATACTTCAATCATTTTGGAAATAGAACTTTTCTAAAGTGAGGTTCAGAAAGTGTGAACGAAATTTGCTCTGTCGCAAAATAATACAATGATCAAAAACCCCTAAGAGCACTAGTATTTAGTAATTTCAGATTTAAATTCTCAATAATTGCAGTTGTTTGATAAGAAACTGCAATCATTCTTAAATCAGAGAGTTTCTCATGAAACGTGTAAAAACGGAAAAAAAGTTTTTTTCGAAAAATAAAAAAAATGCTTAAAATTAGCTAATTTCACTTGTATTTAATAGTTTTGAACCTTAAGGCCTAGGCAATACAGTTTTTTACTCAAAAATTGCAATCATTGTATAATTAGAGCTTTTCTCATGAAACATGAAAAAAGGGTGTTTGGAAATCTTTGGGTCAAAAACTGAAAAAAAGTTCAAAAATAGCAAATTTTCCTAGTATTGTATCAATTTAGAATTAAATTGTAATACAAGCTAGTTTTTTATTCAAAAACATCAATCATTCTACACTTAGCACTTTTCTCATAAAACGTCAAAAAAATGCCTTTTAAAATCTTTGTTTCAAAAACTAAAAAAAAGTTCAAAAAAAGATAACTTCGCTAGTATTTCATAATTTTAAACTTAAACTACTATGCAGAATAGCTTTTAACATAAATACTTCAATCATTTTGGAAATAGAACTTTTCTAAAGTGAGGTTCAGAAAGTGTGAACGAAATTTGCTGTCGCAAAATAATACAATGATCAAAAACCCCTAAGAGCACTAGTATTTAGTAATTTCAGATTTGAATTCTCAATAATTGCAGTTGTTTGATAAGAAACTGCAATCATTCTTAAATCAGAGATTTTCTCATGAAACGTGTAAAAACGGGAAAAAAGTTTTTTTCGAAAAATAAAAAAAAAGGTTAAAATTAGCTAATTTCACTTGTATTTAATAGTTTTGAACCTTAAGGCCTAGGCAATACAGTTTTTTACTCAAAAATTGCAATCATTGTATAATTAGAGCTTTTCTCATGAAACATGAAAAAAGGGTGTTTGGAAATCTTTGGGTCAAAAACTGAAAAAAAGTTCAAAAATAGCAAATTTTCCTAGTATTGTATCAATTTAGAATTAAATTGTAATACAAGCTAGTTTTTTATTCAAAAACATCAATCATTCTACACTTAGCACTTTTCTCATAAAACATCAAAAAAATGCCTTTTAAAATCTTTGTTTCAAAAACTAAAAAAAAGTTCAAAAAAAGATAACTTCACTAGTATTTCATAATTTTAAACTTAAACTACTATGCAGAATAGTTTTTAACATAAATACTTCAATCATTTTGGAAATAGAACTTTTCTAAAGTGAGGTTCAGAAAGTGTGAACGAAATTTGCTCTGTCGCAAAATAATACAATGATCAAAAACCCCTAAGAGCACTAGTATTTAGTAATTTCAGATTTAAATTCTCAATAATTGCAGTTGTTTGATAAGAAACTGCAATCATTCTTAAATCAGAGAGTTTCTCATGAAACGTGTAAAAACGGAAAAAAAGTTTTTTTCGAAAAATAAAAAAAATGCTTAAAATTAGCTAATTTCACTTGTATTTAATAGTTTTGAACCTTAAGGCCTAGGCAATACAGTTTTTTACTCAAAAATTGCAATCATTGTATAATTAGAGCTTTTCTCATGAAACATGAAAAAAGGGTGTTTGGAAATCTTTGGGTCAAAAACTGAAAAAAAGTTCAAAAATAGCAAATTTTCCTAGTATTGTATCAATTTAGAATTAAATTGTAATACAAGCTAGTTTTTTATTCAAAAACATCAATCATTCTACACTTAGCACTTTTCTCATAAAACGTCAAAAAAATGCCTTTTAAAATCTTTGTTTCAAAAACTAAAAAAAGTTCAAAAAAAGATAACTTCGCTAGTATTTCATAATTTTAAACTTAAACTACTATGCAGAATAGTTTTTAACATAAATACTTCAATCATTTTGGAAATAGAACTTTTCTAAAGTGAGGTTCAGAAAGTGTGAACGAAATTTGCTCTGTCGCAAAATAATACAATGATCAAAAACCCCTAAGAGCACTAGTATTTAGTAATTTCAGATTTAAATTCTCAATAATTGCAGTTGTTTGATAAGAAACTGCAATCATTCTTAAATCAGAGAGTTTCTCATGAAACGTGTAAAAACGGAAAAAAAGTTTTTTTCGAAAAATAAAAAAAATGCTTAAAATTAGCTAATTTCACTTGTATTTAATAGTTTTGAACCTTAAGGCCTAGGCAATACAGTTTTTTACTCAAAAATTGCAATCATTGTATAATTAGAGCTTTTCTCATGAAACATGAAAAAAGGGTGTTTGGAAATCTTTGGGTCAAAAACTGAAAAAAAGTTCAAAAATAGCAAATTTTCCTAGTATTGTATCAATTTAGAATTAAATTGTAATACAAGCTAGTTTTTTATTCAAAAACATCAATCATTCTACACTTAGCACTTTTCTCATAAAACGTCAAAAAAATGCCTTTTAAAATCTTTGTTTCAAAATTTAAAAAAAAGTTCAAAAAAAGATAACTTCGCTAGTATTTCATAATTTTAAACTTAAACTACTATGCAGAATAGTTTTTAACATAAATACTTCAATCATTTTGGAAATAGAACTTTTCTAAAGTGAGGTTCAGAAAGTGTGAACGAAATTTGCTCTGTCGCAAAATAATACAATGATCAAAAACCCCTAAGAGCACTAGTATTTAGTAATTTCAGATTTAAATTCTCAATAATTGCAGTTGTTTGATAAGAAACTGCAATCATTCTTAAATCAGAGAGTTTCTCATGAAACGTGTAAAAACGGAAAAAAAGTTTTTTTCGAAAAATAAAAAAAATGCTTAAAATTAGCTAATTTCACTTGTATTTAATAGTTTTGAACCTTAAGGCCTAGGCAATACAGTTTTTTACTCAAAAATTGCAATCATTGTATAATTAGAGCTTTTCTCATGAAACATGAAAAAAGGGTGTTTGGAAATCTTTGGGTCAAAAACTGAAAAAAAGTTCAAAAATAGCAAATTTTCCTAGTATTGTATCAATTTAGAATTAAATTGTAATACAAGCTAGTTTTTTATTCAAAAACATCAATCATTCTACACTTAGCACTTTTCTCATAAAACATCAAAAAAATGCCTTTTAAAATCTTTGTTTCAAAAACTAAAAAAAGTTCAAAAAAAGATAACTTCGCTAGTATTTCATAATTTTAAACTTAAACTACTATGCAGAATAGTTTTTAACATAAATACTTCAATCATTTTGGAAATAGAACTTTTCTAAAGTGAGGTTCAGAAAGTGTGAACGAAATTTGCTCTGTCGCAAAATAATACAATGATCAAAAACCCCTAAGAGCACTAGTATTTAGTAATTTCAGATTTAAATTCTCAATAATTGCAGTTGTTTGATAAGAAACTGCAATCATTCTTAAATCAGAGAGTTTCTCACGAAACGTGTAAAAACGGAAAAAAAGTTTTTTTCGAAAAATAAAAAAAATGCTTAAAATTAGCTAATTTCACTTGTATTTAATAGTTTTGAACCTTAAGGCCTAGGCAATACAGTTTTTTACTCAAAAATTGCAATCATTGTATAATTAGAGCTTTTCTCATGAAACATGAAAAAAGGGTGTTTGGAAATCTTTGGGTCAAAAACTGAAAAAAAGTTCAAAAATAGCAAATTTTCCTAGTATTGTATCAATTTAGAATTAAATTGTAATACAAGCTAGTTTTTTATTCAAAAACATCAATCATTCTACACTTAGCACTTTTCTCATAAAACGTCAAAAAAATGCCTTTTAAAATCTTTGTTTCAAAAACTAAAAAAAAGTTCAAAAAAAGATAACTTCGCTAGTATTTCATAATTTTAAACTTAAACTACTATGCAGAATAGCTTTTAACATAAATACTTCAATCATTTTGGAAATAGAACTTTTCTAAAGTGAGGTTCAGAAAGTGTGAACGAAATTTGCTCTGTCGCAAAATAATACAATGATCAAAAACCCCTAAGAGCACTAGTATTTAGTAATTTCAGATTTAAATTCTCAATAATTGCAGTTGTTTGATAAGAAACTGCAATCATTCTTAAATCAGAGATTTTCTCATGAAACGTGTAAAAACGGAAAAAAAGTTTTTTTCGAAAAATAAAAAAAAATGCTTAAAATTAGCTAATTTCACTTGTATTTAATAGTTTTGAACCTTAAGGCCTAGGCAATACAGTTTTTTACTCAAAAATTGCAATCATTGTATAATTAGAGCTTTTCTCATGAAACATGAAAAAAGGGTGTTTGGAAATCTTTGGGTCAAAAACTGAAAAAAAGTTCAAAAATAGCAAATTTTCCTAGTATTGTATCAATTTAGAATTAAATTGTAATACAAGCTAGTTTTTTATTCAAAAACATCAATCATTCTACACTTAGCACTTTTCTCATAAAACGTCAAAAAAATGCCTTTTAAAATCTTTGTTTCAAAAACTAAAAAAAGTTCAAAAAAAGATAACTTCGCTAGTATTTCATAATTTTAAACTTAAACTACTATGCAGAATAGTTTTTAACATAAATACTTCAATCATTTTGGAAATAGAACTTTTCTAAAGTGAGGTTCAGAAAGTGTGAACGAAATTTGCTCTGTCGCAAAATAATACAATGATCAAAAACCCCTAAGAGCACTAGTATTTAGTAATTTCAGATTTAAATTCTCAATAATTGCAGTTGTTTGATAAGAAACTGCAATCATTCTTAAATCAGAGAGTTTCTCATGAAACGTGTAAAAACGGAAAAAAAGTTTTTTTCGAAAAATAAAAAAAATGCTTAAAATTAGCTAATTTCACTTGTATTTAATAGTTTTGAACCTTAAGGCCTAGGCAATACAGTTTTTTACTCAAAAATTGCAATCATTGTATAATTAGAGCTTTTCTCATGAAACATGAAAAAAGGGTGTTTGGAAATCTTTGGGTCAAAAACTGAAAAAAAGTTCAAAAATAGCAAATTTTCCTAGTATTGTATCAATTTAGAATTAAATTGTAATACAAGCTAGTTTTTTATTCAAAAACATCAATCATTCTACACTTAGCACTTTTCTCATAAAACGTCAAAAAAATGCCTTTTAAAATCTTTGTTTCAAAAACTAAAAAAAAGTTCAAAAAAAGATAACTTCGCTAGTATTTCATAATTTTAAACTTAAACTACTATGCAGAATAGCTTTTAACATAAATACTTCAATCATTTTGGAAATAGAACTTTTCTAAAGTGAGGTTCAGAAAGTGTGAACGAAATTTGCTGTCGCAAAATAATACAATGATCAAAAACCCCTAAGAGCACTAGTATTTAGTAATTTCAGATTTGAATTCTCAATAATTGCAGTTGTTTGATAAGAAACTGCAATCATTCTTAAATCAGAGATTTTCTCATGAAACGTGTAAAAACGGAAAAAAAGTTTTTTTCGAAAAATAAAAAAAAAGGTTAAAATTAGCTAATTTCACTTGTATTTAATAATTTTGAACCTTAAGACCTAGGCAATACAGTTTTTTACTCAAAAATTGCAATCATTGTATAATTAGAGCTTTTCTCATGAAACATGAAAAAAGGGTGTTTGGAAATCTTTGGGTCAAAAACTGAAAAAAAGTTCAAAAATAGCAAATTTTCCTAGTATTGTATCAATTTAGAATTAAATTGTAATACAAGCTAGTTTTTTATTCAAAAACATCAATCATTCTACACTTAGCACTTTTCTCATAAAACGTCAAAAAAATGCCTTTTAAAATCTTTGTTTCAAAAACTAAAAAAAAGTTCAAAAAAAGATAACTTCGCTAGTATTTCATAATTTTAAACTTAAACTACTATGCAGAATAGTTTTTAACATAAATACTTCAATCATTTTGGAAATAGAACTTTTCTAAAGTGAGGTTCAGAAAGTGTGAACGAAATTTGCTGTCGCAAAATAATACAATGATCAAAAACCCCTAAGAGCACTAGTATTTAGTAATTTCAGATTTGAATTCTCAATAATTGCAGTTGTTTGATAAGAAACTGCAATCATTCTTAAATCAGAGATTTTCTCATGAAACGTGTAAAAACGGAAAAAAAGTTTTTTTCGAAAAATAAAAAAAAAGGTTAAAATTAGCTAATTTCACTTGTGTTTAATAGTTTTGAACCTTAAGGCCTAGGCAATACAGTTTTTTACTCAAAAATTGCAATCATTGTATAATTAGAGCTTTTCTCATGAAACATGAAAAAAGGGTGTTTGGAAATCTTTGGGTCAAAAACTGAAAAAAAGTTCAAAAATAGCAAATTTTCCTAGTATTGTATCAATTTAGAATTAAATTGTAATACAAGCTAGTTTTTTATTCAAAAACATCAATCATTCTACACTTAGCACTTTTCTCATAAAACGTCAAAAAAATGACTTTTAAAATCTTTGTTTCAAAAACTAAAAAAAAGTTCAAAAAAAGATAACTTCGCTATTATTTCATAATTTTAAACTTAAACTACTATGCAGAATAGCTTTTAACATAAATACTTCAATCATTTTGGAAATAGAACTTTTCTAAAGTGAGGTTCAGAAAGTGTGAACGAAATTTGTTCTGTCGCAAAATAATACAATGATCAAAAACCCCTAAGAGCACTAGTATTTAGTAATTTCAGATTTAAATTCTCAATAATTGCAGTTGTTTGATAAGAAACTGCAATCATTCTTAAATCAGAGATTTTCTCATGAAACGTGTAAAAACGGAAAAAAAGTTTTTTTCGAAAAATAAAAAAAAATGCTTAAAATTAGCTAATTTCACTTGTATTTAATAGTTTTGAACCTTAAGGCCTAGGCAATACAGTTTTTTACTCAAAAATTGCAATCATTGTATAATTAGAGCTTTTCTCATGAAACATGAAAAAAGGGTGTTTGGAAATCTTTGGGTCAAAAACTGAAAAAAAGTTCAAAAATAGCAAATTTTCCTAGTATTGTATCAATTTAGAATTAAATTGTAATACAAGCTAGTTTTTTATTCAAAAACATCAATCATTCTACACTTAGCACTTTTCTCATAAAACGTCAGAAAAATGACTTTTATAATCTTTGTTTCAAAAACTAAAAAAAGTTCAAAAAAAGATAACTTCGCTATTATTTCATAATTTTAAACTTAAACTACTATGCAGAATAGTTTTTAACATAAATACTTCAATCATTTTGGAAATAGAACTTTTCTAAAGTGAGGTTCAGAAAGTGTGAACGAAATTTGCTCTGTCGCAAAATAATACAATGATCAAAAACCCCTAAGAGCACTAGTATTTAGTAATTTCAGATTTGAATTCTCAATAATTGCAGTTGTTTGATAAGAAACTGCAATCATTCTTAAATCAGAGATTTTCTCATGAAACGTGTAAAAACGGAAAAAAAGTTTTTTTTCGAAAAATAAAAAAAATGCTTAAAATTAGCTAATTTCACTTGTATTTAATAGTTTTGAACCTTAAGGCCTAGGCAATACAGTTTTTTACTCAAAAATTGCAATCATTGTATAATTAGAGCTTTTCTCATGAAACATGAAAAAAGGGTGTTTGGAAATCTTTGGGTCAAAAACTGAAAAAAAGTTCAAAAATAGCAAATTTTCCTAGTATTGTATCAATTTAGAATTAAATTGTAATACAAGTTAGTTTTTTATTCAAAAACATCAATCATTCTACACTTAGCACTTTTCTCATAAAACGTCAAAAAAATGCCTTTTAAAATCTTTGTTTCAAAAACTAAAAAAAAGTTCAAAAAAAGATAACTTCGCTAGTATTTCATAATTTTAAACTTAAACTACTATGCAGAATAGTTTTTAACATAAATACTTCAATCATTTTGGAAATAGAACTTTTCTAAAGTGAGGTTCAGAAAGTGTGAACGAAATTTGCTCTGTCGCAAAATAATACAATGATCAAAAACCCCTAAGAGCACTAGTATTTAGTAATTTCAGATTTAAATTCTCAATAATTGCAGTTGTTTGATAAGAAACTGCAATCATTCTTAAATCAGAGATTTTCTCATGAAACGTGTAAAAACGGAAAAAAAGTTTTTTTCGAAAAATAAAAAAAATGCTTAAAATTAGCTAATTTCACTTGTATTTAATAGTTTTGACCTTAAGGTCTAGGCAATACAGTTTTTTACTCAAAAATTGCAATCATTGTATAATTAGAGCTTTTCTCATGAAACATGAAAAAAGGGTGTTTGGAAATCTTTGGGTCAAAAACTGAAAAAAAGTTCAAAAATAGCAAATTTTCCTCGTATTGTATCAATTTAGAATTAAATTGTAATACAAGCTAGTTTTTTATTCAAAAACATCAATCATTCTACACTTAGCACTTTTCTCATAAAACATCAAAAAAATGCCTTTTAAAATCTTTGTTTCAAAAACTAAAAAAAAGTTCAAAAAAAGATAACTTTGCTAGTATTTCATAATTTTAAACTTAAACTACTATGCAGAATAGTTTTTAACATAAATACTTCAATCATTTTGGAAATAGAACTGTTCTAAAGTGAGGTTCAGAAAGTGTGAACGAAATTTGCTCTGTCGCAAAATAATACAATGATCAAAAACCCCTAAGAGCACTAGTATTTAGTAATTTCAGATTTAAATTCTCAATAATTGCAGTTGTTTGATAAGAAACTGCAATCATTCTTTAATCAGAGATTTTCTCATGAAACGTGTAAAAACGGAAAAAAAGTTTTTTTCGAAAAATAAAAAAAATGCTTAAAATTAGCTAATTTCACTTGTATTTAATAGTTTTGAACCTTAAGTCCTAGGCAATACAGTTTTTTACTCAAAAATTGCAATCATTGTATAATTAGAGCTTTTCTCATGAAACATGAAAAAAGGGTGTTTGGAAATCTTTGGGTCAAAAACTGAAAAAAAGTTCAAAAATAGCAAATTTTCCTAGTATTGTATCAATTTAGAATTAAATTGTAATACAAGCTAGTTTTTTATTCAAAAACATATACCATTCTACACTTAGCACTTTTCTCATAAAACGTCAAAAAAATGCCTTTTAAAATCTTTGTTTCAAAAACTAAAAAAAAGTTCAAAAAAAGATAACTTCGCTAGTATTTCATAATTTTAAACTTAAACTACTATGCAGAATAGTTTTTAACATAAATACTTCAATCATTTTGGAAATAGAACTTTTCTAAAGTGAGGTTCAGAAAGTGTGAACGAAATTTGCTCTGTCGCAAAATAATACAATGATCAAAAACCCCTAAGAGCACTAGTATTTAGTAATTTCAGATTTGAATTCTCAATAATTGCAGTTGTTTGATAAGAAACTGCAATCATTCTTAAATCAGAGATTTTCTCATGAAACGTGTAAAAACGGAAAAAAAGTTTTTTTCGAAAAATAAAAAAAAAGGTTAAAATTAGCTAATTTCACTTGTGTTTAATAGTTTTGAACCTTAAGGCCTAGGCAATACAGTTTTTTACTCAAAAATTGCAATCATTATATAATTAGAGCTTTTCTCATGAAACATGAAAAAAGGGTGTTTGGAAATCTTTGGGTCAAAAACTGATAAAAAGTTCAAAAATAGCAAATTTTCCTAGTATTGTATCAATTTAGAATTAAATTGTAATACAAGCTAGTTTTTTATTCAAAAACATCAATCATTCTACACTTAGCACTTTTCTCATAAAACGTCAAAAAAATGCCTTTTAAAATCTTTGTTTCAAAACCTAAAAAAAAGTTCAAAAAAAGATAACTTCACTAGTATTTCATAACTTTAAACTTAAACTACTATGCAGAATAGTTTTTAACATAAATACTTCAATCATTTTGGAAATAGAACTTTTCTAAAGTTAGGTTCAGAAAGTGTGAACGAAATTTGCTCTGTCGCAAAATAATACAATGATCAAAAACCCCTAAGAGCACTAGTATTTAGTAATTTCAGATTTAAATTCTCAATAATTGCAATTGTTTGATAAGAAACTGCAATCATTCTTAAATCAGAGATTTTCTCATGAAACATGTAAAAACGGAAAAAAAGTTTTTTTCGAAAAATAAAAAAAATGCTTAAAATTAGCTAATTTCACTTGTATTTAATAATTTTGAACCTTAAGGCCTAGGCAATACAGTTTTTTACTCAAAAATTGGTATCATTGTATAATTAGAGCTTTTCTCATGAAACATGAAAAAAGGGTGTTTGGAAATCTTTGGGTCAAAAACTGAAAAAAAGTTCAAAAATAGCAAATTTTCCTAGTATTGTATCAATTTAGAATTAAATTGTAATACAAGTTAGTTTTTTATTCAAAAACATCAATCATTCTACACTTAGCACTTTTCTCATAAAACGTCAAAAAAATGCCTTTTAAAATCTTTGTTTCAAAAACTAAAAAAAAGTTCAAAAAAAGATAACTTCGCTAGTATTTCATAATTTTAAACTTAAACTACTATGCAGAATAGTTTTTAACATAAATACTTCAATCATTTTGGAAATAGAACTTTTCTAAAGTGAGGTTCAGAAAGTGTGAACGAAATTTGCTCTGTCGCAAAATAATACAATGATCAAAAACCCCTAAGAGCACTAGTATTTAGTAATTTCAGATTTAAATTCTCAATAATTGCAGTTGTTTGATAAGAAACTGCAATCATTCTTAAATCAGAGATTTTCTCATGAAACGTGTAAAAACGGAAAAAAAGTTTTTTTCGAAAAATAAAAAAAATGCTTAAAATTAGCTAATTTCACTTGTATTTAATAGTTTTGACCTTAAGGTCTAGGCAATACAGTTTTTTACTCAAAAATTGCAATCATTGTATAATTAGAGCTTTTCTCATGAAACATGAAAAAAGGGTGTTTGGAAATCTTTGGGTCAAAAACTGAAAAAAAGTTCAAAAATAGCAAATTTTCCTCGTATTGTATCAATTTAGAATTAAATTGTAATACAAGCTAGTTTTTTATTCAAAAACATCAATCATTCTACACTTAGCACTTTTCTCATAAAACGTCAAAAAAATGCCTTTTAAAATCTTTGTTTCAAAACCTAAAAAAAAGTTCAAAAAAAGATAACTTCACTAGTATTTCATAACTTTAAACTTAAACTACTATGCAGAATAGTTTTTAACATAAATACTTCAATCATTTTGGAAATAGAACTTTTCTAAAGTTAGGTTCAGAAAGTGTGAACGAAATTTGCTCTGTCGCAAAATAATACAATGATCAAAAACCCCTAAGAGCACTAGTATTTAGTAATTTCAGATTTAAATTCTCAATAATTGCAATTGTTTGATAAGAAACTGCAATCATTCTTAAATCAGAGATTTTCTCATGAAACATGTAAAAACGGAAAAAAAGTTTTTTTCGAAAAATAAAAAAAATGCTTAAAATTAGCTAATTTCACTTGTATTTAATAATTTTGAACCTTAAGGCCTAGGCAATACAGTTTTTTACTCAAAAATTGGTATCATTGTATAATTAGAGCTTTTCTCATGAAACATGAAAAAAGGGTGTTTGGAAATCTTTGGGTCAAAAACTGAAAAAAAGTTCAAAAATAGCAAATTTTCCTAGTATTGTATCAATTTAGAATTAAATTGTAATACAAGTTAGTTTTTTATTCAAAAACATCAATCATTCTACACTTAGCACTTTTCTCATAAAACGTCAAAAAAATGCCTTTTAAAATCTTTGTTTCAAAAACTAAAAAAAAGTTCAAAAAAAGATAACTTCGCTAGTATTTCATAATTTTAAACTTAAACTACTATGCAGAATAGTTTTTAACATAAATACTTCAATCATTTTGGAAATAGAACTTTTCTAAAGTGAGGTTCAGAAAGTGTGAACGAAATTTGCTCTGTCGCAAAATAATACAATGATCAAAAACCCCTAAGAGCACTAGTATTTAGTAATTTCAGATTTAAATTCTCAATAATTGCAGTTGTTTGATAAGAAACTGCAATCATTCTTAAATCAGAGATTTTCTCATGAAACGTGTAAAAACGGAAAAAAAGTTTTTTTCGAAAAATAAAAAAAATGCTTAAAATTAGCTAATTTCACTTGTATTTAATAGTTTTGACCTTAAGGTCTAGGCAATACAGTTTTTTACTCAAAAATTGCAATCATTGTATAATTAGAGCTTTTCTCATGAAACATGAAAAAAGGGTGTTTGGAAATCTTTGGGTCAAAAACTGAAAAAAAGTTCAAAAATAGCAAATTTTCCTCGTATTGTATCAATTTAGAATTAAATTGTAATACAAGCTAGTTTTTTATTCAAAAACATCAATCATTCTACACTTAGCACTTTTCTCATAAAACATCAAAAAAATGCCTTTTAAAATCTTTGTTTCAAAAACTAAAAAAAAGTTCAAAAAAAGATAACTTTGCTAGTATTTCATAATTTTAAACTTAAACTACTATGCAGAATAGTTTTTAACATAAATACTTCAATCATTTTGGAAATAGAACTGTTCTAAAGTGAGGTTCAGAAAGTGTGAACGAAATTTGCTCTGTCGCAAAATAATACAGTGATCAAAAACCCCTAAGAGCACTAGTATTTAGTAATTTCAGATTTAAATTCTCAATAATTGCAGTTGTTTGATAAGAAACTGCAATCATTCTTTAATCAGAGATTTTCTCATGAAACGTGTAAAAACGGAAAAAAAGTTTTTTTCGAAAAATAAAAAAAATGCTTAAAATTAGCTAATTTCACTTGTATTTAATAGTTTTGAACCTTAAGTCCTAGGCAATACAGTTTTTTACTCAAAAATTGCAATCATTGTATAATTAGAGCTTTTCTCATGAAACATGAAAAAAGGGTGTTTGGAAATCTTTGGGTCAAAAACTGAAAAAAAGTTCAAAAATAGCAAATTTTCCTAGTATTGTATCAATTTAGAATTAAATTGTAATACAAGCTAGTTTTTTATTCAAAAACATATACCATTCTACACTTAGCACTTTTCTCATAAAACGTCAAAAAAATGCCTTTTAAAATCTTTGTTTCAAAAACTAAAAAAAAGTTCAAAAAAAGATAACTTCGCTAGTATTTCATAATTTTAAACTTAAACTACTATGCAGAATAGTTTTTAACATAAATACTTCAATCATTTTGGAAATAGAACTTTTCTAAAGTGAGGTTCAGAAAGTGTGAACGAAATTTGCTCTGTCGCAAAATAATACAATGATCAAAAACCCCTAAGAGCACTAGTATTTAGTAATTTCAGATTTGAATTCTCAATAATTGCAGTTGTTTGATAAGAAACTGCAATCATTCTTAAATCAGAGATTTTCTCATGAAACGTGTAAAAACGGAAAAAAAGTTTTTTTCGAAAAATAAAAAAAAAGGTTAAAATTAGCTAATTTCACTTGTGTTTAATAGTTTTGAACCTTAAGGCCTAGGCAATACAGTTTTTTACTCAAAAATTGCAATCATTATATAATTAGAGCTTTTCTCATGAAACATGAAAAAAGGGTGTTTGGAAATCTTTGGGTCAAAAACTGATAAAAAGTTCAAAAATAGCAAATTTTCCTAGTATTGTATCAATTTAGAATTAAATTGTAATACAAGCTAGTTTTTTATTCAAAAACATCAATCATTCTACACTTAGCACTTTTCTCATAAAACGTCAAAAAAATGCCTTTTAAAATCTTTGTTTCAAAACCTAAAAAAAAGTTCAAAAAAAGATAACTTCACTAGTATTTCATAACTTTAAACTTAAACTACTATGCAGAATAGTTTTTAACATAAATACTTCAATCATTTTGGAAATAGAACTTTTCTAAAGTTAGGTTCAGAAAGTGTGAACGAAATTTGCTCTGTCGCAAAATAATACAATGATCAAAAACCCCTAAGAGCACTAGTATTTAGTAATTTCAGATTTAAATTCTCAATAATTGCAATTGTTTGATAAGAAACTGCAATCATTCTTAAATCAGAGATTTTCTCATGAAACATGTAAAAACGGAAAAAAAGTTTTTTTCGAAAAATAAAAAAAATGCTTAAAATTAGCTAATTTCACTTGTATTTAATAATTTTGAACCTTAAGGCCTAGGCAATACAGTTTTTTACTCAAAAATTGGTATCATTGTATAATTAGAGCTTTTCTCATGAAACATGAAAAAAGGGTGTTTGGAAATCTTTGGGTCAAAAACTGAAAAAAAGTTCAAAAATAGCAAATTTTCCTAGTATTGTATCAATTTAGAATTAAATTGTAATACAAGCTAGTTTTTTATTCAAAAACATCAATCATTCTACATTTAGCACTTTTCTCATAAAACATCAAAAAAATGCCTTTTAAAATCTTTGTTTCAAAAACTAAAAAAAAGTTCAAAAAAAGATAACTTCACTAGTATTTCATAATTTTAAACTTAAACTACTATGCAGAATAGTTTTTAAAATAAATACTTCAATCATTTTGGAAATAGAACTTTTCTAAAGTGAGGTTCAGAAAGTGTGAACGAAATTTGCTCTGTCGCAAAATAATACAATGATCAAAAACCCCTAAGAGCACTAGTATTTAGTAATTTCAGATTTGAATTCTCAATAATTGCAGTTGTTTGATAAGAAACTGCAATCATTCTTAAATCAGAGAGTTTCTCATGAAACGTGTAAAAACGGAAAAAAAGTTTTTTTCGAAAAATAAAAAAAATGCTTAAAATTAGCTAATTTCACTTGTATTTAATAGTTTTGAACCTTAAGGCCTAGGCAATACAGTTTTTTACTCAAAAATTGCAATCATTGTATAATTAGAGCTTTTCTCATGAAACATGAAAAAAGGGTGTTTGGAAATCTTTGGGTCAAAAACTGAAAAAAAGTTCAAAAATAGCAAATTTTCCTAGTATTGTATCAATTTAGAATTAAATTGTAATACAAGCTAGTTTTTTATTCAAAAACATCAATCATTCTACACTTAGCACTTTTCTCATAAAACGTCAAAAAAATGCCTTTTAAAATCTTTGTTTCAAAAACTAAAAAAAAGTTCAAAAAAAGATAACTTCGCTAGTATTTCATAATTTTAAACTTAAACTACTATGCAGAATAGTTTTTAACATAAATACTTCAATCATTTTGGAAATAGAACTTTTCTAAAGTGAGGTTCAGAAAGTGTGAACGAAATTTGCTCTGTCGCAAAATAATACAATGATCAAAAACCCCTAAGAGCACTAGTATTTAGTAATTTCAGATTTGAATTCTCAATAATTGCAGTTGTTTGATAAGAAACTGCAATCATTCTTAAATCAGAGATTTTCTCATGAAACGTGTAAAAACGGAAAAAAAGTTTTTTTCGAAAAATAAAAAAAAAGGTTAAAATTAGCTAATTTCACTTGTATTTAATAGTTTTGAACCTTAAGGCCTAGGCAATACAGTTTTTTACTCAAAAATTGCAATCATTGTATAATTAGAGCTTTTCTCATGAAACATGAAAAAAGGGTGTTTGGAAATCTTTGGGTCAAAAACTGAAAAAAAGTTCAAAAATAGCAAATTTTCCTAGTATTGTATCAATTTAGAATTAAATTGTAATACAAGCTAGTTTTTTATTCAAAAACATCAATCATTCTACACTTAGCACTTTTCTCATAAAACGTCAAAAAAATGACTTTTAAAATCTTTGTTTCAAAAACTAAAAAAAAGTTCAAAAAAAGATAACTTCGCTATTATTTCATAATTTTAAACTTAAACTACTATGCAGAATAGTTTTTAACATAAATACTTCAATCATTTTGGAAATAGAACTTTTCTAAAGTGAGGTTCAGAAAGTGTGAACGAAATTTGTTCTGTCGCAAAATAATACAATGATCAAAAACCCCTAAGAGCACTAGTATTTAGTAATTTCAGATTTGAATTCTCAATAATTGCAGTTGTTTGATAAGAAACTGCAATCATTCTTAAATCAGAGATTTTCTCATGAAACGTGTAAAAACGGAAAAAAAGTTTTTTTCGAAAAATAAAAAAAAAGGTTAAAATTAGCTAATTTCACTTGTATTTAATAGTTTTGAACCTTAAGGCCTAGGCAATACAGTTTTTTACTCAAAAATTGCAATCATTGTATAATTAGAGCTTTTCTCATGAAACATGAAAAAAGGGTGTTTGGAAATCTTTGGGTCAAAAACTGAAAAAAAGTTCAAAAATAGCAAATTTTCCTAGTATTGTATCAATTTAGAATTAAATTGTAATACAAGCTAGTTTTTTATTCAAAAACATCAATCATTCTACACTTAGCACTTTTCTCATAAAACGTCAAAAAAATGACTTTTAAAATCTTTGTTTCAAAAACTAAAAAAAAGTTCAAAAAAAGATAACTTCGCTATTATTTCATAATTTTAAACTTAAACTACTATGCAGAATAGTTTTTAACATAAATACTTCAATCATTTTGGAAATAGAACTTTTCTAAAGTGAGGTTCAGAAAGTGTGAACGAAATTTGTTCTGTCGCAAAATAATACAATGATCAAAAACCCCTAAGAGCACTAGTATTTAGTAATTTCAGATTTGAATTCTCAATAATTGCAGTTGTTTGATAAGAAACTGCAATCATTCTTAAATCAGAGATTTTCTCATGAAACGTGTAAAAACGGAAAAAAAGTTTTTTTCGAAAAATAAAAAAAATGCTTAAAATTAGCTAATTTCACTTGTATTAAATAGTTTTGAACCTTAAGGCCTAGGCAATACAGTTTTTTACTCAAAAATTGCAATCATTGTATAATTAGAGCTTTTCTCATGAAACATGAAAAAAGGGTGTTTGGAAATCTTTGGGTCAAAAACTGAAAAAAAGTTCAAAAATAGCAAATTTTCCTAGTATTGTATCAATTTAGAATTAAATTGTAATACAAGTTAGTTTTTTATTCAAAAACATCAATCATTCTACACTTAGCACTTTTCTCATAAAACGTCAAAAAAATGCCTTTTAAAATCTTTGTTTCAAAAACTAAAAAAAAGTTCAAAAAAAGATAACTTCGCTAGTATTTCATAATTTTAAACTTAAACTACTATGCAGAATAGTTTTTAACATAAATACTTCAATCATTTTAGAAATAGAACTTTTCTAAAGTGAGGTTCAGAAAGTGTGAACGAAATTTGCTCTGTCGCAAAATAATACAATGATCAAAAACCCCTAAGAGCACTAGTATTTAGTAATTTCAGATTTAAATTCTCAATAATTGCAGTTGTTTGATAAGAAACTGCAATCATTCTTAAATCAGAGATTTTCTCATGAAACGTGTAAAAACGGAAAAAAAGTTTTTTTCGAAAAATAAAAAAAAATGCTTAAAATTAGCTAATTTCACTTGTATTTAATAGTTTTGAACCTTAAGGCCTAGGCAATACAGTTTTTTACTCAAAAATTGCAATCATTGTATAATTAGAGCTTTTCTCATGAAACATGAAAAAAGGGTGTTTGGAAATCTTTGGGTCAAAAACTGAAAAAAAGTTCAAAAATAGCAAATTTTCCTAGTATTGTATCAATTTAGAATTAAATTGTAATACAAGCTAGTTTTTTATTCAAAAACATCAATCATTCTACACTTAGCACTTTTCTCATAAAACGTCAAAAAAATGACTTTTAAAATCTTTGTTTCAAAAACTAAAAAAAGTTCAAAAAAAGATAACTTCGCTATTATTTCATAATTTTAAACTTAAACTACTATGCAGAATAGTTTTTAACATAAATACTTCAATCATTTTGGAAATAGAACTTTTCTAAAGTGAGGTTCAGAAAGTGTGAACGAAATTTGCTCTGTCGCAAAATAATACAATGATCAAAAACCCCTAAGAGCACTAGTATTTAGTAATTTCAGATTTAAATTCTCAATAATTGCAGTTGTTTGATAAGAAACTGCAATCATTCTTAAATCAGAGATTTTCTCATGAAACGTGTAAAAACGGAAAAAAAGTTTTTTTCGAAAAATAAAAAAAATGCTTAAAATTAGCTAATTTTACTTGTATTTAATAGTTTTGAACCTTAAGTCCTAGGCAATACAGTTTTTTTGTCAAAAATTGCAATCATTGTATAATTAGAGCTTTTCTCATGAAACATGAAAAAAGGGTGTTTGGAAATCTTTGGGTCAAAAACTGAAAAAAAGTTCAAAAATAGCAAATTTTCCTAGTATTGTATCAATTTAGAATTAAATTGTAATACAAGCTAGTTTTTTATTCAAAAACATCAATCATTCTACACTTAGCACTTTTCTCATAAAACATAAAAAAAATGCCTTTTAAAATCTTTGTTTCAAAAACTAAAAAAAAGTTCAAAAAAAGATAACTTCGCTAGTATTTCATAATTTTAAACTTAAACTACTATGCAGAATAGTTTTTAACATAAATACTTCAATCATTTTGGAAATAGAACTTTTCTAAAGTGAGGTTCAGAAAGTGTGAACGAAATTTGCTCTGTCGCAAAATAATACAATGATCAAAAACCCCCAAGAGCACTAGTATTTAGTAATTTCAGATTTAAATTCTCAATAATTGCAGTTGTTTGATAAGAAACTGCAATCATTCTTAAATCAGAGATTTTCTCATGAAACGTGTAAAAACGGAAAAAAAGTTTTTTTCGAAAAATAAAAAAAATGCTTAAAATTAGCTAATTTCAATTGTATTTAATAGTTTTGAACCTTAAGGCCTAGGCAATACAGTTTTTTACTCAAAAATTGCAATCATTGTATAATTAGAGCTTTTCTCATAAAACATGAAAAAAGGGTGTTTGGAAATCTTTGGGTCAAAAACTGAAAAAAAGTTCAAAAATAGCAAATTTTCCTAGTATTGTATCAATTTAGAATTAAATTGTAATACAAGCTAGTTTTTTATTCAAAAACATCAATCATTCTACACTTAGCACTTTTCTCATAAAACGTCAAATAAATGCATTTTAAAATCTTTGTTTCAAAAACTAAAAAAAAGTTCAAAAAAAGATAACTTCGCTAGTATTTCATAATTTTAAACTTAAACTACTATGCAGAATAGTTTTTAACATAAATACTTCAATCATTTTGGAAATAGAACTTTTCTAAAGTGAGGTTCAGAAAGTGTGAACGTAATTTGCTCTGTCGCAAAATAATACAATGATCAAAAACCCCTAAGAGCACTAGTATTTAGTAATTTCAGATTTAAATTCTCAATAATTGCAGTTGTTTGATAAGAAACTGCAATCATTCTTAAATCAGAGATTTTCTCATGAAACGTGTAAAAACGGAAAAAAAGTTTTTTTCGAAAAATAAAAAAATGCTTAAAATTAGCTAATTTCACTTGTATTTAATAGTTTTGAACCTTAAGGCCTAGGCAATACAGTTTTTTACTCAAAAATTGCAATCATTGTATAATTAGAGCTTTTCTCATAAAACATGAAAAAAGGGTGTTTGGAAATCTTAGGGTCAAAAACTGAAAAAAAGTTCAAAAATAGCAAATTTTCCTAGTATTGTATCAATTTAGAATTAAATTGTAATACAAGCTAGTTTTTTATTCAAAAACATCAATCAATCTACACTTAGCACTTTTCTCATAAAACGTCAAAAAAATGCATTTTAAAATCTTTGTTTCAAAAACTAAAAAAAAGTTCAAAAAAAGATAACTTCGCTAGTATTTCATAATTTTAAACTTAAACTACTATGCAGAATAGTTTTTAACATAAATACTTCAATCATTTTGGAAATAGAACTTTTCTAAAGTGAGGTTCAGAAAGTGTGAACGTACTTTGCTCTGTCGCAAAATAATACAATGATCAAAAACCCCTAAGAGCACTAGTATTTAGTAATTTCAGATTTAAATTCTCAATAATTGCAGTTGTTTGATAAGAAACTGCAATCATTCTTAAATCAGAGATTTTCTCATGAAACGTGTAAAAACGGAAAAAAAGTTTTTTTCGAAAAATAAAAAAAATGCTTAAAATTAGCTAATTTCACTTGTATTTAATAGTTTTGAACCTTAAGGCCTAGGCAATACAGTTTTTTACTCAAAAATTGCAATCATTGTATAATTAGAGCTTTTCTCATGAAACATGAAAAAAGGGTGTTTGGAAATCTTTGGGTAAAAAACTGAAAAAAAGTTCAAAAATAGCAAACTTTCCTAGTATTGTATCAATTTAGAATTAAATTGTAATACAAGCTAGTTTTTTATTCAAAAACATCAATCATTCTACACTTAGCACTTTTCTCATAAAACGTCAAAAAAATGCCTTTTAAAATCTTTGTTTCAAAAACTAAAAAAAAGTTCAAAAAAAGATAACTTCGCTAGTATTTCATAATTTTAAACTTAAACTACTATGCAGAATAGTTTTTAACATAAATACTTCAATCATTTTGGAAATAGAACTTTTCTAAAGTGAGGTTCAGAAAGTGTGAACGAAATTTGCTCTGTCGCAAAATAATACAATGATCAAAAACCCCTAAGAGCACTAGTATTTAGTAATTTCAGATTTAAATTCTCAATAATTGCAGTTGTTTGATAAGAAACTGCAATCATTCTTAAATCAGAGATTTTCTCATGAAACGTGTAAAAACGGAAAAAAAGTTTTTTTCGAAAAATAAAAAAAATGCTTAAAATTAGCTAATTTCACTTGTATTTAATAGTTTTGAACCTTAAGGCCTAGGCAATACAGTTTTTTACTCAAAAATTGCAATCATTGTATAATTAGAGCTTTTCTCATAAAACATGAAAAAAGGGTGTTTGGAAATCTTTGGGTCAAAAACTGAAAAAAAGTTCAAAAATAGCAAATTTTCCTAGTATTGTATCAATTTAGAATTAAATTGTAATACAAGCTAGTTTTTTATTCAAAAACATCAATCATTCTACACTTAGCACTTTTCTCATAAAACGTCAAAAAAATGCATTTTAAAATCTTTGTTTCAAAAACTAAAAAAAAGTTCAAAAAAAGATAACTTCGCTAGTATTTCATAATTTTAAACTTAAACTACTATGCAGAATAGTTTTTAACATAAATACTTCAATCATTTTGGAAATAGAACTTTTCTAAAGTGAGGTTCAGAAAGTGTGAACGTAATTTGCTCTGTCGCAAAATAATACAATGATCAAAAACCCCTAAGAGCACTAGTATTTAGTAATTTCAGATTTAAATTCTCAATAATTGCAGTTGTTTGATAAGAAACTGCAATCATTCTTAAATCAGAGATTTTCTCATGAAACGTGTAAAAACGGAAAAAAAGTTTTTTTCGAAAAATAAAAAAATGCTTAAAATTAGCTAATTTCACTTGTATTTAATAGTTTTGAACCTTAAGGCCTAGGCAATACAGTTTTTTACTCAAAAATTGCAATCATTGTATAATTAGAGCTTTTCTCATGAAACATGAAAAAAGGGTGTTTGGAAATCTTTGGGTAAAAAACTGAAAAAAAGTTCAAAAATAGCAAACTTTCCTAGTATTGTATCAATTTAGAATTAAATTGTAATACAAGCTAGTTTTTTATTCAAAAACATCAATCATTCTACACTTAGCACTTTTCTCATAAAACGTCAAAAAAATGCCTTTTAAAATCTTTGTTTCAAAAACTAAAAAAAAGTTCAAAAAAAGATAACTTCGCTAGTATTTCATAATTTTAAACTTAAACTACTATGCAGAATAGTTTTTAACATAAATACTTCAATCATTTTGGAAATAGAACTTTTCTAAAGTGAGGTTCAGAAAGTGTGAACGAAATTTGCTCTGTCGCAAAATAATACAATGATCAAAAACCCCTAAGAGCACTAGTATTTAGTAATTTCAGATTTAAATTCTCAATAATTGCAGTTGTTTGATAAGAAACTGCAATCATTCTTAAATCAGAGATTTTCTCATGAAACGTGTAAAAACGGAAAAAAAGTTTTTTTCGAAAAATAAAAAAAATGCTTAAAATTAGCTAATTTCACTTGTATTTAATAGTTTTGAACCTTAAGGCCTAGGCAATACAGTTTTTTACTCAAAAATTGCAATCTTTGTATAATTAGAGCTTTTCTCATGTAACATGAAAAAAGGGTGTTTGGAAATGCTTGTGTCAAAAACTGAATAATGTTCAAAAGTAGCAAATTTTCCTAGTATTGTGTAATTTTAGAATTAAATTATAAAGCAAGCTAGTTTTTTACTTAAAATTATCATTTTACACTTAGCACTTTTCTCATGAAACTTTAAAAAAAAAATGCCTTTTAAAAAGCATTGTGTCGAAAACTAAAAAAAAAAAATGCTCAAACTGATAACTTCACTTGTTTTTCGTAATTTTGGAACTAAACTTTTATGCAGTGTAATTTTTGACACAAATAATTCAATCATTTAGGAATTAGAACTTTTTTTTAGCTACGTTAAGAAAGTGTGAATGAAATTTGCTGTGTCGAAAATTAATACAATGATCAAAAACGCCTAACTGTGTGACCGTTTACCTTTGCATGCGCATCTCCTCCACGCATCTTTACCTTAATTCATCAGCCAGAACATTCGCAAAGCTCATGTCCAATATGTGTATAAAAGCGGCCTGGTGCAGGTCTCTCTCTCTTTTAGCAGAGAGATCATGGTTGAATTCTTTCTTAGCTCCCGAGATGCCGAAGCGCAAAGTCGTTGAGGCCAAACATGCTCTTCCTAAGGCAAGCTGCTCTGTTCCAGCCATTTATGTTCCAGTAGATGTAGTCACTGTTGACAACACTATTGGGGTACCTGTTCCGGATTCGGATGTTCCCATTATGGATGAGCTGCATGTCGACAAAGATGTCGATATCCCTATACTTGTCATCGATGTTCCTAATCCTACTGTTGATAATGTCGTCAACATTCCTGTTCCTTCTGACTTGCCCCCTCGACTTCGCAACTCCTTTAAAGTTGGCATTCGAGTGTTGGCAAGCAATACATCCGAAATTGACATAGTCGAATGGCTTGACTGGAAAAAACCTGGTTTCTCCTCCTCCAATATATCGCAGATGAAGAGAAGATCTGGACAAAAGATGCCACCAGGGGCGTACTGGCCATAGAGTTATCCGGTTCAATCATCGGGCCGGTCAGTGTCTGTAAAAATTGGGCCGGTTGGATACGAAGTTTTTATAATTATTTTCAGATATAAATAGTTGCTTTCTTTAACGTTTTCTTAAAAAATCCAATGCATTAAAATGCCAATCATTCCTCCCCCCCCCCCCCCCCACTTTCCTCTCCCTCCAACCTCCAGGTAAAGCCGTTTTTCGTTTGGTAGGGGTAGTAAGAGGTTCTAAGAAAAGTAGACGTACTAAGATTTATATATTATCATATTACTTTTTAGTTATTTTATAGCCTTTACGGTTAAATATTTATTATCATTTCGGATGTCATTTTATAATAAACCTACTAGTTATATTCCAGGAAATTCTTTATTTTGCTATTTATATTTCTTTGTTTTTGCAACAAACTATCAATGACTTGTGAAAATTAATTCACTCAAAGGAGATGTAAATACCGACGATAGAGAAGATTTTATTTAATTAAACTAATTATATTATAACAATTCAATTTTTAAAATTTATAAATAAAAATAAACTTATTATTGAAATCAATGATTAAATAAGAATATTTAAATAATAAAATATGTTAATTAGTAAAATTATTTAATTATTAAAAATTATTTATTTAATTATTGGAATGATTTTATTAAAATTTTATTTGTGATGATGTTGAAAATTTGGGCCGGCATAAATCTAAAATCACCAGGCCGATTTTATGCCCCAGTACGCCCCTGGATGCCACTCTTTATACTCGAATTTCCTTCCACCCTTAATTATAAAAGCATTCTTACTTGGAAGAATCTGCTTTATACTAAAGTTATTATGGAACCCCTCAAAGGCAGGAAGGCGAGCGGACCCAACAATACTACAAGTGTCAGCATTGGGGCGCCCACTTTGCTGCCACTTTCCACTTACAAGCCAGATATGTCACCACTGTGCGCAAAATCATTTGAGTCGAGAATGCCATGTCAAAGATAAACCTAAACTTTGCTGCAACTGTGGCCATGATCATCCGAGCTCTTCTCTTGCCTGTCCTGTTCGCAGGAATCTACATGGTGGCAAAAGTGACGGTCCGTTGGTCAAGAGGACGACCACCTCATCCACTCCTGCGCCACTAATTCTGGAAAAAATTATTCCAAGGCCTCTAATCATCAGGAACTCCAGAAAACCTATGCTGAAGCTGCGTGACAGTCCAACTCTGACCAAAAAGATATGGTAAACAAGGAGACTAGCACGGGTGAGATTATCAACATATGGCGATCTTCTCTGAAGTGTGCACCCTTCCTGCCCCTGTAAGCATGGATGCTTTTTTCTCAAACCCATGTCTTTATCTCCTCCACTGAGTGTCAAGCTGGCCCAATCGAGATGGCACACAAAAATGTGGATGCTTTCCTAGATACAGAGGACAGCAGATGTTTTCGACTTCTACTCTGACCGGATTGACGGCATCAGACGAGCACTCCAGAATCCCACAGCAGAGCAATCCAGAAATCTTGCCTCCAAGATTTTGAGGAAAGCCGAATGTGACCTCATGAGGATCATGATGAAAAGACTTCTCGATACCTGCGCCCCAGATTCCAGTTTTGTATCAAGTGACTGCGACGCCAACCTCAACTCCATCCTCGTCCAGAAGCTCAACTCCGAGTTTCCAGTAAAACTCCACCCACTGATGGTTCCTCTGCTTCCCAATTGATGGATGCTCTTAGCCTGACGACCACTGCTCATTCCAGATCTTCTCCTCTACGGGACCTGCATTTGTTCCCCCCTGCCTTTCCTGAACCTACATGCTAATTTTGCTTCATCATGCTATACTAAACTTCAACTTAACTAGACATCACTTAGACGGTAGATCGTCACAGTGCTCATAGGTATTTAATCCATTTTGGCGGCGTAAAAGCATAATGTTCGCCAAACCACAACAGAACAAAAGGCTATAAGGTTTGGCGAGAATTATATCTTCACTCCGCCAAAATGGATTAAATACGTATGAGCACTGTGACGATCTACCGTCTAAGTGATGTCTAGTTAAGTTGAAGTTTTAGTATAGCTGCTGCTGTCAGTGCTAGCTGCCCAACTGATGGTAACCCAATAGAGGTGAACGCTAACCACCCGGTACTTCGACAAAAACAACATCAAAGCAAAAGCTCTCTCTTAGTTTTGGCTCAGTTGGCCTGGTGTTAAGTTCCTGTATCGAGCTGTTGTTGGGTTGCTGCTGGTCGGTATACCCTGCAGCCCTTGTGTTGCCCATAGACTTATAATCACTAGACTGCACGCTCCCACTTCAATTATGCAACGAGGGTGAAACCAAAATAAATCACATGAGAAGAGAGTTTTTGGGAGTAGGGTTGCAGAGTTGTCCGGTTTCGCCTCCTTTTGGCGCGGCCCTAGTTACATAAAGGAATAATTCTGTGACGTAGTTAACTTGTGTGTTAAATTGTTGGTTGATTGTATTCCTCTGGAATAATAGGTTTTCCAATCACGTGTGTTTTAAAAAAGCTTGTGAAGTTTTACTCGGTTTCCATGATAAAATTTCACAACTTCAAATTAATTGTAAATAAACTACGCTTTTCAGTTTTAATTATTAATAATTATAATAACCTTTATAAGATTTATAATTTAGTAAGGTTTACCTATTGCAATATTTTTTGGCACTTTTACACTTTGATCGTTGTATTCACAAATAGAGAATGCAAATGTTGTAGATTTACCAAGTATAATATTACATATGTAAAAAAAAATTCTTCCATCATTGTATTAAACAAATACTTCAATTAATAGTAATTATGCAGAAAAGCAAATATTGTAGAATTACGAAGAATAATATTATATAAGTAATACAAATCCTTCTATCTTTTTATCAAAAAAAATTAAGGGCATCTTCATAATAGTACAAAAAAAGGCTCTGCAAAGTACAAGAAATTAAATCCATGCCCGATATGCGCTTTAAATGACGAAAATGTAAATTTTTCAATTTTCATCCCATAATGTGGAGAATATATTTCTGAATAGCTGTGCAAAAATTTATACTTGTACCTTTGACAGATACAAAATTATATTATATTTTTTAAACCATCTCACACAATCAAAGCTGAAAAAGAAATCTTTAACACTGTTTTTCTCAGTTTGTTATTTTTCAGTTTGCGTGTTGTTTAAATCCCTAAGGCTTTTTTTTTTTTTTTTTTTTAAATTTAGTTAGGATTGGCAGATTTTTATAGCGTATCTATATACATCTGATAAACAAAAGTTAGAATGGAATAAGGTGTGCTATGTTTAGTGGTTTCTTTTTTTTTTTTAGTTAAAAGGTTGAAAACTTACTTGAAAAAAAAACGTCGTTTTTCTGCTGTTTTTAGTGTAAAAACATTAAAAACCTTTTCTTGTTTCTTCAAATCCATACGAACTATTGTTAACAATTATAATACGAATATATTGTAAAAATTTCATGGAAAAATACTTAAAATTGTGGAAGGAGTTGCATTTCAATAAAAGTTTGAAATTTTAAAAAAAATTTGAATTAATCAAAAATTATAAATTCAAAATATTTTTGTAGGTTAAATTATGTTTACTTAACATCGACACAATGTAAAATTACTATAGTTTAAATTTTAATGGTGCAATTTCTGAAAATAATTTCTTGGGTACCATGCCCCCTTAATTAGATTCATAGCACATCAGAATCCCAGAAGGCAACCAAATTTTAAACTGAAACACATTAGTATAAAACAAATAAAAGAGACTCATAAAATAAAATTGGGTGGTGGTGTTTTTTTTTTTGGGGGGGGGAGGAGAGAGGGAGAGTTTGTTGGTTGGTTGTTTTCAGATTATCTGGCGCCGTCAGCAACACGAGGGCTATAATGCGCCGAAACATTCGTCATTAGACAAGCCAACATACATTTACAAACACCCATGCCTAACACGGGACTCGAACGTGCAACCTCGCGATCCAGAAGCTAGAAAGGGAGAGTTTGTCAGCTACATTACTGGGAATTTAGTGCTGTGGGTTTTTTAATTATTGTCTAAGTAATTACTTTAAACTTCTAAAAATTCTAATTCTAGCAGTCCTACAACGAGTCTATTAGCCAATTTTCTGTTCGATTGGATGAAGGCAAGTGGGTTAATTGTTCTTTCGAAGCGGTAATATAGTAGCGTGTGTAAAAGAAGACTTTTAGTGACATCCCCCAAAATTTTATAGAATGTCTTGTTTTCGACAAAGTATATCTGCCAAGTTGCAGTTCGATTGGATGACGGCAACTAGGTTAATTAGCCTTTCGTAGATTTTCCCGTCACAAACAAACATACACAAAAAATTTAAGTTAATAAAAAAACTATTAAAACATATATAAATAACTTGTACTTCATGTGTACGCTTTAAAGAAGAATGTACTTTTCTAAAAATTTTAAAGGAAAAATCGTAATTATAACTCAAACAGAAAAAGAAACTTAAATATTAATGTTTTATTACTCAAAATATTCTATATCCACCCAATATTCTTGTTATATTAAAGCCAAAAAACCCGTAAGTTTCATTTTAAAAAATCACAAGCTAAACCGATATGAAAGTATCAAAACAATATTAATAACATGCCTAATCATCAGTTTTGAATATTCAGACTATTTATAAATGGGTAAAAAAAAAAAGATTAAGCATAGCGATCATATCCTTGACAACCGTCAAAATGTATTTCATTTTGATTCGATTCAAACTTCGCCAATCTGGCCACTGCGTGGAATTTTCTGTTGATACTTAAAAAGTGAAATTAAAATCCTTAAATAGCCACTAATTTCTTCAAAAAGCAGCTGTAACCTTAGTCTGTTTTTCTATTTCAATATTAACTGCAATTTCCAGAAGTTAGTTGCAAAATAAAATCCGTAATAAACCAATTAAAGCTACCTTCCTGAGAATGCGAAACAAAAACATTTTTATGAGTGTACTGTAAAACCTTAACTATATCGAAAATTTCAAAAATAGCACTTACTTGTGAAAGGTTATTGAGCCTCCTTTCTGATATTTCTCCTTGCAACCAAATGCAGAACAAATACCGAGTTGATTCTACTGTTTCTCGGCTACATGACAACACTGTTCAATGGTTTAGTTTTCGTAATTTTGATGGGAGTTTTTAAGTTGGGAAAAGGACGAATTGTTGAGACAGTATGGTAGAATCTACAGTAGAGCGGATTGGGTTGGTTGTTTTCAGATTATCTGGCGCCGTCAGCAACACGAGGGCTGTAATGCGCCGAAACATTCGTCATTAGACAAGCCAACGTACATTTACAAACACCCATGCCTAACACGGGACTCGGAACCCGTAACCTCGCGGTCTAGAAGCTAGCACTCTAACCACTATACCGTTTGGTCAGCAGAGCGGGTTTGGGAGATACGCTATAGTTGTGTGTTAAACAGTGTGGTTCGAAAGCTTATATGCAGCTTGCTTTGCAGAAAATGGCAGTAAAGGTATGCAATAAATCCGTTCGTCAAAGGACATGAGGGTCCGAGGGTGTAGACAGGGCCTGACCATGACAAGTTGGGGCCCAAATTCGGGTGCCCCTTTTGAAACGTGTGATTTATTGGAAATAGGCTTGACACAAAGTCAAATGAATTAGCATTAAATATAAAAAAGTTGATAAATTAATGTTAATATTGCTTTCTAAAAGTTATTTTTCTTATCACAAATAAAGAAACGAGAATTTCAAACAATCAAAATTATAAAATAAAGAGGAAAAACTTTGCTAAGTAGAGCATTGCATTTTACTATTACAACGAGTAGTAATATCATTAACAACAATATCTGCAGCATTATTCACATTTCAGAGTCGAAATTTGCTGATCTCACAATAAATTCGTCAAGACTTCTTTTCAATTTTTTTTCTCTCTCTACCTTTTAAGAAAGCTTGTTTTTTACGCTTTTAAATGATGGTTTGTTTTATTTGAATAAATACATTATGGGATACAAAAGACGGTTCAAGATCAATACAAAATGATTTTTATGTAAAAATTCTTTTACACACACTATAAAAGATATTCACATAGCTTTTGTGAAACAAACGCTATAAGTTTACAGCCAACTTCGGGGCCCCTTAAAATCATGGGCCCAATGCCCGGGCCTTTGGAGCCTAGGCAATGATCAGGGCCTGGGTGTAGATTAGTTGGCTCGAACAGTTCGAACTCTAGTAATAGACCTGAAGTTCCTGGTTATGCTAGGCCGATCAAACGGTATAGTGGTTAGCGTGCTACTTCTTGACCGCCGCGAGGTTGCGGGTTCGAGTCCCGTGTTAGGCATGGGTGTTTGTAAATGTATGTTGGCTTGTCTAATGACGAATATTTCGGCACATTATTAGCCCTCGTGTTGCTGACGGCGCCAGATAATCTGAAAACAACCAACCAACCTGGTTTTGGTAGAGGACGAAGTGGTGGTCTAAATGCTCGACTAAACATTAGTAACAGACGTGTTGGTCCTGATGGTAAAAAGACTCGGAACACTGATCATAGGTGTGCCTTTCAAAGCTGTGGAAAAGGATGGAGTTCTTTGCAGCAGTAAAACCTATCGCTCTAAGGATCAAGTATGGGCGTAAGGGTCGTTCTTTGGGTTATGACTGTTTTTTCTACTTACGAGGATGGAATCATAAAGGACAGGGGTTGGTTGTTTTCAGATTATCTGGCGCCGTAAGCAACACGAGGGCTATAACATTCGTCATTTGACAAGCCAACATACATTTACAAACACCCATGCCTTACACGGGACTCGCGGTCTAGAAGATAGCACGCTAACCACTATACCCTTTGGTCAGCTAAAGGACAGGAGAATGATTCGGCATCGCTATTCTGAACCCTTCTTGAAATCTGGTCCAGTTCCTAGAATGGATTATTGAAAATTGTCGGGTTGCGAGATCGAAAGATTAATAAGTAATTGGAGTTTTGAGTTGTTTGTGTTGGGTCTTTTGGTGTTTGTGGGATAAGGTATTTGTAGGGTTTTGGATTTCAAAGAAATTTTTGTGATATTTAAGATGGATGTTATTTAATTATGGTTTTTTAATGTTTTAGGTATAGATTTCAAAGTATGTAGGAGTTTGAGGGGATCGAGTTTTTCTTGGGTGAGTCAAACTTTTGTGATTTTGATTGTTAAAGTTTTGTAATGTCTGGATTGAATGTTGGCGATTGTGTGGTAGTGTTGTTTTCAGTGTTTCCTTTATTGTGATGAATAGTAGGTGCGTCTGGGTTTCGTACGAGTGCTGAGTGATTGTTGTTATGGGAATTTGTAAGTCCGGTTCCTGTTGGCCGACCAAACGGTATAGTGGTTAGCTTGCTAGCTTCTAGACCGCGAGGTTGCGGGTTCGAGTGGCGTGTTAGATATGAGTGTTTGTAAATGTATGTTGGCTTGTCTAATGACGAATGTTTCGGCGCATTATAGCCCTCGTGTTACTGACGGCGCCAGATAATCTGAAACCAACCAACCGGTTCCTGTTGAGTTGGGTTATACATATGCAGTGGCGGATCCAGAAATTCGCCCTGAGGGGGGGGGGGGGGGGGCACACAACAATCATGTTAAATACTCACAAGGGGAGAGAAAGGTCATCATCAAAAGCTGAAAATCACATTTACACTATTGGGCACTTAAAATAAACCTAAAAATTGGCACCTAACTTACTGATGTTTTTCAAAATTAAATTTAGTTTTTTTTTTTTTTTTTTTTTTTTTTTTCCCAATAAACTTGCCAAATTTAAAATATAATTAATTGCACTTGGCAGAGTGATTAATACTGCTTTAGAATAAAATGTTGTAGTTATATAAAAAAAAAAAACAATCAATTTTAAAAGCCAGTATGTTTATTTTTAAAATTAATGATCCAGTTTCAAACGCAGTCTTTTGTTTCAAAGCAAAAACATCCAATACTTGTAAAGGAGATAGATTAGCTGCTGATTCTTTATGAATGTAAAGGCTGGCCAATCCACTTAATAATTTCTTCCGTCATCGTAGTCCTTAAAAATGTCCGACGGTGAGTAGTAGAAAAGGACCTCTCGGCAGTACTGCTTGTAACTGGAAGAGTGCATATTAATTGAAGAAGTGTTGATATGTTGGGCAAATCTTCAACGTATTTGATTGCTTCCGCTGAAGATTTGGGTAACTTCTTCTGTCCATCCAACATATGCTTTCATATTTCTAATTCACCTTCCAGTGCTTGGAAACAGGGTAAATCGGACTTATACATTTTACTACCTTCTATGACAGAAGTTTCGAAATCTTCATAGAAATGTGAATTAACTGGTAATAACTTTTACAAGTTCCCGACATTAATCATTTTTGATTTTGGGAATCTTATTGAAAGCTCATGGATGAGGAAGTCCACGAATGGAATATACATTCTGATTCTGAAGTAATCTTCCTTAGATTTGCATTGCACACTGGCTCTGTTTTTTTATTGCCTGTTAGTCTTGACTTCTTTATTTCAGTCCCCATCTGATCTGCCAAACTTTCAGCTTTTAAATATAATTTATTAAAATGTTCGTTGCTACTTTCTCTGCGACTTTGTAGGTTTTTCAGTGTGGCATCAACTAACTTCATTGCTTTGAGCACATCCATGTACTCTGCTTGGAGTCTTGTGGCTAAGGGGAGAGTCAGTGCAAACACATCTGCTAAAACTACCAGGCTAATGATAAATTCAGGTGACATAATACTGTACATAAATGAAAAGGCATTACTTCCTTTTTCGTCCTCTGAGTTGGCAATAGATTCCAACACTTGGGGTAAGAAGGGTAGGGTATCTAAAAAAGTTAGTACCGAATCATGGCAATCGATCCATCTCGTTTCACACAACTTTTTCACTGCATGCTTTCCTTTCTTCAGAGTATCGTGCATTCCTTCATCTAGTTTGTGCAACCTCTTACCAGATTCTCGAAAAAAAAAATTGCGACTGACGATATTACCTCAACAGCATTTCTTATTGATGGAGTTGAGCACTCAGTCGCCTTCTAGCCCAGTGCGTTTAGAAACTACTTTCTGTAACCACCATGAAATTCGACGAGTACGTACGGATAAGATCACTTAATAAAATGACATAAATTAAAAAATTTGAAAATAGTGTCTAATATATTTTATTTTATATTTGAAATCTTTATGTCATTTCATATGGTTTTGTCTTTTGCTATTTTAATTTCCATTATGTCATTTCATTACTTGATCTTTTTCAGGGAATGATCCTTGCTATAGGAGTTCCTCTTAAAATAAAGTTCAAATAAAATAAAGAAAAAAATAATCAAACTATTATAGAATCTCTACATTCCTTTATTGAACCACAAACTTTTTGAACTTAAAAGAATCAGAATGAATTGAGATAAATGGTTACCTAAAATGTTTGTTTTTAATTTGTTACAATAGCCCGACTATAGTAGGACATTAAATAGTGCACGAAATTGTACTGTAAAAACCAGGATAAAATTTTTGCTTTTAAGAATAAATTTTAATTAATTGATTTCAGGAAAAAAAAATATTCAATTCTTTTGATGAAATGTAGAGCACTAAAAACTCTACAAAAAATTAACTTTTTGTGTTTAACTTTAAAAGAAGCCGTTTTTCGGCCATTTTTAAATAAGCTTAAGGGTAGGAAAGTTGTGATGATTTAAACGGCACTGTACGTCAGTCATAGATCTAATAGTTCATATTTTTACCACAATACTGCATATTTAAGGGGTACCCAAAAATTTATAAAAAAATTCATTCGAATTTTATTATTGTTTATTAAAAATTAAATTCTGTTTATCAAAATAAAATAAAAAAATTATACCTCATTTGTAATAATACCTCATTTAGAAGTATTTTTTAATAATTTTTCGAAGATAAAATTTGGAACTATTAGTGTTAGAAAGGTTTTTTTTTTTTTTTTTTTTTAATGTATTTTTCTCAAAACTTCATTATTCATTACTCAAGTACCTTTTTTTCAGAAATTGTAAAAGATCTACCTAAAATATTTATCACATATTCCTTTTATGTATTAAAGTGAGATTTTGTTGGTTTTTTTTTTTAAATATTTTTTGTTCTGGCTTATTTCGTCAAAAAAAAAACTTGATTTTTAAAAAAATTTGAGACACTTTCACGACAATTCATTTTTAAAAAAAAGTAAATGAATTACAATAAAAACTAACTTCAGGCGAATGAAATGTGTCTTTTAAATGCACTGAGAAAACATTCAGGCTAATATATTAGGTACCTTATGAGAAAAAGATGCATGAGAAATGAAAAATGTAGTTTTGCGAAAAACGCATTTTAAAGAAATTCTTTCTAATCCTAATAGTTCCGAATTTTACCGTCAAAAAATCTAAAAAAATTTCTAAAGGATGTATTATTACAAATGAGGTATCATTTTAAAGGGAAGAATTTAAATTGTAATAAACAACCAAATCAAAATCAATTTTTTTTATAAATTTTAGGGTACAATCACAACCCTAAGTTAATTACAAGTTTATTTATGTCAGTTCGAATGATGTCTTAATAGGTCATATTAATTTCAATTAGTTGATTTAATTAAAATACCAACGCAAAAAAAAAAGTTTAGAAATAAAAATTCATCATTTTTAATTCTGATATACAGTCAAAAAGTTTGAAATTCTAACATGAATTTTTTTTTAAAAAAAGCATCTGACGAGTCCAAAAGTATACGAAGAAATTCTGATGAAGCATTAGTAAATACTAAATCCCGATGTTCGATTATGACTTCCCTTGTCATGCAAAATGCCACCCCCCCCCTCCCCCCCTTAGTATAGATAAATAAGCCCTGTTCCATGCAATAGCCCACACATTGTACTTTGCAAAATATCATAAAATAGGTTTAAACATTCTTTATCATATTAAATTTACCAAAGAACGCATTTAAGATTTCCTACATAACTGTTCTAGAGAAACTCGAATTAGAGACACATTGTCACATTTTATAATAAAATACTGTTTAATGAGTTATTTGAGCTACGTTCTCAAATCTAAATATTGCGATAGTATATTTAATATAAATCAAAATTCAATATAAGTCAAAGAAACATACTCAAAAATTGAGGACACAATAAGTTTTGAAAACTATTATTATTTATTTTACCAAAAGAAAAATAACCAATTTGCACAATATATGTATTATATAAATAACAATTATTGAGAAACCTTTTTTTACAAAATTAAATTTAGATACTTTTAAAATTTGGAATATTTTTTAAAGAATGTTCCTATGAACGATAAAAATAAAACGCACTTTTGTTAGAGAATAAAAATTTGAGTATTTTCCAAAAACAATAACTGCTGCCAACATCTCCCTTTCAGATACAGAACATTTTATACTCTCCAAACAACTACACAATCCAACTCTTTTATACACACCAAACCTTCTCTTTTGAAACTTCACACATAGAAAGAAAAGCATATCCAGCGCTTAAATAAATAACAGAGCTATAGATGCACATTACAAACCATTCCATGTTGTACTGCGGTTATTCATTCCATGCGGTTATTCATAGTTGTACTATGACTAGCACAATTCTGTACCATTTTGAATAGATATTATTGAACAGAATTGATACATACTATAACTAGTTAATGGTTTGCAATCTATTCTTCACAGAACACTTCACATTCAACACTCACATCCTTCTTCGACATTGCGGGTGCTGGTGGCTTTTCTTTCTCGCTTTCTTACATTAAACTTCATGTCCTGGTCCTTCACTTATTCACTGGCTGGTGCAGGAGTGGGCTTACTAGTCTTTAACTCTTGAGAATCAATGGTAGGGAAGATGTCGGTCACTTGAAGTGGCCGTGGAGCTCCTTCCCTTTTATTATACCAGAGAGTTCTCGTCCAAATAGAGAAGTTTTTAGAAGTATTGGGAATTCTGGAAGATTTGCTTAAGCTGAAATTGTGATTGCTATCATCATCGTCCAAGAAAAATGGGTTTTTGGATTCATCGTATATTTAAACATCTTCTGTAAAAGGATTCAGTTCATTTGGATATTTCTCTTCGTCTTCCTCATCATCATCGTCAAACGGGTTTAATTGAGAAGGATAAGTTGTTGAGGCATCATCATCGTCGGAAACAAAAGGATTCAGATTGGAGGGATATTCTTCGTCATCTCCAAATGGATTTAAGTCAACGGGATAGTCTATTTTTAATTTATCTTCTTTCCCCAAAATATTTCCATGACTTTCAGACCCACTCCTTGAAACAGAAATCAGATGCTGAGGAGGTTCCAGTGTCCGAAAATAGGGACTGTCTGGTTTAACTAGTTCCTCGCCCAAAAAGTCTTGCCCAAACATGTCACCTGTACTCTTGTCATTATTGAATATTGAAGTCATTTCTTCCGTCATGCAAACTGTGCATTCGTAGCAGCCAGGTGTTTTACTGTCTTTGTATGAAAATGGATTGATAGGGTTGTTGCATTTTTCACATTTGAAGCAAGTGCCATGGTAAGTTTTGCTGTCTATGATGACACGTTCGATTATAAAAACTTGATCATTGCAGACATGGCATATGTTGTTGAAGTTGTTGAAGAACTTGGGCCAAGTGTGAGGTACCTGTGAAGATAAGAAGTTTTGTGAATGAGGAAAACCTTAATGGTCTCGTTAATTCTATCAAAATCTCACTTCCTTGGGTCTATCTCGCCAATTTGGCGAGATTCCCATTACCATAATGTTAAATGCCCTGCTCCTTGTAAAACTCGCTTCCCAGTGTTATCTCTGTAAAACTCGTTATCAAGCAACAAGAGACTCATTGCAGGGAAACAAACTAAAGACAAACTATTACACTGCCTTATACAAAATGTACATACATTTTCCTATTTACAAAATTAACACTACGAAATATTTACAAATATACAGAAATTCGTAACAATATAATTATTCCTCTATAATTCTAAAATGATATATTACATTAATATATCATTTACAACTTAATTTAATGCATTGTAATTAATTTGTTATTTAAAATATAATTGAATTTTTTTAATAAAGCATATTTTCATTCTATTTTAACAAAATAATGTATTTCGCAAAATGAGAAAGGTAAAATGTGTAAGATGTAATTTGGTTAAATTCTGAATTTGGGGGTCTGGCAACTTGTTGGGGATTTTTACCACCCTCGCGGTGTTTATTTGAATATAACTGTACAGCATTAAATGTTTTAAGATTTATACTATGTACTATCAATAAAGTATTTTGTTTTTCAATTAAAAACGATGAATTTTGATAATGGGTTCAAATTTAATAAGGGAATTTCGATAATGGAATCTTTCGAATTTAATAAGGGAATTTTAATAATGGAGTAATAAATTCAAATAGTATTGTGTAACTTTTCACTCACTTCTTCCGATTTCTTCGTCCTTTTCTTTGGGCAGCAGCAATTCACCAGGCATCTAGAAGAAGAAGAAGAAACCATTCGATGCAATGCTGTGGTAAAATTATAATACAGGGTGCTCCGAAAAGAATGAGCATCAATTCAATATCCGTTCGGACAATGTAAATTGCAAGAATATTCCAAATAAGATAAATAAGAATCATTTTTCAAAAAGTTACACTTTCGAAATTTTTATATTACCCCCCCCCCCCCCCTCTTCTTCCCCAACCGCTTTTGCAAATTCTGACAATTAGTAAGGTTATATTTTCCATTCAAGAAGTTATTAGAGAAAGCGCATAACTATGTCTTCAAAACCAACTGAGTTATGACACAAAAAACGACTTATGCCATTTTCCTGTATTTATTAAAAGGCAATTTCGTCGAAAATAGGCATTATATACAAATTAATAATGGATATTTTTGATAAAAAATAACGTGAAAAAATCCCAAATTCACTTAACAAATAGTGATACTGCCTATTCGAGCTCTACGAACGTGCGTTTTTTTTAATTTCTTTTCATGTGGTCTCGTATTTGAGACATATAAAAAAGAAAACGAATTTATCGAAAACGAATTACTTACGAATTTGTATTTGATAGAAAACTCGTGATTAATATTAAAACCAGATATAAAGAATCACAATTGTAAAGTACATACATTTAGAAATTATATTATGTTTCGAATTTACAAATTTTGAAAAAAAAAAATTTTAGTTCAACAATTTTATCTGGTTTTAAACAATAAAAAGTTTCGATAGTAAAAGAAACACTTAAGAATACCCCGAATGTACCTTTAACATGCAAAAATTAATTTGTTGTAAACATTACTACGCATTTTATCATAATATATTTAAAATTTTCTTTTGTATTTTGTTATATGTTCCCGTTGAATTTTCAATAAAGTTTAGCGCACTCAATTTTAAGTACGCAGTTTTTTATAATGACATTGTTGTAAAACTAAAGAGTTTCTAATTTGACCAAATGTGTCTAGTAAATATTTAAAGTATAGTCAATATTAAATAAAAATGTCCAAAGTTTCAAATTTGATACCAAACTTTTAAATTGAATTATACATTTGCAATTGATTTGTTGTTAATATTTGGCTGAATGTATGTTATATAATTTTACGGCAATAAATACAGGCTACTGCAATAAATACATTAATATGTTTTTAACGTAATTTTGGAAAACAGGTTTCTAAGGTTGAATAATAATGTCATTCTATAAGATTAATAATCTTTCTCAAAACTCTTTTCCTTGGATAATTTAAATCACTCAATTAAGAAAATTCATCAATCCTTCATTACTATCTTCCAACAAAGGAGTGAGATATGCCTGAAGACCATTATTGCGATTTTACTCATTTCGAGGCCATTTTGGGAAAAAAATTGACCCCACATATCAGGAAAGCATCTTTCTTATTTTCAAAAGTAATTCGAAGTAATATGAGCAGTGTTCGCCAGTTAAATATTTCCAAATGGTATTTTCACCCCCTCTCTAAATTTTAAGGGGTATTTTTTTAAATAAATTTTTTTTAAACTAAAGCAAATTAAACTTTTTGACAAAACTAATAACTGCAACAATAACAATGATGCACGATTGCAATTTCGCGTCATCAGAGCCGAAATATGCTTTTTAAAAACACTTGCTTAAACTAATTTCTAACACTAATATGCCGTTTGGTGACACTGAGTTGGTGTTCCGTGAAACGATCGAGCAAAAGACGGAGAAGTAAAACTTGACAATTTCCGATATCCCGAAAACCGCCGTCGATAGGCATATGCGAAATGATCTGAACTTTTGAACCAGTCCAACTGGAGCCACAAAAAAAAACCGATTAAACGTGTGGTTGACGTTAGTATTAATCTACATTTTCCATGAATTCACGCATGAGGTCAGCTTTTTCCTCTATTTTATGCGATTAATCATAGTAATACTCTTAATGAAGGAACGTACGAAACTACATTTGTAAATTGTGGGACGCCCCCCCCCCCCCCTACAATCCACCTACTAATGTCGCACGTGGCATCAGCAGCCTGCCAATGACTTCAGTCAGTCACTGGCCTGTGCGAGGCACGTTTGAACATGAATACGTATGCGTAACTGGCTATTTCGGAGGGGTGATCCGTACATTGCCGTTGGAAAATAAACGAAAATTTTGCATGTTTTCAGAAAAGAACGCTATTTTTTAAAAAAAAAAAAGGGGGGGGGGGGGGTGGAGCGCCTCACTTCGAAAAACTACTAGGATGATCACTGATTTTATAAAATGGAGGTTTAGTTTTAAAAAACTTAACCATAATGTGCCGATGCGGGAATTCACACATGAAGTTAATTCTATAGAATGAAATTAATTTTCAATGCGTCTTCATTTAGATTTCACGCACTTTGAATATGTGGGATGTAGAAGAGTCTATTGTAGAGCACTTTTAACTATTATTAACCGACATCCTTTAGGGTGTAGAATATCGAGCTCGTTACCGGAAGGTTGTGGGTTCGGTCCTCGATCTGCCAAATATCGGAGTGTACCTAATGGGGATTGTAGCACATTAAATCTGTCGTGGCCTCAATGTCCTCTCGTTGGTATTGTTATGAATTTTTCCGCTGAGGCAATGATGGCACAGTTTTTAAAATAAAAACTACTATTTATTCACTCTTCAAAGGCACAAAATTTATTCAAGGACAACAGTCTAATCAATCTCAAGCTTCAACACAAGCTTCAGTAAGAACAACTTCGAATACAGCGATTATACAAGCTCTCTCCAGTAAGTAAACAAAGCGATCAGCTCACATCGAATTCCGAAATCAATCTGAAAACTTTCCCGATCTCCGGTCTTTATATACTTGGCGCGAGAGAACATTCGCGAAATTTCCAGCCAATTCGTCGGAAAAGAAACATCTCGAAATTTCTCGATTGCTTTAGGTGTTGCCACCTTTTTCTAACCTGTATAATCGCTGTTAAAAAAAAAATAAGATAAAAATAAATTGCAATAGAATTTTAAAATAATACGTCACTATTTACACTAGATACAGACAATTTGTGCAACAGTATTAAAGAGATGACTTTAAAAAAATTATATTTTTTAACAATTACAAAAAAAAAAAAGAATGGACCTAACGATATTAATCAAAATCAACGTGCTAATAATTCTTAAGAGACTCTATTCATTCCCACCTTCGAAAATCTCCGTAAAAATGTGATAAAAGCGTAAAAAAAGGGAAAAGCAAACGTCTTTAACATTTTCTTGAACATCGTTTATAAAAGACAGATTATAAGAAAGGATATAAGAAGACTGATAAGAAAGGATAATGCAATATTTATCGAAAACCATACCATCAGTTTCGCCACTCTGGCGGCAGTTATTATTTTGTTATTGTAATAATTATCGCCAAAAGTATCGCCAAACTGTTCATATTTTTGAAAATTAATAAAAATACGGAAATGGTAAGTTACACTAGTCCATGCCAAATTTCAATGCAGAGACCAATATTAAGTGCAATTGTCCCTTCCTTTTTCTTTAGAAATAGATTGAGTGATCAGAAGTATTAAAACCTTACTAAATACTATCTATTTATATTCGATTTCAATCAAACTACCAAACGTATATTTTCACTAACATATCCTCGCTATATTTATGGTATATTAAAAAGCACTTGACATTTGAGATATTTAAATTATTTTAAAATCTATTATAATATTTGGAAAGTGTTTTGCTCACAATAAACTCCTGATCCATCCGATGCACGAAGCCATCGCTTTTCTTTCAATGCAAAGTTCAAAATTCTGAAACTAAGAATTGACACGATATTTCGACGACCTATTGCAATGAAAACTTTGAGACTTCTGACACAAAAAAGCGAGAAATGTTATATTGTTACTGTTGAAAAACTTCACTATTGAAGACTTGTATTGTTATAGCATTCAGATTTTAACTTTGTTACAATTTCTAGTTATTCTTTTAAACAATATATACTGAGCATTTTTGTAATAATAAAAAACGCTGGTTGATGAAATTAGTATTATTTCAGTAATTACATTGTTAACATTGTAAAATTTCTCTCCCCAATATATACACAAATATGAAGCCAAGTATAAAGTAAATGCATGTATATATGTGTAAATGAATTGAATTATAAGAAAGAAATTTCCATATCTTCTCCATACTTTATGCTACTTTCATAATTAACAGCGATTGTTATTTTTATTTAACACCTCAATACTTTGACAAGCATAACTCATTATAACACTTTACCATGTGACTTTTGCCAAAAAATAATTAATATTTCTTCATCGTTATTTCTATAACACATTCACTTCCAGTTATTTTTTGAAGATAAAAAGCCTCCCCCACTCCCTTCAACGAAACATTAGAACTAATACAGTTGTACAAGAATATAACATCCATTTCTATCTCATTATTCAATATTTCAATCACATAATTAGACATTCACATTTCAGACTTTTGATACCATTTTGTATAGTGGTTAGCGTGCTAGCTTCTAGACCGCGAGGTTGCGAGTCCCGTGTTAGGCATGGGTGTTTGTAAATGTAGGTTGGCTTGTCTAATGACGAATGTTTCGGCGCATTATAGCTCTCGTGTTGCTGACGGTGCCAGATAATCTGAATACAACCAATTTGATACCATTTCGATCGCGAAAAATTGATTTATCAAAATAGAAATACCTTACTTCATCTATGCTTGCCATTGTTGACAATTGATCCAAAATTTATAATTGTGAATATATTGGAGGTATAATTGTGAATATATTAGCTGGTTTGGGCACAGCAGGCCAAGCCCCTCCCCCCCCCCCACTCCACGGGGCTGTTATGGTTCTGAGTTTAGTTTTTTTAGAATATATTGGAAGTGAGACATTTGAATATCCCTTGTTTAGAACATTTCATCCCCCCCCCCATAACCCTTTTTATTGAGACTAAACTAAATGCATAGTATGAGAGAATAATTATTATGTTTTATGTTGTTAAATATATGAAGGGCGTAAACTGAGACCCGACTTTTTCTTCTTCTCTTTGGTAAGCCTTCTTCAAAATTGTCTTTCACACTGACCTCTTTTTAGTGAGTATTTTCCACTTGGTAACATATGCTTTTTTTAAAAAAATCTTCATTGACGCAGTCCTAAGTTCGTGTCCCGATTCGGGCTACAAATGAAAACTCTTGAATTTAACGTGGAGGGATTCAATCTGTAAATTTCATGCTTTGATGTAGTTAATAGTACTGTTTCTATAAAGATATTGAGGTTTGACCTCAATTTTTGACTTTAATAAATTGCCAAACATTTTTTCTTTTTTATGCAATGATGAAGGTATTAAAATTGGACATTTTCGTCCTTTTACAAGTATTTATTTATAATACAAGTATTTATTTATTTAATGGAAAACAAATAAATTTTATGAGCCACAAATCCATGAAATCCCTTCCTGGAATTAGATAAGCCAAAGAAATAGAATTCAAAGAGTTAAGTTCTGTGAATTTAAAGTTATAGATCCAATTCAATATCTAGGAATATCCGATTACAGGTAATCTTCCGTTAGACGGGTACCAATTGGCGTCGAACATAAATCATAACATGTTTAAATGACTTGTAAATGTATCGCCAAGCTTAACTGTTGGCGGCTTGTTATAATAAATGACTAGATAAATACCGTGCTTCGTTACGAAATTTTACCATGTGCATTTTAGCAATCAAAAGACATTTCATGTATTTCTGACTTTTGATCCCGTTTCGATCCTGAAAAATTGATTCATCGAAATAGGAATACTTATCTATGCTCGCGCTTGTTGACATTTGTTAAAAAGATATTATTGTGAATAGGTTAGAGATGTGAGATTTGAATATACCTCTTTTAGAACCCCCTTTTCACCCTTTTCAATTAGTTAATCAAGATTATTATAATTTTTTGTGTTTATGTTTGCTCTTAGTTCTAAATTTCACAATTCTATCTGTATTGGAAGTGAGGCATTAAGATATCTATGGAGGCCTAACTAAACTCCTTGTCATCATTCAATCGGTCTGAATCTTGGCAGACAGATTCGATGTCGCTCACATTGCATTCCATCAAATTTTGGGGTCTGCCACTGTCACTAAAATGTCTCTTTTATGGAATACTAATAAACCAACTTGCCCTCATCCATTTGCGCGGAAATGACATTTAACTGATCATTGAAGAAATTATTTCCTCTTCAAAAATTGTTTTAATAAATAAATAATAAAATTGTTTTAATCAGAATGAATAAATGATATTTGGATGACGTTCACTTTCATTTTTAATGAATAAATTTCGAAAAGTAGTTTACCGCATATTTTGCCGATGGAGGTGATTTAAATAATCAAAATTAGATGCAAACACTACACACACGCTGGCAACAGAAACTGCGCTATGATAATGAATATAAAAATTGGCAAAGCATGCATATAAGAGATTTTTATTAAAAACTTTTCTTTTATGGATTTTATAATTATATGCATGAGATGACGGACTTGATTAATGGACCTATGATTATCTTTTTTTAATGTACACTTTTACTTTAAACTTTTTTTAATTTGCTACTTTTGAAAACTCAAAAATTTAGTTTGTTTTAAAAATCTTGATTCTAGCTGGAGGAATAAGAAAATTTTCCCATAATGAACCACGCCCAAAATTTATGTAATGTAGCGAAAATATTTTGTGAGCCAATATGTATTTATTGAAAGTAGTATGTGCATATTCATTATATTTTTATGAAATTAAGTGTCATAGAAGCACAAAATAGAGTTTCAAATTCCAAAAAATATTTCCCTCGATGCTGTTGTTCTCCGAGTCATTTGCTAATGATTCTAATGTTCCGAATCCTGAAAGATTCTCAAAGACCCCAACACTTCCTTCAAAACACAAAGAGCAAGATAAACGCATTGAAAAGCCCACTCTTCACAATTGTTGCAGTTCATTCACTCTTCATTTTTTCTTTTTAGCTCTTCTAAAAAAAGATCGCATTATGTGATACACATTTCTTACACTTCAGATCCACTGTCGGGTTGTTGTTGTTTTTCTTTCTACTATCGTCCTAAATGTAGAAATGTAGACCAACAATTTTTGTTACAACTGAACACTACCTCCATTTTGAAAACGGTATATCACGAGTTTCTTTAACTCTATTTTTCTTTTAACTCGACGCATTGCACATTTGAAAATTGAATTTAATTTTTTGGATTGTTTAAGTGTCTAGAAACGCGGCAGTGTTTCGTCGTCAAGTCCGATGTCAAAGACATGCAAGTGTATAATGTTATGTTGTTAGAAAGTCACCGGAATTTTGTTCTTCTTATTATTATTCTGGTTGTGACCAAACCTTTAACCAGGGCTACAGTCCAAATTATTTCATGATTTTAAGCCTTTTTTATTCTTCTCAGCTTGATAAGAGTAAGTGCCTTTTCTATGATTTGAGGGGTAGAAGGGTCTATACCCCCAGAAATGATCCCGCCACTTGCGAATCTTAGCCAGGCCAAGAACTTAAGCGCATACCATTCTTTTTAATTCCTCTCAGCTTGATTAGAGGAAGGGACATTTGTATAAACCAACGAGTGCGAGGGTCTATACCCCCCATAAATGATCCCGGAAGTTAGGAAATTTAGCCCGGGTAATGTCTGATTAAAACGGATCAATGGATTTCGGATATTCACCTTTCGCTCAATTTCAAGAAGCGATTTTAACGCTTTAAGTTCAACTATTAAAACGGTGCAATTAAAAAATAATAAAAATGACTTATTCTTCAATTAAATTGCACGCTCATCAAAGCTCTGAAAACACGTGTTTTAACTTTTTACTTAAAAAATCCCTTTCAGTTTAAAATAAAAGTTTTCTAGGTATCTGGATTTGACTTAACGATTCGAAGCTTGCTGAATTTCTCTTAAATTATGAACAAGTCTTTTATTTTAAACTTAAAGAGGAAGTTTTTTTGAGACGCATTTTTTTATATATTCTTTTGTAAAAGATGATAAGCCTCAATTTCGTATAAAAAGCAAGTATTTTGTTTGTTTGCTTTACTTACTTTTATAATTACCTATTTTTTAGTATACAATTGCATGTTTTTGTACTCAAGTTATCGTAGGTACATATTGTTTGTTATGAAATTTTTTTCTTGGTGTGGTAAGGAATATTTCTTCTTAAAATTAACGAAAAGGATTCAGATGACAAATCTACATTTAATCATGATATTTACTGTCACTCTCAATACAAAGAGTAGTATGTTAATCTAATGGTGTGGTTTATACGCCATTTTGCACTTAGAACGACGATATGATTATTCACGCTAAAATATTCATTGGCCGTATCATTTGCAACATAACAAAAAGAACTGATATCTCGCCGAAAACAACAAAACGTTCCAAAAAAATCCAGAGTCAACCAGAAAAAGTTAGGAAATCTAATGTTTGCCGCATATAATTTCTTTAGGTTACTTGTACACAATGAACTAAATTGGGATTATTGGAAAGAATCTCCATAGGCAATCAGTACTTGGCAGGCTAGAGTTTTTATAAAATTAATCTCAATTCATTGGAATGGGTACAAAGCAGCTAAAGCACATGAAATGTAAATTCTCCGAAATTACTCTAGCCTGACAAGTACTGATTGCCTATGGGGTTTCTCTACAATAATCCCAATTTAGTTCATTGTGTACAAGTAACCTAAAGAAATTATATGCGGTCTTTTTGCGGCAAACATTAGATTTCATGACTTTTTCTGGCTGACCATTTTACTTCGCGGATTTTTTTTACGACGGCTAGTTGTTTTTGGGGAGATTTATTTCATTTCTTCATACTATTGACAACTTTTTATAATTTTTATTAGTAGATTCAAATAGCCACAAACGAATATTAAAATGTACTCTACATTTTGTTTCTAGAAAGTTTTGTGATGTGTGCATCATATATTTATTCCTTTGTAAGTTCTATCCAGTGATCGATCCAAACTCCTGGATGAGAGGCAACACACGTTCGTAACAAGTGAGACTGCTTCAGTTCAATACCCAGCATAGGCACTTCGCAACTTATGATTTCAAAAATAAGTAGACACAACGGGAATTGTGCTTTCCAAGTAGTTGATTTTAAAATTCATTATTGGAAATGCAAAGTATATTCCATTTAAGTGTTCAGTTTCCTTATATTGAGGACCAAATGGTATAGTGGTTAGCGTGCTAGCTTCTGGACAGCGAGGTTGCGGGTTCCGAGTCCCGTGTTAGGCATGGGTGTTTGTAAATGTATGTTGGCTTGTCTAATGACGAATGTTTTGGCGCAATATAGCCCTCGTGTTGCTGACGGTGCCAGATAATCTGAAAACAACCAACCAACCTTATATTGAGGTTTCTAGCGCAAGAACAACACATAGTCCATACTGTGCCAAACAAATTGGTGAACATCAGTTTAAAGTTTAAGAAACATAGAATCAGAAAAATTAATATAAAAGATGCGATATGTTAGGGGGTGGAAGCATTCCACAAAAAATGACTCGCGATCTTGTCAGACCGCTTTCAGCAGTTAAAGGTTTAAAAGGAGATGTACTTGCGTAAATAAATCTGAGCGCGCAACTTCGACAAACGATAACTCACCGTCGGTTGATCACAAGTCTGGAAATGTGCTGGGTTTTCTCGACATCAAATCTCCTTGGGACACAAACGGTTAATGTTTTATTTTATCTAATTTGTTGACAGCATTAATTCAGGTTAGAAAAAAAGTGGCAACACCTAAATCAATCGGGAATTTTCTATGCATTTCGATCGAGTGATTGGTTGGCTGGATTTTGCTAGAAATTTCTGCCGTCAGCCGATAAAAAGATCCGGTAGATGGAATCTTGGATTTTAGTCGCTAATTGTTTACTGTTCGGGAAAGATCGGATGATTTATTTACTTTCGCGGTGCCCGAATTATCACTGTGTTCAAAGTTGAACGTATCGAGTTGAATCTTGTTAACAGTTGTCCTGTCGTTCGGAAAAGTTTTGTGAGCCTTCGAATTAAGAATAAGTTAAAGTTTTTATTTGGTAAAAACTACATCATCATTTCCTCTTTAAAAAAATTCGTTGCAGTATTAAATTTACCTGAGAACGCATTTAAGATTTCCTACATAGTTGTTCTAGAGAAACTAGAATTAGAGACACATTGTCACATTTTATAATAAAATACTGTTTAATGAGTTATTTGAGCTACGTTCTCAAATCTAAATATTGCGATAGTATATTTAATATAAATCAAAATTCAATATAAGTCAAAGAAACATACTCAAAAATTGAGGACACAATAAGTTTTGAAAACTATTATTATTTATTTTACCAAAAGAAAAATAACCAATTTGCACAATATATGTATTATATAAATAACAATTATTGAGAAACCTTTTTTTACAAAATTAAATTTAGATACTTTTAAAATTTAGAATATTTTTTAAAGAATGTTCCTATGAACGATAAAAATAAAACACACTTCTGTTGAGAATAAAAATTTGAGTATTTTCCAAAAACAATAACTGCTGCCAACATCTCCCTTTCAGATACAGAACATTTTATACCTCCAAACAACTACGCAATCCAACTCTTTTATACACACCAAACCTTCTCTTTAAAACTTCACACACAGAAAGAAAAGCATATCCAGCGCTTAAATAAATAACAGAGCTATAGGTGCACATTACAAATTATTCCATGTTGTACAATTTCAGTTATGTGGTTATTCATAGCTGTACTATGACTTACACAATTTTTTACCATTTTGAATGCATACTGTTGAACAAAATTGATACATACTATAACTAGTTAATGGTTTGTAATCTATTCTGATTACTAATACCCAATCACATATTATTTTTGTTTCAGATTTTTTAAATAAAATAGGCTTTTTTCAAAAAATATAAAATAAGATCAAACCAAATTTAAATAAAATCTACTATTATAGGTGTGATTGGGCTATTTCAAACTATTTCACTGTTTCACATTGATGACTGTTTTTCCGCTGTTGCCATTAGTTTTTCGAATGTTCTGAAAGTTCCTTGGATTTTGAACTGAAGTTAGCATTTGGGTTGAAACGCTCTCCAATCCTAAAAGAAAGAGAAAATAAAATGAAACAGACAAATTTACTATTTATTGATCCCGGTGCAATGTCTTACGTTCAAAATTAAGAGATAATTTGAGAAAATAGATAGGGTTTTACCAAAAGATGACGCTTTCCTGAAAAACCTTAATAACTAGTTCCTAATGCTAACTTATGCAACACAGGCAGTTGCTCCCAATTTGATTTTGCTGGAAACAATTTTTCTTTGTTACTAAAAACAATTTAGTTTTTTTCTCGTGATTTTTGGGAAAAATCATCTCCATCTTGCTCTTAATTGCTTACCAATTATTGACTTTTATGTTTTCTCTTACTTTTGAATCACCTTACATTTTATAATTAGAACCTTTAAGGCTTTAACAGACATCTATAATAGCTAAAATAAGTTATCTTAACATTTAACCGATCAATGAATTTTTGAACAAATGATTTACAAAAAAAAATTTATTTGCATACGAAAAAATGAATCATTTTAAATTACTATTTATAAATTTAAAATTGATTTGGTAAGTTGTAGTGTTTTTTTAGTATTTTATGTATATGGTAATTACATAAAATACTAAAAATGGGTTATTAATTTCCAGGAACCCATATAATTTCATCGATATTTTATTGCTACTGTGTTTTTTACTGTATTCATTCTATAATTCATTTTTAAATTGCCAGTTATCGAAGTTCATTGACAAAGTCAGAAATTTTGATTTTTTTTTTTTTTTTTCAAAAAGAATTTTGAATCTAAAAGTCTCAGAAAGCGCATACATATTTTGGCTACAGGGTCTTGGAACACTTCCTGTATAAAGCAACAATAACTCGAAAATTTCTTATTCGCGAAGTAAATAAATATTCCATAAATAAACGAATACAGAAGTTAAATTTAAAGTTATATAAACAAGTCAAAATTAGGTTAACAAAGCATTCAACACTCACGTCTTTCTTCTGTATTGCGGGTGCTGGTGGCTTTTCTTTCTCGCTTTCTTACATCAAACTTCATGTCCTTCACTTATTCACTGACCGGTGCAGGAGTGGGCTTACTAGTCATAAACTCTTGAGAACTCTTGGAAAGGAAGATGTCGGTCACTTGAAGTGGCCTTGGATCTCCTTCACTTTTATTACACCAGAGAGTTCTCGTCCAAATTGGGAAGTTTTTGGAAGTATTGGGAATTCTGGAAGATATGCTTAAGCTGAAATTTTGATTGCTATCATCATCGTCTAAGAAAAAAATTGATTTTTGGATTCATCGTATATTTAAACATCTTCTGTAAAAGGATTCAGTTCATTTGGATATTTCTCTTCGTCTTCATCATCATCATCGTCAAACGGGTTTAATTGAGAAGGATAAGTTGTTGAGGTATCTTCATCGTCGGAAACGAAAGGATTCAGACTGGAGGGATATTCTTCGTCACCTCCAAATGGATTTAAGTCAACAGGATAGTCTGTTTTTAGTGTATCTTCTTTCCCCAAAATACTTCCAGGACTTTCAGACCCACTCCTTGAAACAGAAATCGGATGCTGAGGAGGTTCCAGTGTCCGAAAATAGGGACTGTCTGGTTTAACTAGTTCCTCGCCCAAAAAGTCTTGCCCAAACATGTCACCTGTACTCTTGTCATTATTGAATATTGAAGTCATTTCTTCCGTCATGCAAACTGTGCATTCGTAGCAGCCCGGTGTTTTACTGTCTTTGTATGAAAATGGATTGATAGGGTTGCTGCATTTTTCACATTTGAAGCAAGTGCCATGGTAAGTTTTGCTGTCTATGATGACACGTTCGATTATAAAAACTTGATCATTGCAGACATGGCATATGTTGTTGAAGTTGTTGAAGAACTTGGGCCAAGTGTGAGGTACCTGTGAAGATAAGAAGTTTTGTGACTGAGGAAAACCTTAATGGTCTCGTTAATTCTATCAAAATCTCACTTCCTTGGGTCTATCTCGCCAATTTGGCGAGATTCCCATTACCATAATGTTAAATGCCCTGCTCCTTGTAAAACTCGCTTCCCAGTGTTATCTCTGTAAAACTCGTTATCAAGCAACAAGAAACTCATTGAAGGGAAACAAACTAAAGACAAACTATTGCACTGCCTTATGCAAAATGTACATAAATTTTCCTATTTACAAAATTAACACTACGAAATATTTACAAATATACAGAAATTCGTAACAATATAATTATTCCTCTATAATTCTAAAAAGATATATTACATTAATACATCATTTACAACTTAATTTAATGCACTGTAATTAATTTGTTATTTAAAATACAATTTAATTTTTTAATAAAGCATATTTTCGTTCTATTTTAAGCAAAATAATGTATTTCGCAAATGAGAAAGGTAAAAGGTGTAAGATGTAATTTGGTTAAATTCTGATTTTGGGGTCTGGCAACTTGTTGGGGATTTTTACCACCCTCGTGGTGTTTATTTGTACAGCATTAAATTTTTTAAGATTTGTACTATATACTATCAATAAAATATTTGTTTTTCAATTAAAAACGATGAATTTTGATAATGGTATCTTTCAAATTTAATAAGGGAATTTTAATAATTGAATAAATTCACAAAGTATTGTGTAACTTTTTACTCACTTCTTCCGATTTCTTCGTCCTTTTCTTTGGGCAGCAGCAATTCACCAGGCATCTAGAACAAGAAAAAACCATTCGATGCAATGCTGTGGCAAAATTAAAATACAGGCCGCTCCAAAAAGATCGAAGCGCGCAACAATTATTATCCTTTCGGTCAATGTAAATTGCAAAAATATTCATAAAAAGATGGAAAAATTAACGTTGAGAAAGAGCAATAATTTTTTTTAAAGATTACACGTTTGAAATTTTTATGTTACCCTCCCCCCCTCCCTCCCCCTCCCTTTCCCCACAACCGCTTATGCAAATTCTGGCGATTAGAATAATTCGTATAATAAAGAAATTATGATTACGAATTTGTATTTTTTAGAAAACTCGTGATTGCTATTAAAACTTAAAACAATGAAACTAAACAATTGTGATGAACATACGTTTAGAAATTATAATCTGTTTCGAATTTATCAAATTCAATATCAAAAAAAAATTGAAATTTTTTTAGCTCCACAATTTTATATGAAGTTAATTTAAAATAATTAAAAGTTTCAATATAAAAAAAAAACCTTAAGAATACGTTATTACAACACGATTCTACCCTTAATACACAAGAATTATTTTACTGTAAATTATCGTACATTTTATTTTTGTGTAATAGGTCGCAAATTTATAGATCTATTTTGGTCCCGATCAATTTTTAATTAAGTTTAGCTCACTCAATTTTAAAGAAACAAGTACGCAGTTTTTTTTACAATGACAGTATTGTAACCCTAAAAAGTTTCTAATTAACCAAATTCGTCTAGTAAATATTTTAAGTATAGTCAATATTAAATAAAAATTTCTTTTTATAAGGTTAATAATCTTTCTCAAAACTCTTTTCCTTGGATAATTTAAATTACTCTTCGTATTTAGAAAATTCAGCGATGTAACAATTTCTCATTGCTATCTTCCAACAATAGAGTGAAATATGTCAGAAGGTCATTATTGCAATTTTACTCATTTCGACGCCATTTTGGAAAAAAAAAATTGCCCCACATAATAGGAAAGCATTTTCTTTCTATTTTTAAAAGTAATTTAAAGTAATATGAGGGATGTGAAAAGATCGATTAAAAATTTAAAAATCTTAACTTTTTGCAATTGAACAGGAAATAATTTTTTATTAACGTGGTCTGACTTTGTGTGCCCTATTTTGAACACTTTTAACTTAGGCTCCTATAGCCCTGCGGTAAAGTATCATTCACATGACCGGAGGGCTGTGAGTTTTTGTCCTCGATCTGCCAAATATCGCTGTGAATCTAATGTGGACTTTAAATCTGTCTCAATGTCCTCTCGTTGTCGTGGTGGGAGAGGAGTTTACATCAGAAGATTTCGATCTTGTATTCTTCTAGATGCTCAAAATTACGAAACGTATATGGCGGCTATAAGCACTTTTATAAAAGGCAGAAATAGACAGTAGGAATTTCCAAACCAAATAGAAAAGCATTTTTCTATTTTCAAAAATAATGTAAAGTGATAAGAGGGTTCCGCAGAAGAAAAAAAAGAAAATCAAATTTTACCGGATGGACTTTTTTTTACACAATTGTAATTTATCCGAAATAATATGTGTTAACTATGTAGAACAGATTTTTCCGCTACGTGCCCGAAGAAACTACATGAAGAAGCTTTCACCAAGGTGGTTTGCATCAAGAATAAATACAGGAATAACTTAACTGAATCTCATTTGGATAATTTATTAAATTTAACTGCAACAAATATTTCGAAAGACATTGAAAACTGAACGATTTCAACCGCCATCGTCCCACAGTTCATAACGACTAAAACGGAATAATCTGGAAGTGCAGTTTAAATACTTTTATTAAAAGTTTAGTCAAATCACACGTTGAAACAAAAGATAAACTTCATTTTTTTTTTTTACTTTGATTTACTAATAATGAAAACTACTATTTTTTTTAATTATTTGGAAAAAAAGAATCAAATATCAAATGGTAATTTTAAAAAGATAAAAAAAAAAATCAGTTTTGAGAAATGCTATATATTATTAAATTGATATTAATTAAAGATACATATCCGCTTTTAAAAGTTAGTGGCTGTTCTATGCTCAAAATTACGAGATCTCTGTGTTAAGCACTTTATAAGGGGCAGACAGTAGGAACTTCCAAACTATTAACTTCGTGTCTTCAAGAATTAATCCGCGTTTCAACGGCCCAAACGATTTCGTTCCAAATCACTGAGGTAATACCTCTTAAGAAATTCCTCTCCAGAAATTTCGGTGGAAATGCGATAGAAGGATTAAAAATTTGAAAAATGAACGTCTTTTTCTTGACACAGAGTTTTCACTTAAACATCAACGATAGTTTCTTCCCTGTTTCACTTATAAAGTAATATTTATCCATGATCAATAAAACCATGTCGTCAACTTTGCCATTTTGATAGTAGTTATTCTCTTCTTTTTTCTTTTCTATTATAATAATTATTGCCAAATTGATCACATTCTTGAAAATTAATGAAAATACGAAAATAGTAAATTACTCTAGTCGATGCCAAATTTAAATGCAGTGACGAGTATTAAGTGCAATTGAAAGTTGTGCTAAATTCCAAAACCCTAGGCCGACCAAACGGTATAGTGGTTAGCGTGCTAGCTTCTAGACCGCGAGGTTCCGAGTCCCGTGATAGGCATGGGTGTTTGTAAATGAATGTTGGCTGGTCTAATGACGAAAGTTTCGGCGCATTATAGCCCTTGTGTTGCTGACGGCGCCAGATAATCTGAAAACAACCAATCAACCTATACATGTACCGAAAATGTCGCCAAATGGTCGCCAAGTTTGGCGACATTTGGCGATTTCTCGCCAAATTTGGCGACAAAAATTAGTCGCCAAAACCATCACCAACTTGGCTCTATATCGCCAATTTGGCGAGATTGCTATTATCATAATGTTAAATGCCCTGCTCCATGTAAAACTCGCTTCCCAGAGTTACCTCTGTAAAACTCGTTATCAAGTGATAACACCCATATTGCCGGGAATCCAACTTAACGACGAACTATTGCACTGCCTTATGCGAAATGTACATAAATTTTCCTATTTACAAAATTAACACTACGAAATATTTACAAATATACAAAAATTCGTAACAGTATATTTTAATTAGCATGTTCTCGTTATATTAATGGTATATTTAAAAAAAAACGCAGTATAATAAAGTGACGTTTGAGATATTTAAATTATTTTCAAATCTATTATAATATTTGGAAAGTGTTTTGCTCACAATAAACTCCTGATCCATCCGATGCACGAAGCCATCGCTTTTCTTTCAATGCAAAGTTCAAAATTCTGAAACTAAGAATTGACACGATATTTCGACGACCTATTGCAATGAAAACTTTGAGACTTCTGACACAAAAAAGCGAGAAATGTTATATTGTTACTGTTGAAAAACTTCACTATTGAAGACTTGTATTGTTATAGCATTCAGATTTTAACTTTGTTACAATTTCTAGTTATTTTTTAAACAATACTTCGAGCATTTTTGTGATAGAAAAAATGTGGATTAATGATATTAGTATTATTTCAGTATTTACATTGTTAACATTGTGGAATTTCTCTCCCCAATATATACACAAATATAAAATAAATGTATATATGAAGCATTAGGTGAATTATGACACTTTATACTAAATTCATAACTAACAGAAATTTGTATTCGTGTTTAGCGCTTGAATACTTTGACAAGCATAACTCGTTATAACACTTGATCGTGTAACATTTGTAGGAAAAAACTAGGGGTGTGGAACATCACACAACTTTCAATGGCTCCCGATAGCCCAGGCGGTAGAGTATCGAGCTCGTAACCGGAGGGTTGCGGGTTCTGTCCGCCAAATATCGGTGTGTATCTGATGGGTGCACATTAAATCTGACGTGGCCTCAATGTCCTCTAGTTGGTGTGGTGGGGTCGGAGAGAGGAGAAGATTTCGATCTCGTATTCTTCTAGATTCTCAAAATTACGAGACGTATTTGGCTGTGTTAAGCACTTTATAAGTGGCAGAAATAGACAGTCGGTGGTTTCAAAACAAAACAAAAACAAAACAACTTTCAATAGCACTATAATACTGGCATGGATTTATGTCATTTACCGTTTCTATATTTTCATCATTCATTTAAAACAAATTGCCAGTTTGGCGATATTTTTTACCATAATTCTTGTATGGGTCTTCGCTAAATAGATAATTTTGGCGATATACTTTTCAATAATTCTTATGCTATCCTTTCTTATAAGTGAAACTGAGGAGAGGAGAAAAAATTATCGTTGATGAGGTATGCTCAAGGTTGGTTGTATTCAGATTATCTGGCGCCGTCAGCAACACGAGGGCGCCGAAACATTCGTCATTAGACAAGCCAACATACATTTACAAACATCCATGTCAACACGGGACTCGGAACCCGCAACCTCGCGGTCTAGAAGCTAGCACGCTAACCACTATACCAGGTATGCTCAAGGAAATAGAGCTCTGTGCTATAGGCATTCGTTTTTCAACTTTTTACGCCGTTAAAGCATTTTTACGGGAATTTTGGAGGTGGGGATGTTTACAACACCTTAAGAGGTATTACCACAGCGATTTTGGACAAAATCGTTAGAGAAGTTACTGAAAGCTAGAGCAATTACTGAAAAACATGATTTTTTTCAATCGCAGCTACCTTATGCACATACGTGATTTTGACGAAAACCTTAATGGTAGGTCCCTGTGCCAACACCAACCCACACACCAAATTTGAACATCGTTGGTCAATTTGTTCGTGAGTTATGCTGATCGCACATACCCATACACACATACACAGACAAACAATTTTTGTAGATCACTTTTTTTAAATCAGAATATTCCAAAACATGGAGAAATGCAAAAAAAAAATTAATTGAAAGTAATAATACTTTTATACTAATTCACTTACAATCATTTTGTTTAAGTTAAAATCTCCACCTCCTCCCCATTACCCTGAAACACCTTATTCAATTTTTCAACCACATAATTACAGAAAAGTCGTGTTTTGTTTCAACAGGTTTATCCCGTGCAATGAAGAAGGTATTAAAGTTTTGCATAGATTCTTATATTGTGCTTTTATTACGCTCGTGTCCATAAATTAAGCTAATTCAGTTTTTCCCTAATAACTTCTCCGTGGAGCAGCATAGATACATAGATGAAATAGCAGCATAAATGAAATTTATATCAAAGAGACATCTTTATGTAACATAACGATAAGTAAAACAACTCGGTCGCGAATTGAAATGCAAAGTGTACAGTGGGGGCATATGCAAAAGAATGGTGTACCATTAGTGTGCAGTTGTACAAATGCATTTAAATTAAAAATTACGCAACTCATGAAGTTGACTTTTAGTGTGAAATATGATCTCCCCTGTCATCAGTGTTTTCTTGTTATTATATTCTCATACTTAATATGAGTTTCTTGATTAATTTTAGTGACTAAATTGCTCGTCCCACCCTTTGAACTGTTTGCAAGTGATGGAAAGTTCCCAATACATTAAATCTTTCCATAATGCGTATCGTAGAAGCTTCCCACACATTCTTGATGAAGTTTGGATTAGAGGAGTGATCTGGCTTGCGTATAGGGGTGATATTCGTATTTTTAAATCGTTTATCCAAAGAAAAAGTGGGATAAAATAAGTCATAAGTATCAATAAGCACGCTTTAGAAACCGGTATTTCACCATTAAAGAGTTGTCTCGAACAAGTTAACGTAATCACAGTAAAAAAGTCGAATTTAATTATCTTTCGGGCCCCTGAGGACCTTAATAAAGCAATCCAACATTTTGAGTTCAAGACCAAAACTTTTTAACACGAGATACTTTTTTCTGAAAATAATATTTTCAGTCTCAAGAGTAATATTGGACGTCAGAAGGATCTGTAGAAAGTTGGGAATGTGATACTACGTGGTAAATGCCAAATCAAGATAACGATTTGGTGGGAAAAGAGTTTTGATCATTTGATGGTGACTAAATTGTTCATCTCCCCCTCCCCCCCCCCCTTTTTAAAAATTGCCCATGCACAGAAGGTAGTTTTTTTTCTTCAAATAATGAAAATATGAAAACGAAAACTCCTTTAATTATTCAAATCTCGATTCTTCAAAAATGGGAATCCTAGTGAAATGTGGAATTGATAGCTCTATTTCTATATTTGTAAAAAAAATACATATTGGTTCTTTTTCTTTCTGTGAAGATTATTGTTTTTTCTTCCTAATTTTTAGCTACAAAAGCTAGGGAATTGGAAAATACCCAGCCGATATTTCATAATTTTGTTTGTTATTGCGGCTTCTTCAGTCCGCATCGTAATACTGCTTATTTTACAAACAGAGCAAAGCTTTAAAGCGTGGCTTTAAGTCATGGTGAAAATTTAAAAATTTAATTTCAATTAGAATCTCCATTACTTTATAGATTTACAAAAACCATAACGAAAACCATAACTGATTTAATCGATCACGAAATTTTAATGCCGACCAAGCGGTATAGTGGTTAGCGTGCTAGCTTCTAGACCGCGAGGTTGCGGGTTCCGAGTCCCGTGTTAGGCATGAGTGTTTGTGAATGTATGTTGGCTTGTCTAATGACGAATGTTTCGACGCATTATAGCCCTCGTGTTGCTGACAGCGCCAGATAATCTGAATACAACCAACGAACGAAATTTTAATCAGACTAATTTTAATGGGGATCTAAGATTCCAAGTTAGAAGTCATGAAAAAGAACCGAACCCACCATAAAAGATGACAGACACATTAAAATACAATTTTTGTATAATTTTTTTTTACAGTTCAGACAGTAAGTCCACTCTATTGACACCTGTAATTATATTTACTTGTTCACCAAATATTTAAGAATAAATTATTAAGAATGATAAATAACCTAAAATTTCTGAAATAGAGCCAATGTTTTGTTTAGTGCTTTGTAGAATTGTACTTTTCTTTCAGCTTTTTCTTTCTTTGAACGCAGGTCTTGAAGACGTACCTGGTGTCCAAACCAATAAATTTTTTGACTCATTTCCCCCGTTTTACACGCTCTTGACACGTTATGAACCGGGATAGCTTCGCTTTCTAAAAGTATCTAAGCAAGCACAGACTCTTTACTCGTGAAAAGTTCATTGCTACGTAACCCTTATTATTAAACAAGGTTCCCGCTCAAATCATCCCAAACGGTATAGTGGTTAGCGTGCTAGCTTCTAGACCGCGAGGTTCCGAGTCCCGTGTTAGGCATGGGTGTTTGTAAATGAATGTTGGCTGGTCTAATGACGAAAGTTTGGGCGCATTATAGCCCTCGTGTTGCTGACGGCGCCAGATAATCTGAAAACAACCAACCAACCCACTCAAATCACAGAATGAAAATCAATGACTTTTAAGGACCTAAATAATGTTTTTAAGAACTGTCGAAAATTTTAGTTTTCAGGCCTCATGTCTATACATAAATATCTAATAAAGTATACTCTACCAAAAAAGCTACAAGTTGGTGGAGGTTTAATACTAATGTGTTGGAGAATTCCGATACGATGCAGATGGGTCAGGTGCGGATAGAAAGTCCGAGTTTTTTTATAAATTTTGCATTTGGCCACACCACATCTGCAAAAAGTAAGGACTTTTAAGGACCTCTAAGCATTTTCAATGACTTTTCAGCACCTCTAAACATTTTCAAGCACTTTCAAGGCCTTGAAAACAAGTTCAAAAATATTAAGCACTTTTAATGACCGTGGGAACCCTGTTAAAGTCTCCCCTGTCGCGAAACAAACACAATTTTCCCATTGATACAACCCCTTCGAGAATTTTTAAGAAACTTACCTCCTCCGAAAAGTTATTACAGTTTATGTATTTACATTTTACACTGGAGAGGCACCGGTCAAGCCTACTCAAAATTTCCCAACACCTATTAGAAGTGACTTTGTAAAAGACAAAATTTTAAAAACTTAACTTAAAAAAAAATAATAATAATCGGATTTTTAACATTCTGCTTATTTTGATAAGCAGAATGTTAAAATTCCGATTATTATTATTATTTTTTTTTTAAATTAAGTTTTTAAAATTTTGTTTTTTACAAAGATAGAATTAGAAGGCCACATTTACTTGCTTTGAAAATTTAAAAGCTCTACGTCTATTGAAAGTCACTTTCTAAAAACTTCCTATATATTCACTGACAGACTCATACTTTGTTTTATTATTGTGTTATTATTATAGATGCTAGTAAAATAAGTAAGCCAATTTTTCATTTATAGTCGGTATTTTCAGCGGTACCCCCCCCCCCCCTCTCCCTCTTCCACAAAAATTGTACCGGATCACCATTGCTACCTTAAAATTTAATACGAAAATGTTCACTCAATGAAATGACATAAATTGTTTTCATTTAATGCTCATCTATTATAAATAAAAATTAAAATAGCAAATGACAAAACCAGTTGGAGCCACTGCATACGCATTAACATATAAACATTTCAAATATAAAATAGAAATATATTAAACGATATTTTCAAGTTTTTTTTATTCATGTCATTTTATTAAGTGTCCATTTTTGTACCTACTCGCCAAATTTCAAAATGGTTATGGAAAGTAGTTTCTAAATGCACTGTCATAGAAGATAGTAACATAGCGAGTACAGTGAATAATCCTTCCTAGGATTTCCTCTGAACAATATAGTTTTCGATATTGTAATGAGAAAATTAACACTATGTTTGATGAAAAAAAGAGTACTTTTATTGTGAGCTCAACTTTATTCATATTTAAAATGATCTCAAAAACATACAAAATTAAATCCTGATAACAATTAACACAAGACAGATTAAATCTTCAAATCAGCAATTCATTCAACTTGGTTTTCTTGTACAGCGCCATTCCTGCAGCAGTGAAAGCACTTGGAAAGCGCATCCCCAACACAATGTCACACCCGAACCCCCGTGGCCGTAGTTATGGATGACCTGCAAAACACACAAGCAGGAGACTTGGCACGAACAATTACATTGTCATTACACAGCAATTACATTAGTCAAATGACGAATGTTTCGGCGCACTATAGGTTAAGATTTTTGGTACGATGGCCCTTGGCGACTTTTCGAAAAAGGTCCCCAAAATGAAAATGACGTCAAAAAAACTGTGCTGCCAAATCCAAAATGGCGTCGGCCGACCAAACGGTGTAGTGGTTAGCGTGCTAGCTTCTAGACCGTGAGGTTGCGGGTTCCGAGTCCCGTGTTAGGCATGGGTGTTTGTAAATGTATGTTGGCTTGTCTAATGACGAATGTTTCGGCAGCCCTCGTGTTGCTGACGGCGCCAAATAATCTGAAAACAACCAACCAAAATGGCGTCGAAACACGCCGTGTTGCCCAGCGTTATAGATACGATTGACTAACGCGACAACCGGCACCTGAAGAAGGTTGCAACTTGGCTGAATTTTATGGAAGCCAATGTTTAATGCGCCAAAATTGAAATTCGTCAATTTTGGAATTCGACGCCAACCACCGAGCGATAGTGAACGTTAGGGTTATTATATATAGTAGCCCAGCCATTTCAGATATGAATGTGAATTGTGATTGTAATGCGCCGTAAATAGTTTTCTCTTCAGTCAGATTGTGTATTTAAGTTATCTTTATTTTAATAATTGTATAATGAGTTCATAGTTTTGTCTGAAGTAAGATTTTTCTTGCTTTTAGTTGTTCATTAGTGCACGTATATTTTCTGTGTTCTGATTATTTCGGCAATTTACGATGCTTACTATTTTGTTGTAAATATTTTTATTGTGTATTGCATTTGTAAATCTTGGCCTGTTGGTGTGCTCGCTTGAAGTAGGAGTTAATTAAAATATTCTGTTACACGAGCATACTTGCTGGCTGTTATCTACTGAAAACATGGAACATTAAATATTCTTCATAAGCACAGAAGATATTTCGAGCAGGCATAAGGATATTTAAATTCCACGCCAGTTAGTACAACATGTAAAATGCTGATGTTTTGCCTGAACTGAAGTAAGATTTCTCTTGTGAATGTGTGTTATTTTCTACATGACAAAACTATAAATCGAGTTAATAATTTTGGAAGTTTTCTTTTTACAGTACAGCACACCTATTGAGGTTTGAAAAAGTCAATTAAAAGAATGAGTAATAGAAAATGTCATTAAAAAAAATAAAAATAATGAAAAGGTACTAAATACTTTTCTACTACTTAATAGTTTTAGTTTTTAATCTCTTTTTTAAAATGCTTTCTTAAAGTATTAGAGTGGCCACAGAACCTGGAATTCAGGGAGCTTTTTGATTCTGGAAAAAAAAAAAAATCCGGGAATTTTATAAAATTTCACAAAAATCAGAGGGAAATTTTCAGGCAAGCATGTTTTCACGTTCTTCTGTATTTTGGTGCCTTTTACCAAAAGATTTGTTGTGGTAATTGTTAGAAGTTTAATGTTACAGAATAATATAAACTTTTCATTACCACCAAAACTATTTTTAAAAATTGGCTTGTTATCTCTTTAGCATACATATTCTATATGATCAAGGTGTCTACACATCTATACTAAACTCCAACTTAACATCACTAGACGATAGATCTTCACCGTGCTCATAGGCATTTAATCCATTTTAGCGGAGTGAAGACATAATTCTCGCCAAACTTTATAGCCTTTTGTTCTCTACAGGGTTGTGGTTTGGCAAACATTATGCTTTCATGCTGCCAGAATGGATTAAATGCCTATGAGCAATGTGATGATCTACCGTCTAGTGATGTCAAGTTAAGTTGAAGTTTAGTATAGAAAAATTGGGGAATTTAAAAAAAAAGTTTACTGTAAAATCCGGGAATTTTTTAGAAATCTGTCGGTCAACTTTTTTTCCTGAATTATATGGCCACCCTGTATTAAATTTCAGTTATAGAGCACCCATACTATTTTTGGAGGGTTCATTTCCATTGTAAGGCGTGCCTAAACTCATCCTTGCACACCAGCTTATCGCTCATAGGCCAGCCCTGTTGATGGGTTAATATTTCATTATTCATCAGGAGTTTAGAGTTTGGTACACAAAGTGTTCTAAAATTATGAAGCACATTTTATATTTGAATGTCGTCATATCCAGTTGTGGGAGTTTAAATTTTATTTTTGCGTTGAATTTTTTTTTTTACATGAAATGTGCAATGCACACAATAACTTTTGACCACCCTGTTTCTTCCAGGTGGCACTTGACAATACGACTTTTTAGTAATGTTGGTAGTAGACTTTATTTATTGGCCATCAAACAGGAAGCTGCATGCTTGTATATTTGCCTATTATCATGAAATGTAATATGTAGAGGTCTGTTGGGGATTTAAATAAGTCATATGGTTTATTAAATTCTCATCTTTTAGTTGACTTAATTGATCTGAAATTTAAACATGCACCAATTCAGTAGAAATGCAAATTTCATTCATTGCTAAACAACATCTCAAAAATTCCTACCAAGCTAAGCTCATTTTTTTTTTTTTTGTTATGGAACTGTTGCTTGCTTGTCTAAAATATCCTTTACAACTACCAACAAAAAAACCGAATGTTTTGATGTGAAAGATAATGACTTTCAAATGTACAAAATACTGCCTTATTTAAAGAATGTATAAATGTAGCACTTTGGCTCTTCTAGAAACTAATATAATTTAAAATGTTCTAGAAAGTAATATTTTAAAATGTTCTAGAAACTTGTCTTTATTGATACAAGTATATGGAAACAAACAATATTAAAAACTTGGCTATTGTTAAGATTCAATCTAGGAACTTATCCATTTAGCTGCTAATTATAAAATTTGTTCAATATTTATTTTTCAGAAAAAGAATGTTAGCCAAATATTTAGTTGCTAATATACAATTTTATTATCGCCAATTTAGAGGAGGGTGGCAGTGTTTATTTTACTTAAATTTACCTTCATAACCTAAATGATTTTATTAAATCAAGAAACAAAAATTATTTGATTACTTCCAGCCCTCGTTGATTCAATTAGATGACTATAGTAATTGTTAGTAGTAATCAATAGAAAAGCATGGAAGTTTTATGTTACTGCTTATATTTCTATTAAAATCCTTTGTCAAATTTAACAAACAATCAAAATATATGCTAACCTGCATCATATGACATTCTATTAATTTTCATCAAAATTCTAAACTGAAGTAACGCAAGAAGAAAAATTTCTTGCTTTAGAATGCTACGAATGTATCAATACTTTACTCTGCACTCTTCTGTTAGACAGGGGTACCAGAAAAAAAATCGCCAAATTGCAGTGGTAACTCGTCTAAACTAAAACTATTATAGGGGTGAAATAACAAACCTCTATTACAAACCGTATTACCGCTTGCCGATACATTTATGTGTCACTTAAATGTATGAACATATAGGCTTGGCGCCAACTGGTACCTATCTAATGGAAGAGTATCAAAATAATAAAATAAAGAAACTTGCACAATTAAACATTGGTGTGTTTTGGTATTTATTAACTTAGTATAAAAGACTAATTCAGTATTTTGACACAGGTGCTTGTGTATTTCCGCATCGACCATTTTCAGCAAAACAAAAAATGTCGCCAGATGTCAACATAAAAGGAATGTTAAACAAAGCAAACAAGGAGGCTTCAGTTACTAAAGTGTGCAGTTTGTAATGCCACTTATCTGTTATTAGGGCTAAAGCTGCCTTTTGGCAATAGTTCCTAGTTATGTTGAAATTGGTCAAAGTAATATGTACCATTGCATCTTCAATTTTCACTATAAAAATGTCTGACAATGCTTGGCTTTATTGTTTTTAGCTCTAAAGTTACAAAAATCTCCTAGTTACATATAGTGCATGAATACAATAAATGTGGATTTTACAAACTAAAATTTAACAAACCATTTTGTCTTGTTGGGAGACATTTTAGCAATGTATATGACAATATCATTTTCGTCGCAAACTTTCATAGTGAATACAAATCCCAATAAAAACACAGACGGCACAATACAAACAGATTGACAAACTCCATACTAAGAGTCTTTCCTAAGCATCAGTTAAGAAAAATATAACTGGTGACAATTGGAAGTAGCACGACTTAAGATATTATAAAGCGAAAAGCATATTTATTCGGCAAGGAATGTAGTTTTTTTTATTGGTGGGGGAGGGGGGGGGGGTATGTAAACAAACAAGAGTATTGCCATTCCGACTATACAAATACCAACAATTGGCTAAATTGTATTATAATATTCTTCAATAAACGAAAGATAATTTTTTTATCCTTTAAACATATTCCACGAAATTACAGTTGTTCAATTTATTTGCGACATATTGGCGGCGCTGTGTATATGGCCCCGCCCCTTTTGTTTACAATTTAGGTTTCACGCGATATATATAAAAAATCAGCTCGGTCATTTTTAGTATTAATTTAATGCATGTCTTTACAGCATGGATCCACCTTATATTGTATAGAAGTAATATTTATGAACAGTAGTTTTAGGATAAAATATTTTTGTACGCATATATATAACGGTGGAGAGTTACTTTTGAAAGGATTGTTTAGCCAACATGCTTTTTGCCACAGTAAGTTAGTCTAATCGTTTTATAATGTTTTTGCATTGCTCTGAGCTGGTGTATAAAATGATGCATTGTTTCTGGAAGGAGATTTCTACATAATTCTGCTACATTGGCTTGTTGGAATGTTTGCTTGAAGCAGAAGTGAATATAAATATTCTGTTTAAGGCACATTCTTACCAGCTATTTCTTTTAATCCAAGAACATTCTAAACTTATATATTATATTTAATTTTCCACCACCCAATTAAAATTGAGTGGAATAGGTTGAAGTTTTTATGCAGGTAAACTAAAAGATTGTTTCAAAGTTATACAAGTTTCTGAAGTGATGTCAAATACTTTTTGGTGTTATAGGGATCATAGTCGAGTTTCTTTTGCTATTAAAATATCACTATTTTCTTCATTTGAGATGCAAGAGCAGAATAATTTCAATTTAAAGACCGGTACGGATTCTACGTCTTAAGTGATTTTTGCCAAAGAATGGCAGCCCCACCATTTTTTTTTTAATGACAAGTGAACTGTCAATGGTTTCTTTTGTGTAAACAATTCTTAGCGCAGAATCTATACCGGACTTCGAATTTTAACCTAAAGACTTTCTGCAAGTTTTTCCATTCACACTTCAGTGGAGTATAGCCCTTGTACAGGTAAGTACAAACTAATTAAATACTTATGAATACCTTCGATAAATTGAAATATAACTTTTTATCAATAAAACCAAACAATATAACAGACGTCAAGATTCATTAAATTCTTTATATTAACTTCAATTATGTTTGTCGATGGTGGCCAAATCTGCGGAGGCCTAATTAATTCCCTTACCGTCATCCAAACAGGCTGCTGAAACTTGGCAGATAATGTGTGACTCTTAATTATATTCATCGGGTACATTATTATCTTTATGGTAATTCATACTCTAATTCGGAGTAAATTCATTAACGTCCCCTGTTCACTATAATGGTTCAGCAAAAATTATCAAAAAATCTATGGAAGCAGTAAAACTCTTAGGGAAAAAACTATAGGCACTGCAAATAGATTAAAGCTATTAAAAAAAGAACAGATTAATGTAAATTTAATAGTTTATTATTAAAAAAATTCTCGGAGGAAATGACGTCACAGCTTTTACAAAATAAAAGCTGTAATTCTTCACTTAAAGACTCACAAAAGTTCTTTGAAACAACAGTGAACTCGTTATCAAGCTTAAATAATAGCTTTAGTGCTTACAACTTAAGGCAGAATGATAATTCAGGCCCCACAAAAGTAAACAAGCAATAGGCTACCAATAACAACTAACTCTCTGCGCATTGGAGATATTTAAATACTCGCTGGCAAACTTTCCTGAAAAATAAAATGCAAACAATTTGGCAATCAGAACACAAAGAATAATCGAAAATGTCTTGATTAACTTGTGTATCGCCAACTTTTTTCTCCTAGCCAGTATTATCGCCGTTGACAAATAAATTTAAGAAAATATACCTTTGAAAAGAATTATGTACACTATTTACAATTATATACAGATAAATTGCTTAACAGTATCCAGAGAGGAAATTTTAAATTCCCAGTCACCTGTATTATTTATATATATCACTTGCAGTATTGAATTATTTATGCGTGATAGCAAAAGTAAAGAATCAACAGTCAAAGAAATATAAATAGTCAGAAAATAATGAAAGCTTTTAGTATTCTAAGCCAGCATTTCACAATAAATTTTGTAAAAAGCTCAAACTATGTTTCTTAACTTCACAGGTAGGCTGCAAATATTTGTATTGAATTACTTACGATTATGATATTTAAGGTAATTAAACATTAATAATTAAATTACTAAGTTGAAATTTTAAGTTCGCAGTGTAGCATTCAACCTTATTAGATCAAGAATACTGATTATAACAGTCAAATTTTCCTAAAATAGCTAAATACTTTATCACCAACAATTAATGGTGAATTCCATTAATTGGGATTTTTGATGATCTAGTGATCGGGATTTTTGATGATCTTGAGCAAGAATTCAAATTCCACTTGAACAGCATCATGTCACTTGTAGTGAAGGAGTCTTGGCTTTGCAGCGATTGTCGGGTCACAATTCTATATGTGATGCCTCGAGTAGTAGGATTGATCTAATTATGAGGAGCGCATAGCGTTTTCAAATCCTTCGGATTTTGTAATAGTCTGATAGGGCACAGGTGGTAATTAAGAAAGGTAGAAAAACTGGACACACATTGATCTGGAAGTACGCAATTGAGTTTAGAAGTAAATGAGTCTTCTGATTATTTAACAAGTTAAATACTTCAGAAAGTATTACTTCAGAAAGAATATTTGTTTGCAGCTGTTCAAGTAGGGTTATTGGTATTATTTGCAGCATATACACTGTAAAAAAAAACCGTCACTTATACGGAAATTCCCAATATTATCAACGGTTTAAATCCGTAAACCTGAATTTACGGTTTAAAGCAGTTTTCGTAGGCAAGGTTACAGTTAATAACCGTCATTCACCAAGAATCGCTCTCTGCGCATGCGCGTTACGCCTTCCTTCGAAAACGACGCCGAGCATGTTTGTTTTGAAAGAAAGTGGCTTCTTTGGTAAGTTTCTTTTCATTATAATGATCAATTAAGCATTCATATCAATCATTCATCATAATCATTTATCAATTAATTTGTTCATTGCTATGAAATTCATGTATGTACATAAAATTACATCAGAATCAGAAAATGTTTATTTTATTGAATGTAAGCAAAAACAGCGATGTTGTTCTATTGTTTTTCTGAAACATATGCGTGTGATATAGAATATTGTACGTAATACGTAATATTTCACGAGTTTGTAAGAGTTGTAAAACTAAATGAAGTTTAATTAACTGCATTGGCTATCATTTAGAAATGTGCTCTTTAGTTTTGTAATAACTTTTGAATGTTTTGGCACAAATTTTGCAAATGAAACTTCGGAAGATCAGATTTGATATCTGAGAATTAAAATTTTATTTAAAAATTACTTACTACAGATGTAGTTTAGGACATTTTTTGGGGGCGATTTTATTTGTTATTTTTTTCTTCTGGGTAATTGTAGTTTTTGTCAAAGAGTTTTATTTTAAGTTATATTTTATACTTTATTTGTTTTGTTTTTTTCAGGAAAAATGCAGTTTGTAACAATGGGTTTTTATTTTAAGTTAGCATACTTTAATTTTATTACTTAAATTTTAATTTGATTTTATTATTGTTTATGTTTTAACTTATTCAGTTACCATGTTTTTGATTTTTTTTATCGCCAAATGCCCCACTACATCTGTTCCATTGTGTGAAGTTTCAGTCAAACGACACTGCAGTTTCATTGCGATTGTTTCAAATCAAAGTCTGCTGGGATTGCCTTAGAAATCACTTGGGAACATTTTCAGTCTCTTACATGGCACCTACCGCCTTTGACTGAAGAAAATCATGTTCCTCAACATTAGATAGCTTATTTGTCAAGACAAGATCATCTGTCATAAATGTTATCGTACTTGGTCACTGGCAAAAGTAAGGGAAGGGCTGGTGATCTTTGGGATTGAATTAATTGCAAAACAGATTTTTAAAATGTTGCTGTTTTCAAGTACTATAGCATTGGTGTGATGATATAGCCTTTCAATGCAGGGGTTAAAAGACCTCTTCATTTTATGAAATGTGTTAGTTGAATTAATGTAAAATTCTTTAAAAACGTAGCTAAAAAATGAACCTACGTTTGTGAGCAAAGAAAAAAGATTTTCTTTCAATAAATTTCTTTTTTTTAGCGTTAACGGATAGTAGTAATTGAGAATTTCTAATCCATTCCTTCCGCAAATTATCGTTTTATCGCTTATAACATTAAATGCCATGAACCTAATGATATAATAAGAAATAGTGTTGTGTGAAATATTGAGTCTTTATTTTAAGGAGATAAACTTAAATTTTATTTTTGAAGGAAATTAATCCATTTATCCCATCCCTAGACTACCCAATTGATGTGCAGATCCATATTTCAAAATAAGGTTTTTAAAAGATGATTTCATGCTAGCTAGTTCATTTGACTCTTTTCACGAGTGTAAATATATGTACATAAGGATGACAAATTTTACAATATTTTTCATATTTTGTACAGTTTATTGGAATTTTTCAAAAAGAAACTACCAGTTGTGCTGAATGCCTTGCTGTACAGCAGTTTTATCGCTGGCTCCTAACAACTCCTTAGACTTTAAAAGTTCTCTGCACTTTTCAGGTAAACTATCGAGATTCTTTTATTTTAGATAGGATTTAGGGACAAATACAACTCTATTTATTTGAAGTGAGAATACTGTTGGAATAAATTTTAGTGCTTTTAGAATAAATTTACTTAGTGTATTATAATTAGAATTAAACATTTTTATTTCTTGCAACGTTCAGTGGTAAGCTAAGTTTTATAAGAACTTGCTTGTTTCACCTTTGTTAGAGGTGCTGTACTTAAATAACACTAATATAGAGTGGCCACAGAACCAGGAAAACTTGGAAATCGGGAAAATGTCAGGGAACTATCTCATTCTGGAAAAAAATCAGGGATTTTTTTTTAAATTTCACAGAAATCAGGGAAATTTTCTTTGTTCTGAAGACACGTTTTCCTGATCATCCACATTTTGGCGCCATTTACCCAGAGAATTGTGGCGGTAATCGTTGAAAATGTAATGTTTCGGAATAATTTGAACTTTTCATTACCGCCAAAACTATTTTTAAAAAATTGGCACGTTATCTCTTTAGCTAACATGTTCTATTTGATCAGGATGTCTACACTTCTGGATAAGTTGGGGAAATTGGATAAAAAGTTTGCCATAAAATCGGGGAATATTTTCAGAAATCCATCATGGAAATCAGGGAACTTTTTTTCGTAAATTTTGTGGCCACCCGGTAATAGTAGTTTTGATAATCTGCTATCATTTACATACAAGTGTTTATTTCATTTACTATTTGAGGTTTGTTTTAAAAATAGTTTTGCTTTTGTGAATGCTAATTATGACATTAGTATTGTTACAGAGCTATGTTAGTGGCATTTAAAAAGCTTAAACACTGGTTGTAATTGCACATAAAAGTTACCAATGCATATAAAGGATTTATATTAAAAACTTTATTTTGATCTGTATCACAGGTGCTTCTGGGTATGAATCCAGACAAAGGCTCAGTCACCGCAATGATGTTCCGATACCTGCTCTACCACAACCACGGGTCCCAGAGACGCCCAAGAGAACGTCCCCCAAAGCATAATACCGCCACCACCGGCCTGAGGGAGCACTGTACATGACCTACTGTACATTGAGGGAGCAACTGTTCGCCTGACTCTGCCATCTGACCAGGCAACTCGATCAGGCCGATATCCTTGCTAAGGAGAATTGCAGGATTTCAACATCTCCCTCTTCCACACTTACTTTTTTGGAATTGTACTCTCTGGAAAAATCAAAGATCTCGGAGGAGTGGAAAACACCCCAACCCATAATTGGTACAAGGGCTCGAAACCGGGTTTGTCCCTTGACCTCCCGTGTGACAGACATACCCGGACTGTTCTATCAAGGCTTGCTAGCGGTCACATCAAGTGCCTAACTTTCAACGAGGGCACGAAAACCTTTGCCACCTGCACCAAGTGCCAAAATCATCAGACCTCTCCTGAGCACCTCTTGGATTGCATTGGACTCTCTAAGGAGGATCTCTTTGTCACGCACTCTGGTCACCAAGAAAGAACAGAGGTGAGTTCAAAGATTGCATTGGGTTTATTGTTTACACTGCAAGCATAAGCAACGGGCCGCCACACCGAGGGGGAAGTAGTGAACTTCTTACGCTTACCAGGGCTGGTTGCGGCAGCGATTCCAAGGCGGTGACAGCTTTTCCGGTACACTTTACGTCAGGTCCACCGACCAGCGGTAACCTAAACACCAACTCGGTGTATCCTACAGGCTAACTGAGCCTAAACATAAAACTAAAAAAACCCAGCAAGCAGCCCCGAAGACCTTAACTAGCTGCTTTTATTTACCAGGCCGCTTGGACATGCGCTCTCGCCGATGTTGTGGCTGACCAATCAAGGTGAAGATGTGCAGAAGAGGTGCGCATGCCAGGTTGAACCGTCACATCTTTAGCAATCCTCTCCTAGTCTTCGACTTCCTTTTAGTCAACGAACTTGTAGATCTTGTCTGACTCCGTCAGACAGTGAGGATTAGCAACAACAACAACAGGCAACTCGCTCCCACACACAGAAGTAAGTGAAAGAATGATTCTTCAGACTCTCCAGCAGCAGTTAAATACCACTTCCACCTGATCACGTGCCTTCCACGTCATCCAGGCGAGTTCATTGCAAAATGTAGGGGTGGTCATCTTTCAATTTTAACTTAATTTTCTTATGTGAATACATTGAATTATTAGCCTTTAAAAAATTTTTAAGTATGTTTACTGTGGTAATTTGGACATTTTATAAGATGGTGATTTTGTAGAGTCATAATTATTCAGATATAACTTGCATTGGTCAATTTTGAAAATTTATTAGATGTGTTCAATAATTTGTACATTCCGCAATCTAAATTTTTCCTTTTCGTATATTTTGCATATTTTTCTAAACTGAAAAATTAATAATGATTTTCATATGGCCTTAAAAGTTGCTGCAGCTTGTATTGATTGATATGATTAATTATTCCTAGAAATTTTTTAATATTTTGTTTATTAAATAAAGTAATCTGAACCACTTTTCATTCGTGTGTATTGAAATTTTATAATTATGTATACTTTTATACTGTCAATTTTGAAAATTTATTAAATATGTTTAATAATTATTAGATGTGTTTCAATAATATTTTGTTTATTAAATAAAGTAATCTGAACCACTTTTCATTCGTGTGTATTGAAATTTTATAATTATGTATACTTTTATTATGTGTATTGAAATAAAATTATATTTTTATCAAATTTAATTTGTTTTACTTAATACTTATATATATACACAGTGTCATAAAATACATTTAAATCCTGTCGCGTTAAAAAATATTTTGAAAGTTAGTAAATTATTGCATTTTTTTAATGTTTTAATCAAATTGAAAGTCTAGGTAATCATAGTATAGATAACCAAATAAATTTATTATAGTTTGATATAAGAAAAGACTGATAGCTATTAATAAATTATTTTGTGTTACATGCTCCAGGGTGCGTACGCGGCCTGGAAAACCTGGAAAGTCCTTGAATTTCATTATTTTTTTTCAAGGCCTTGAATAGCCTGGAAAAATAGGATTATTTCTAAAAAAGCCTGGAAAGTCCTTGAATTTCCCCTTTTCAATTCTAAAACCATAAATTTCTCGTTCCAGTATTACCATTATTCTGACGTCACACTTTCTAGCCGGTTCACTTTTGGCGGATCTGTCAATCACACTTGAATCGGTTCCTCCCGAGTGGCCCTGGAACGGCACGGTCACTATGACCTTTAACCTCTCCCCGAACGGGACAAAAAGTTGCACGATGAGTATCCGGTGGAAAGAGGGTGTAATTTGATATGCAGGATATTTTCGCTTTTCTCTCTCTCTCCCTCAAACGACCAAAATTTTCCTCTGAGAGGATTTTGTGTTTGTTCGAAATGGAATGAAAAAGTGCGCGCTTAGCATATTTGTATTTAAGATATCGAAGGAAAAATAATCGAATTAATCGCACTATGTGGATTCATCCCATTGTTTAGAGCCGATCAACATTCGGTATGTTCTTCTGTCTTCACCCGCAGTTAAGAGAAGACAAAGTAAAAATTTTCAACTTTTTCCGGATGTCGATTGAGAGCTTCGACGAGTTGGTGGAGAAATTATGTTCCAGACTGCAAAAACCCGACACTAACTATCGGAGGAGTATATCGCCTACAGAGAAAATAGCAGTTACGCTTCGGTATTGTATTATGATTTATATCAATCTTTCATTTATGTCGATTCCTATTTAAAGAAAGAAGAATTTCTTTTTCTGTAGAAGGTGAAGAGTATGTAATTTTTTATATCAATTACTAAAATGGCCTACTTTAAAGCCGTGAAAGTTATTAACTAAGGTTGCTGGGAAAAAAAACCTTCCAATTTTATTAAATTTATTTTGAGCTCATTAAAAAATTTCTAATTACAGGGATGTAAGAGCTGTTCCAATTGCGCCAAACTGACTACCCTGCTCCAAACTGCGCCAAAAACCTCTTTTCGCTTAAGATTGCGCCGAACTGCGCCAAAAAATCATTTTTTGACTTCCAAAACTACTTGGCTAGAATTTTGACTCGAAATTTTTCAAAATTATCATGAAACGTCACCAACAAAGCGATAAAGAGTATTTTGCCCTTCAAGGGCGTTTTTCGTCAGTTAACGTGCCGGAAAAGGTTCGCACTTGAAAATACATATTACAATCTCTCAGTTTTGTTGTAGGTTTTTCAAACTAAAAAGAAGTAGTAAATGAATCAGTGTGTATCTGATTTAAATCTGTTTTCTTGGCTGATTTTAGGTATAGAAAATTAATACTTTTTTTTTTATACTTATAGAATACATGATTTTTTTTTTTTTTACTGAGACTCCGTGCTAAAAATAGAATACAAGTATTGTATTTTTCACACAAGCAATCTTAGTGTATCTGGTTTAGATTTGCACTCTTGCCTGGTTTCAATAATAAAGAAATATATAGCTTTCTTTAAGCTAAAAGAAAACACGAATATTTTTTTTTAATTTCTAAACTTAATCCAATTGACAGCCTCCCTCCCCAAACATTTCCAGGCTTAATTTCTAAGTCATCGGTAAAACGGGATTTGAATTTTGAACTTGACTTTTTGATTATCTGGAAGGATTGGTGACTATTAGTAAATGATTTTTTGGCAACGCTGGATGTTGGATCATGATTTTGACTTGGCAACGAACGGGAAAACGCATATTACGTCATTCTTTTATTGTAGCCAATTCCCAGAAAAAGCGCAAAGTCGTTCGTATCCTAGACTAGAAATTTTACAAAGAACTTGAATGGGGGATTTAAGCTATGTCTTTATTTAAAAAAAAGTAAGGATTTCTTGTATTTACAAATATTTGTTCCTTTAAATTAGCGATAGGAAAGATCAGGGATTCGCGGCAGTATGCCCCTTGCGCCGTTAAACTTCAACCAACCAACCAGGGATTCGCGCTTTAAATTCAAACTGTAGAAGGCATGAAATCTATCTTTATGCATCCAATTTGGATATTTTTTTCTTGCCTGTTTGTAAGTAAAAATAATAAATATTTTTCTTAGTACTTTAAGAGTGCATGATTATTTTTTTGGCATATATTTAAAAAAACAAAGAAAATAACCAGACTTAAGATCATTTTGTTTCCATTGACTTTGAGATTTCACATGGGAACCCTCTATAATCCATTTAGACAATGGAGAGTGTTAGAAAACAAACCACTACAAAAATTAATATTTTTCAGCTTGCCTTGTTTTAGTTTATTATTTAATTACATTAGAAGTTATTTCTTTATGTTAAATGCTAGTATAATTGTCTAATTTCAGTTAGAGGTTTTAATTTGTTTGAGTTTAAAAAAAAAAAATTATCTTCCAATAAACAAATAGCCCTAAAAAACCTGCTAAGTGAAGCTATCAGTCCAAACAAGTTATGAAATCTAATGCTTGCCGCTAAGCAGCCTTGTTTCACTTTTTTTTGCATGGGGGGGGGGGGGAGTACTTTGTATCGAATTAAATTATTTTGGATTATTGGGAAGAACTTCTATAGGTAATTGGTACTAGGCAGACTAGAGTTTTTAAAGAAAAAAATCTTATTTCATCAGTTGTTAAAAGTAGCTCTAACTGAGATTATTTCGAAAAACTTTCAATGATGAACCGAACCTTATGATTGGTTGGTTAGTTTTTGTGGCGCAAAAGCAACACTAAGGCCATGCTGTGCCCCAAACCTTATGATATCATGTCATCATTGAAAACTTCCTAATATTTTAATTGTTGGCAAACAGGTTAATAAATGCCATGCTTTTTAATTTATTTTTTGAGTAATGCAATCAAATTAATAAATGTAAATTTAGAATGCAAACGTATTTATGAACAAGTTACACCTTTTTTTTACTTTAAATTAATTTGAAATATCAAGGTTGAAATATACAAAAATATTTGCTTCATCACTAATTTAAATGTAATAATTTTCTGCTCCAAAACCACATTTTGCTGCTCCAAAATCGTATTTTTACTCAAAGCCGAAGGAGGGGGGTTTAAAAAATTACTCGCTTTTTTCGAGTTATCGAAGAACTTGTGAAAATGATGGCTATATCTATTTCTGTGGCTAAAAATTATCGACTCAGAGATGGAAACCTCGGGGAATTTTTTTTCTGAAAATGTGTATGAACCCTGTTTAAAGAATAGTATCTCTAAATAAAGTACTAAAATTTAATGTGATTTGAATGTCCACATAATTAGCAATAATTGTTTATTTGCTTAGTTTAAATTATTTTCAGAAAGAATGTTAATTATTATTTCAACAATAATTATTCTAGTTAATGACAAATTTTATTTATAAATATGTGTACGTGTAATTAGAAAAGAATTGACCCGGTTTAAACAAAAAAAACCTGGTTTAAACCCAAAAAAAACTTTTTTTTTAACCTAGTTTTTTTCCTTATCCTGGTAAGAGGTATAATTATCAATAAATATGTGTTTGCATCTTAGTTGTTAAGTAATAAGTATTTTAATTCTTTTTGCAACTTCGTTAATTAAAAAATATATATAAAAATTCAATTTTGGTATCGACTCTGAAACGGTAAAATAGGGCCTTGATTTTTGTTGAAATATCCTTGAAAAGGGCCTTGAAAGTCCTTGAATTTCACTTTCAAAAAAGTGTATGCACCCTGATGCTCATTTTGTGATATATTTTTTACCTTTCTATTTATGTTGAAGGATTACCTTATTGCTTCGGAATTTTTTTTTTTGTTTTAATTTATAATGGGACATAGAATATTTTGCTGTGATACAGAATTGTACTTTAATTTTTATGATTTTCATCCATTGAATATGGTCATTATTACTAACAAAACCTTTAGCAGAACACAAATGCCTTCTTGATATTGTAAACTGTGTTTAATACTAAAATTAATCATATATTTTGTGGCAGAAGCTTTTCCATCTACAATTGTTTCTTAATATTTTGCAAAAGCAAACCGTTCACTTACATTTGTAAACCTTTTTTGTCACTGCAAGTTTTTGTGTAAAATAGAGAAAAACTTCGCTTATAGGGGTAAACTGTTTCTTATACAGAAAAATTTCTGTGTATTTTATATGAAATTTATTGCAGAAAGTTTCCGTGTACTTTACGGGGGAAATTGTATTTTATATGGAATTGACCTTATTCAACACAGAAATTCTGTTTATTTTACAGGTGGAAATTGCATTTTGTATGGAATCAACGTACTTAATACAGGAAATTTTAATTTATTTTACGGGAGTAAATTATTTTGTATGAAATTACCGTATTTAATACGGAAAGTTTATGTTTATTTTACGGGGGATCAATGTTAGTAACCAGTCAATAACCGTTTTTAATACGAAAAGTTTCCGTTTATTTTACGGGAGAAAACTGTATTTTGTACGGAATGACCGTAATTATTACTGAAAGTTTCCGTTCATTTTACGGGAAAAAACCGTTGCAATCAGTCAAAAACCGTATTTAATACGGAATGTTTCCGTATTTTTTACGGTTTTAAACTGGCGACCCAGCTGCCAGTTTAAAACCGTAAATTTGACGGGATTTTTTTTGCAGTGTAGGGTAAAGCTGGTATCTGGGAACTTCTTATTGAAAGCGTAAAGCAAGTACCACTGAAATTCTTTGGGCCGAGTGAATGAGAAAACTTCAATGATTACTGGTTGGATAGCTTTATCGCTCTTGGTTGGTATTTCCCATAATGTTAAAGCATGCTTGTCTGTCAGGAGTTCTTAGAGTGATTTGTTGTGGGAATAAAAAGATAATATTTGAAAGTGTTGACTAGTTGAAAGTTCACAATCTTATAAAGAAAAATGGGATGCTTGATTATACTGATATTTGAAAAGAGGCACATCGTGACACAATTTTTCACTCCAGGCACATACACTAACAGCATCATTTGTAGGTAGCCGTTCTTTTTGTAGGATTCCTTCGGAAACACCAATAATTGTGAAGATAATTTTTTGTCAAAAGGTGGATCCTATCCAAAGTATCAGTAAGCGAGTTCCTCACATCATCAATACATTTTTCAGTAGAAATCCCTTGAGACAACTTTCCTGAAAATAATATAAAATTAAGTAAATAGATAAAATTACTACAGGCATTGAGAATTTTTTAGCAATAAGCATATATGAGGCATTGAGCGCCAGAACAGACTGTGGCGTAGCCTTTAAATGCTGGATAAAAGCTTCTATGCAGCGGAGTATTCTTATGAATAGCAGCAAGATTTTCAGCTTGAGAACTAAAGGTCCTACGATCTAGGCCCGGTGACCGCACTAACCAGCTTCGCCGCAAGACCATCCCACAATTTGACTTTTGCTGTTTCTACCCAGTTTTTCAAAACCATTCATGCCAGAATGGACCAAATACAGTTTATCCAAAGACCAACTTTTCAGAGCCTCATATAATAGTGTGGTGCACAGTGCTTATTCCATCAGACGCACTAATTTTTTTAATCAGCACATGAAAAATAACTTTGGATACACATTCAAAGTCATTTTATTTGTTCAAACAGTTAAATAATAATGGAACCAGAATATATATAAAAATATAACTAGATTAAAAAATATAACTAGATTAAACTGCGAAATTTTATTAAAAAAATTATTGTTTATTAACGTCTAATATTCAAAGTGAGCAGTATGTTTCTGAAATTTTTTAATTATACTGTATTTGTGCATTTTTAGTGGCAACAAAAAAAACTATTATTTTGAATTATATATTTTCTTTTATTAGTTTCATAAAATCATATTTCTAGAATTTTAAGAAACGAGATGATTTGAAAAGAAAAGCAGATTTGAACAAATTGAGGTAATATCACCAATTATTAGGTATAGCAAGGTTGTTCAGTAAATAATGTTTAATATTCTTTAAAGTTAACCATATTTTGATCAATATGTTACAACTGGAGCTCTCAGTGTACCCACTTTGTAAATTGGTCAATGCAATTTTTTAAACATTTCATTGAAATGCATATCTACTTCTTAAGTATGCATTGGTTGTGTTTATTACTATTTAAAATAATTATTTTGATAGAACTTGGTTGTGATTTCGATTGTGGTACAGAAGTGTCTTAGGAACACCTTAGTCCGTGACAATTTCGAGAAAAATACAAGTGAACATTTTTAATCTTGTAGAGAGCACATTAACGCATTCGTGTGGCTTATTTTAGTTGAAATTTCATTGCTTGGCGACACAATAAAAACAATTTCATTTCAGAAAAAAGTCCCTTGAACCTAAACGATTTATGTTGCGAGAATGAGGTTGAACCTTTTAAGGTTTAATTTAAGAACAGCAATTGATTGTGCAAAAAATAATTTCCAGTTTAAATTGTGGATTAAAATATTGTGATGCCAATTAACATAAAAACACAAGAGACATTTAATATTACCATTACATTCAGATTCATTAATAATAGGTTTTACAAAAATATCATTGATTAAATATACCTGTGTTATTCAGTCAGTACAGCGAAGATTATTTCCAATACAGATCCCAACACATAAACAATCACGAGGACTTCACAAAGGCAAACTTTACATGGAACTCTACTTTCTAAAGTTTAGGTATATTGTTTAGTTTAAAATATATATACCATTTGCATAGTAAAAACCATTGCTTTATGTATTTTATGATTACCTTGAATAAGATACAAGTCTCTACAAGTTTTCAAAAAAATTAAATTTTACCCAAGTACACGATTAAAAAGATATCTATTGTCTACCCAGGGGTCAGAAATGATAATAGTTTGTGCACCACTGCTTTAGAAAAACCACCAATTCCTATGCATAAAGTTTTAGAATTAAAAAAGTTTAATCTATGATCATAATTAAAATGAGTCATCTAACTTTCATTATATTTGTGTTTCGTTAGCCATGTCTCAGCATTGGTTGGTTGCGTGGATTTTAATGGCACAAGCCAATATTGGCCAAGCTGCACCAAACATATTTTGTTTTACGAAACTATATAATTTTTAGCAGGACTTATTCAAAAAGAAATAAGTCAAATTAAGTATGTAAAACCAATGTCTTTCAAAAATGAAAACAAATTTGGATGTGGTTCGTCTGGCAGTAAATCCTTTAATGTTAAATTAGTAGTACCGTCTAGGCATTGATTGGAAAAGATATATTCTATTTAACTTACTTGCTAAAGAATCTCTTTCCAATTTTCTTTTCAAATGTTTTTTGCCACCTCCATCACGTCCACTTTTTTATAACGTTTGATATGAAATTATAAATTATGTTACGCTTAGGGGAAAATGCAGAAAATAACATTTAATAGAATGTTGATGGTAAAAATGAAATCATCATGATCACGTGTACAGAAGTATGGTATATCGCAGTTACGGTTAAATAAATTCGTATTCTAGGCGATTTAACATAAGTAAATACTACCACATTTGGCGTTTTATGTCAACTCCAACTAAACTGTGTTGCCAAGTAAGAAAAATGGTGATGTTGTGCCAAATCTGGTACTTTCTGTGCCAAACATATTATGACATCATTTTAGACCAATCATAGTGAGGTGCCGGTTGTCCCGTTAGTCAGTCGTGTTATAGATACACAACTGGATAGACTGCTTAACACTGGGAAAATAAAGCCGTTGCCAGATCTTTGGGTGGACAAAAAGAAATAGGGATTGCCGAGGATTGACAGTAAAATCGTGAGTTGTACACAGTTGAACTGTCAATAGTAGACCTTAATTAGTAATAACGTGCCAAAAAAATATCTACCATAGCACTTTACAAGGTTTCTCTCATTCCCATTCAACTATAAAAATTAGCTGTGATTGGTTAATTATCCACCCATCATCATCATCAACCACCATTTTTCCCTTGCATTGCGATTGGAGCAGTTTATCCAGTTGTTTATCTATATCGATGGTGTTGTTAAACCAGGGGTCAAAGTGACAAAATAAGAATATATAGGATTTTTTCAAAAAAAATATAGGACAATATAAAACATCAAATAACTGCACACAGTTGCTACTGAACTTCAAAATTAACTCTTTATACATTTATATACTCGTTATATTGAATTTAAGAGAATAGAAAACACACCTTTAAAAAAAAGAAATCGCCTGATCCTGAATACGTGATCCGTTATTGCCTCAATATTCCATCCCTAAATCAAGTTTTATTAATTACATTATTTGCAATCATGAGTCTTTTGCTTCCAGCATTTTTAACTGTTCCAATTTCTTTAAGTGTTTTCTTTTTATCCCTGTTTGCAGTCTTTTGTTGATTCAGATTTACTGTTCAGTGTCGGCTGGATTGGCGGCGAAAAGTGGGAGATTTATCGCCGAATGTGGGGAACCTGGTACTTGGTTTTAAAGCAACCCTAGTGATCGTTTGGATTTGACAACACAACGTATTGACGTAATTTTCAATTTTGGCGACTTTTATGAAAAAATCGTGGCTAATATTCCGAATCCGGTACGAATTCTGCGCCAAGGCGATTTTTGCCAAAAAATGGCAGCCCTGCCATTTTTTAAGAGCAAGATAACTAACTGCCTATGGTTGCCATAATTTGGAGCGGTTTGATGTAAACAATTCATAGCGCAGAATCCGGAATAAAAAAATCGCCATTCGACATCATACAGTAAATCTTAACCCTTTTGTTTCCTTCATCAATTATTGACTGAGCACTCAAAATGTTCTTTAGTAGTCCTTTAAGTTAATCCCAAGTTGTTTTTATTCGTTTTTCCCGAGTCAGAGTTTTGTTGTTGCATCTCTCTCTGCATTATGGCCAATTAATTTATTACGTTGGTGGAGAAATCGGATCAGAAATTCAAGACCGATTGTTATGGAAATGTTCACATGTTTACAACTCCCGCCGGTCCAGTAGAGTTGAGTTGTAGGTTATGCAGCACGTGACGTCACAAGAGATGAAACGCCGCGCCGCCGTTACAAACATCGTTTTTGTCAGGTCTTTTTCACCTACGATCACGCCAAAGAATCCGAAATATTAAAAAATGGCAATGAACGGCGCCGTTATTACGAATTCGAAGAAAATATAGATCGAATCAATGTAGAAATATAGGATATATAGGACAATTGTAAAATATAGGACATTTTTACCAATTTTTAAAAAAATATAGGATTTATAGGACATATAGGACGTCTGCGACCCCTGTTAAACAGTCACTAGGATTGTCGGAAAATCTTGGCGACAGGTTGCCACATTCGACGCCGAATTGCCAACATTCAAAATCTCGCCAAGGAGTACGTACACTAAATCTTAATTGAAATATCTCACGCAGAGCTTATTTAAAATGCAACGCTCCTTGTAAGAAACTCCCAATAATAGATGCTGCACGTAGTAACGTCCAATTGGGTTTAAGTAATCTATTGCTATGCTAGGTTCTGTGTATTCTTAAATTAACACGCATCGAGTAAAGTTCGTATCGTAATTTAAAAATATTTTAGTATTTAAAACCATGTAAATATAGAAATAATTACAGCGTCATTAGTTGACAACCTTAAAAGAATTTTGTATCTTTTTAAATCTCTTACATTAACTTCGAGAGAGTGTGTTTGTGTTGATAGGAGGAAAATCTGCGGACGCCTAATTAACCCGCTTGCCCTTCATCCAATCGGGCTGAAACATGGCTGATGACAATGCATCAAATTTTGGGGCTGTCACTAAAAGGTCGCATTTACTAATAAACCAACGTCATCCAATTGCGCTAAAATAGCACTTGACCGACCATTGAAGAAACTCTGTCCTGTGGTCAAAAATTTTTAAAAATAAATATATAATAAATATAATAATAGTAATATATAAATTTTTTTTTATAATATAACAATTATATATATAATATATTATTAAATAATACATTATTTAATAATATATTATGTAAAAATTGTTTTAATCAGAATAAATAAAAGATATTTGGATGTGAGTGCATGAATTCACGTTCATTTTTAATGGAGAAGTTTTAAAATGTAGTTTGCCCCACATTTTGCAGATAGAAATGTTTTTGATATTTAAAATTAGACGCACGCGCTTTTTATAGAATCGGCGCTATATTGAAGAATATAAAAATTGGCAATGCATTCAAAGAATTTATATTAAAAACTTGGTTTTTATGGGTTATATTATTTAACATGTTGATAATTTTTATACCGTTGGGAGTACAAATAAGTTTCCACCGTATTTCAAAATATGGTCCTATCAAAAGGTTATGTCGAAATTGTCAGATGTAAATCGGTTTGGCAACAACATAATCTTGAAGTACTAGTTAGTGACTTCGTATCAGCGTCACATAATTTTTTTCGTGCAAAAGTGTCAAGTTTTCCATTTGCAAGAACTTTTGATCTACTTCTTTAATTTGAATCTGCATCTATTACTTGTGGAAGCACAAAAGTGAGAAAAGCTGTCGTGAGTGGTTTCAAATGTTTAAAAACGGTGAGACCAAGAACTTAATGGAAGACCGGAAACTTATTTGTACGCCCAATAAATTCTTAAAGTTTGTTCTAAAATAAAACAAATTGATACAAAACAAAGCATTTAAAATTAGCCAATATTTGGAAAACCTTAACATTGATTGATTTTAACTTCCCCCCTGAGCACAATATATCTTTATAGACTGAGAGGCGACTGTAACTTTTGGACCCCATCGAACATCATTCTGAATTTTTTATAGAAATTGGAGAAAAGTGAGTAGATTACGAATCCACTGGTCTGCCGTGGCAAAAATGGACGAAACTGGTCAAAAATCGACTTGGAATAAGTTGAACTAAATCTAATTGCCAAATGAGCCATAACTTGCCAAATAATGAGCATTTTTTTTTGGTAACCCTCATTCTTTAATTTTCAATTAAGAAGGATGCAGATGATTCAGATACCTGGCGACGGTCTACTTGCATCTATTAAAAGGGAGCCAAGTTGGCAATAAACATTACGTCACTGATAATGTTACTAATGTCGCCAGTTTGGCTTACTTTTAAAAGATACAAGTTTTCCGAGCAAGAGATCAGAAATCGTTTGCGCTTTTTCCCATTGAAAATCAAAATGCAGGGGGTTGCCAGACGAAAAAGTATGTTTTCTTTTTGGCAAGTTATGACGTATTTGGCAATCGAATTTTTGTTCAACTCATTGCAAGTCGATTTTTGATCAGTTTCGGCCATTTTTGCCTCGGCAGACCAGTGGATTCCTAATCTACTCACATTTCTCCAATTTCTATAAAAAATTCAGAATGATGTTCGATGAGGTCCAATAATTGCAGTCGCCTCTCGGACTATTACGGCAAATACAAAATGTAAAAAGAAAATATAATAACTATTATAAATATAATACTATTTCTGTAAATAGTAACAGATACCTAGCATGTACAATTTAGCGTCAATTAACGACTAAAATCTCCTCTTCTTAAGTCTGTGGTCGAATGATGGCCAAAACTCGGCCAATTTGGAGATTATTTATGAATATAAATATCCTTGTTCAATTCCGACATCTCTATTTGGAGCCAAGATATGGTCTTCTCATAGTTATGCTATCGAATCAGGAATGACAGATTTGGGTTTAGTTGAGACAATTGCAAATCTTCCGGAAGAATGTCAAGTAATTCTACTGATCTTATCCAAGATTTCAAACTTATTTATCATCGACACATACCTGCAGCAGTTATAGCTTAAGGGTCAATTACACGGGGCGAGTTTACTAGCTACTAGCCAGCTAGTATACTAGTTTACTATCAACTAGTAAACTAGCCTGCTAGTAGCTAGTAAACTTGCCCCGTGTAATTGACCCATTAGGCTTAGTTAATTGCAAATTGACTCCCAATTGTCATATCCTGTCTTCTGATCTGTTGAATTTGGATATGAGAACTCGTCTTTGATTTCGCACTTGTCTGTAGCATGTGCTACAGAGGAATTTCTAAGAATGTTCACACTTGATCAAAATTGCTTCTGAATAACTTTCATTTGTGTAATATAGAACTAAAACATGAAAATTAAAAAATTAAAAGAAAACCAATAAGGAACTTGCATTTTTCAAGTTCGATAAGCTCTTTTTAACCCTTGGTTAGGCGCGCGACCTTTTGTCGCGGGGCTAGTCGCGTGGGGGACAAATGCCTTCCCCCCCCCCATTCAAATTTTCGTGCGTATCATTAAATTCGTGACCAAATATCAGAGTAATTGGGTATTTTATTTAAAAACACAACATTATTGAAGTGAATAAAGTAAAATTGAAAAAATATTTTAAAAGTAACTTGAAAAAACCTGCAAGATGTTTGATCATGGGCTGTTATCTATTGAGAAGTTGATTTTTTGGGGGAACTCTGTCAACAACCTCGCAAATAACTCAGGGTTAAGATACTTTCGTAAACGATCAAGTTTTAAAGACATAAAAAAAAGGTTAGTCTATGACAAAGAATCCCGGGTTTCTTCGTAGTGATGAAATGCTATAAAAACCCAATCTGAGTTCAAAATCCCTTAAATAAGCTACAATGGATTATTCCCGTATTATTATTATTTTTTTTTTTTTTTTTTTTTTTTTTTAATTCTAAATGTTTCGAAAAGGCCATAAACATAAAAATTTATGCTCCATGCACTTTTTTTTTTTTTTTTTTTTTTCTTTTCTTTTTTTTTTTTTTTTTTTTTAATTTACAATCAAAGTTCCACTGTTAGACTTTGTCAAGAAAACGATTCATTCGGCTCGAATTGAATGTCAAAATTCACTACATCTCAAAAATTTTACTATCTTTTTGCATCTAAGGTAACAGAAATCATCACCCGAATCGATTTCCACATTCAAATAATCATTAAAGGGAATTTTACTACTTAAAAATCCAGATATTGCACACAAAAAAATGTCCCCATTGAAAACGCATATAGGACTATTCGATGAATTATTGTTAAAAATGGAAATTTTTTTTAATTTTTTCCCTGATGGTGAAGTTGAAGCTATTATATAGGAGAATATCGAATTCCAATTTTATAACTCTCACTAAATAAGAAGTGAGTCTAAAGTTTATCCCAAGTAGTTCTTTTTCAAAAAATTTAATTTTAAATTTTCCCCATGTTAATCGGATGGAAAATTTCACATTTAAAAATTTTCAAAATTTTAAATTCTCTTTACAACTAGGGTAACAAAAATCATCACCCGAATCGATTTCCACATTCAAATCATCATTGAAGTGAAATTTTACTACTTTAAAATCCAGTTAATGCAAAAAAAAAAATCCCCTATTGAAAACGCATATGGGACTATTCAATGAATTATTGTTAAACAAGAAAATTTTTTAAATTCTTTCCCTGATGGGGAAATGGAAGCTATTATAGAGGAGAATCTGCAATTCCAATTTTATAACACTCACTAAATCAGAAATGCGTCTAAAATTTGTCCCAAAAAGTGCACTTTCAAAAATTTTCCTTTTAAATTTTCCCCATGTTAATAGTATGGAAAATTTCACAATAATAAATTTTTTAAATTTTACTATTTTTTTGCAACTAGGATAACAAAAATCATCACCCGAATCGATTTCCACATTCAAATAATCATTGAAGTGAAATTTTACTACTTTAAAATCCAGTTAATGCAAAAAAAAATTCCCCCCTTGAAAACGCATTTGGGACTATTCAATTAATTATTGTTAAAAACGAAAAAATTTCAAAATTTTTTCCCGATGGTGAAATTGAAGGTATTATATAGGAGAATCTGCAATTCCAATTTTATATTACTCACTAAATCAGAAATGCGTCTAAAATTTGTCCCAAAAAGTGCACTTTCAAAAATTTTCCTTTTAAATTTTCCCCATGTTAATAGTATGGAAAATTTCCCATTTGGAAATTTTCAAAATTTTACTATCTTTTTGCATCTAAGGTAACAGAAATCATCACCCGAATCGATTTCCACATTCAAATCATCATTGAAGTGAAAATTTACTAATTAAAATCCAGTTAATGCAAAAAATATTCCCCCATTGAAAACGCATGGGGGACTATTCAATGAATTATTGTTAAAAAAGGAAAAATTTTAAAAATTTTTCCCTGATGGTGAAGTTGAAGCTATTATATAGGAGAATCTCCAATTCCAATTTTATCACTCACTAAATAAGAAGTGTGTCTAAAGTTTATCCCAAGTAGTTCTTTTTCCAAAATTTTAATTTTTTATTTTCCCATGTTAATCGTATGGAAAATTTCACATTTCGAAATTTTCAAAATTTTACTATCTTTATGCATCTAGGGTAACAGAAATCATCACCCGAATCAATTTCCACATTCAAATCGTCATTGAAGTGAAGTTTTACTACTTAAAATCCAAATAATGCAAAAAATATTTCCCCATTGAAAACTCATTTAGGACTATTCAATGAATTATTGTTAAACAAGAACAATTTTTAAATTCTTTCCCTGATGGGGAAATTGAAGCTATTATATAGGAGAATCTCCAATTCCAATTTATAACACTCACTAAATAAGAAGTGCGTCTAAAATTGGTCCCAAAAAGTGCACTTTCTAAAATTTTCATTTTAAATTTTCCCCATGTAAATAGTATGGAAAATTTCACATTTCGAAATTTTTAAATTTTTTATATCTTATTGCAACTAGGTTAACAGAAATCATCACTCGAATCGATTTCCATATTCAAATCGTCATTGAAGTGAAATTTTACTACTTAAAATCCAAATAATGCAAAAAATATTTCCTCATTGAAAACGCATTTAGGACTATTCAATTAATAATTGTTAAAAATGGAAAAAATTTCAATATTTTTTCCCGATGGTGAAATTGAAGGTATTATATAGGAGAATCTGCAATTCCAAATTTATAACACTCACTAAATAAGAAGTGCGTCTAAAATTGGTCCCAAAAAGTGCACTTTCAAAAATTTTCATTTTAAATTTTCCCCATGTTAATCGTATGGAAAATTTCACATTAATAAATTTTCTAAATTTTTCTATTTTTTTGCAACTAGGATAACAAAAATCATCACCCGAATCGATTTCCACATTCAAATAATCATTGAAGTGAAAATTTACTAATTAAAATCCAGTTAATGCAAAAAATATTCTCCCATTGAAAACGCATTTGGGACTATTCAATTAATTATTGTTAAAAAAGAAAAAATTTCAAAATTTTTTCCCGATGGTGAAATTGAAGGTATTATATAGGAGAATCTGCAATTCCAATTTTATAACACTCACTAAATCAGAAATGCGTCTAAAATTGGTCCCAAAAAGTGCACTTTCAAAAAATTTCCTTTTAAATTTTCCCCATGTAAATTGGCCGACCAAACGGTATAGTGGTTAGGGTGCTAGCCTCTAGACCGCGAGGTTGCGGGTTCGAGTTCCGTGTAGGCATGGGTGTTTGTAAATGTATGTTGGCTTGTCTAATGACGAATGTTTCGGCGCATTATAGCCCTCGTGTTGCTGACGGCGCCAGATAATCTGAAAACAACCGACCCCATGTAAATAGTATGGAAAATTTCCCATTTCGAAATTTTTCGAAATTTTACTATCTTTTTGCATCTAAGGTAACAGAAATCATCACCCGAATCGATTTCCACATTCAAATCATCATTGAAGTGAAAATTTACTAATTAAAATCCAGTTAATGCAAAAAGTATTCCCCCATTGAAAACGCATGGGGGACTATTCAATGAATTATTGTTAAACAAGAAAAATTATCAAAATTTTTTCCCGAAGTTGAAATTGAAACTATTATATAGGAGAATCTCCCATTCCAATTTTATAACACTCACTAAATAAGAAGTGTGTCAAAAAATTATCCCAAGTAGTTCTTTTTCCAAAATTTTAATTTTTTATTTTCCCCATGTTAATCGTATCGAAAATTTCACATTTCGAAATTTTCAATATTTTAAATTCTTTTTACAACTAGGGTAACAAAAATCATCACCCGAATCGATTTCCACATTCAAATCATCATTGAAGTGAAATTTTACTACTTTAAAATCCAGTTAATGCAAACAAAAAATCCCCTATTGAAAACGCATTTGGGACTATTCAATGAATTATTGTTAAACAAGAAATTTTTTTAAATTCTTTCCATGATGGGGGAAGTGGAAGCTATTATATAGGAGAATCTCCAATTCCAATTTTATAACACTCACTAAATAAGAAGTGCGTCTAAAATTGTCCCAAAAAGTGCACTTTCTAAAATTTTCATTTTAAAATTTCCCCATGTTAATGGTATGGAAAATTTCACATTTCGAAATTTTCAAATTTTTACTATCTTTTTGCAACTAGGTTAACAGAAATCATCACTCGAATCGATTTCCACTTTCAAATCGTCATTGAAATGAAATTTTACTACTTAAAATCCATATAATGAAAAAAAAAAAAATTCCCCATTGAAAACGGATATGGGACTATTCAATGAATTATTGTCAAAAAAATAAAATTTTCAAAACTTTTTCCCGATAGCGAAATTGAAGGTATTATATAAGATAAACTTAAATTTCAATTTTATAACACTCACTAAATAAGAAGTGCGTCTAAAGTTGGTCCCAAAAAGTGCACTTTCAAAAAATTTCATTTTTTTTTTCTGCATGCTAATCGTATGGAAAATTTCCCATTCCGAAATTTTTAAAATTTTTTAATCTTTTTGCAATTAGTTTAAAAAATTCAAGCTAAAACTTGTTCAAACAGGTCGGGAGACTTGTACAGCAAGAACAACAGCATCGACGCGCAAGCAGCGGGTGATGCTGCGGTGTGTCAGCAAGGCTTCGAGATTATCGTTTTCCTACTTTTCCTTTTTCTTAATGACCTGTGGCGACCTCAAATAACTGATAAAACTTCTGTGCACTGGAGTACTCTTTTGCACAGCGGTAAAGTATCTGTCTCGAGTTCCAATGGTCCCGCGATCGAGATCCGTCACTATAGAAACGTTCGCCGGGCATCCGCCAAACCCAGACGAAACCATCCGACTGCCAGACTGTAAAGCGAGATTCATCACTCCAAAGAACAGTTTTCCACATGTCCACAGTCCAATGACGGTGAGCTCTACACCATTGCAATCGATGCTTCGCATTCGGTGGAGTGATGTTCGGCTAGTGAGCGGCTGCATGACCATGGAATCCCAAGTCCTTTAACTCTCGATGGACAGTCCTACTGCTAACACTAACTCCTGATGAACTTTGGAACTCCTGAGAAATTTCCACCAACGAGGACTGATTTTGTTTCACTACCCTTTTCAGAGGTCTGCGGCTGCGTTCACCAAGTGTTTTCGGCCTACCGGTTCGTTTTTCTTTCGTTTCACTGCCTCGACGTTTCCACTTCACAATTACATCACTCACAGTGGATTTAGGCTTCTGTAGAATGTCCGCAATCTCACGAACTGATTTCCCACAAAGGTGGCATCCCACTATTCTGCCACGATCAAACTCACTAAGCTCCTTTGACCTACTCATTGCCTCACAAACGCATAAATACAATCTGACAAACCACTACCAACACTTTTATAGCTTTCAATTACAAATTGCGTAACTCGCCAGAACCACTTTTTTAAGGAGTGTCCGGATACTTTTGGCCAGATAGTGTGGATCAATTATAGGAGAGTTAGGGCTAGAACTTTCACTAGTTAAATACATTGTCATTTTTAATTTTTTTTTCCATAATTCATGAAATAAAAGAACACAATGCTATCTTGACGGGGGACTGACAAGCCAAAAACAAACGTAGTTTGATTAAAAAAAAAAAAACTACAGCATTTAATGTTTACTCACCGATTGGACCACTTATCAGAAGATCTACTTTACAACATTCGCTGGTTAAAATTTTTAAATAATAACTTATTTACCTACGATTCATGAAATAAAAACCACAATCCAGACTGACAAGTCAAAAACACACTTTTTTTTATTCAACTGGAAACATAAACTAGTGCATACAATGTTTACTCACCAATTGGACCACTTATCAGAAAGTTTAGGCTACAACAATTGAGAGTTAGAAATTAAAAATAATAATTAATTAATCGGTAATTCATGAAATAGAGCACAATAGTACAGGAAAAATACGATATTTGAAAAACAAAATTCGTTCATTCTTGAAACTTCGGCTATAACATCTTTTTGGCAGTAGAATACAAGATTCGATGAGTCCCCAAAATTGAAAGGGGTGGAGCACTGTTTTTGAGGGTAAGGGGGGGGGGGGGAATTGTCTCCAAAGTTAAACTTTTCGATATTGGTCGAGTAAGGTATCGTTTTTTATACAATTTTTGTGCTGAATTGAATGAAATAACTTTTAGATAGATCGGAACACTAATTTTTAAGATATAATGGGTTTTATGGGTACAATATTCGAAAATCCGCATAGAAACACCGACATAAATTTCATTGTACAAAAAGGCTTTAATTTACCAATTATTATTAATTTTTATCATCTTACATAAACTATCAACATCAGGGTCAGTTTATGAGTTTATTTCATTATGGATGCAAAACTGTCCAAAATCATCATTGTCAAAGTCATCCATTTTAGAATTACTGCTGGTCATTCCTTTACAGTTTTTGCAGAAAGCAGAACAACGCACGTCACTTTTAACGCAACCGCACTGTTGGGTCGAACAATATCCTTTACATGTACAAAAAATCAGTTTGTGTATTGCATCAGTGGCAGGTTATAAAGTTGTTTATTCAGGGTATAGTTCACTCTCCCTATGAATCTAATCCCATCTTCTGGAAGTAGTTGATAGATGAGCCATTTCTGTATTTGGTAGTACACTCGATATGAGTGCTGAGCTCCTCTTGCAGATGTGGAGGTTAAGGCCATCTAGATGTCTTCTTCTGAAGGAATCTCTGGAAAAACTGTGGCTAAATTGGTCATGGTTACGATCCTTTGCTCCATACGAAAAAATGAAAAACGCTCTCCAGCATCTTTCCAGGTAGGCATTCAATTTGGAGAATAAATTGATACAGTCCATTAATATGCTATTAGTTTGAAACAACTTCAAAACTCGTTTTCTCTTTTCTATGGATTGCACTTGTAGTATCGCATCCACCGATGTCGCATCCATGGGCAAGAAGAATGTAGTTTTCAACATTTGGATGTTGCGGCTGTAAGTTTTTTGAGTGATAAATTTGTATCCTGACACGTCTTATTTTCGTATTCAATAGCAATTTAAGTTTCTCCTCTGAGGCAAGTGCAATCATTATGATTAAGATATACACTGGGTGGCTTGGGATTAAACCTTGGCTGACGATAGTAGGCTTAAGTTCGGCAGATTTCCCTAAGGCTGTTCGAAGAATAAGAATATCTGCATAACCAACATCCTGTTTCACATCAATATAGTTGCTTTGAAGAACAAGTGTGAGCATCTTGATTAACTGTTTTTAATTCTATGAATTTGATAAAAACAGTAATATTAGTGTCATTGGAGCATTGTTGATTACTTTTTCATTTATTCGGATCAAGGGATTTACTACAGCAAGAGATCACATATTATCGCTTCTTTTGATTTTTACGTCTCCAAATTTTTTCTTAATGAATTGTGAAATAATCTTCTGACCAATACCTTTTGACATGTAACAGTTAATCAAGTCTATACTAGTGATGACTATCCCAAGAGAAACTACAACTGTAGCTGAATTAGAAAAAGGATTATTTAATTTCGATCATTTCTGTATTTTTGTATTATAATTGTTGCCTCTCTTCACACAAGTTTCCCAAACATATACATGTTGTAAAAAAATGTGGTGTCTAAAAAATCTTCAAGTGCTCAAGTAATGTGTGACATTGCCGGTTTCCTTAAAACATGTGAGCTCAAGGCATCCTCAGTAAACCCTCTTTGAACAATAGCTCTAACAACTTTGAACTCTCGATTAACAAGTTGATCAATGACCATATCAGGAGAAACATCACTGAAAAATGTGTTGGTTCTCCCGATAGTGAAATATCCCTTTGTAAACTTATGATAATCAGACTGAAGCATATGTTTTTGCAACTGAGTAGATATTTGCTGCAAATAAATAAGGCATGCTTTTGAATAGTAAATGCATTTCCTTGCAATAAAATATGGAGCCATATGTTTAACAGTCATCAAATGCGTCTCCCAAACACCAGTCCTTTCTGCTAGTATGAATTTTCTTACCAGTATTGCCATTTCAAGGTACTGGATCCACCACTTAACTGTGGAGCTTCTCTGCTTGATACGTTCCAAGACTTCCCACACTTTTTTGTTAGATTTATAATGTTAGAATCTGATGAAATTGTTTCTCTTGTTTTGATAGAGTTTTTGAAATACTCTATCGCTCCTTTCGCTGCCCGCCCACTCTTCGTCCATTTGTATATGTCCTTCAGATGTAAATTATACTGAGCTACAGCCAACAAAATGTGTGCTCTGACAGCATGAGAACAAGCGCTCCCTGAAAGTATACGTTTCGTAGTATTTTCAGAATACACAACAACTCTTGCAGTCCAGTATCCACCATTATGTATCCGAATGAACCAAGGAAGGGCATTAGTAAATGAAATCCTCCTATTCTCACCACAACTTTCTGCAGTAGTGATTCCGGTGGGACTGATAGGGTTAATGCTAATTAATAGGGTTATCCAATACCTGTATCCAATACTTGTATCCAATGCCTGTACAGACGATTACAAAAATAATTTTCAAACCAGAAAGTTGTTCAACATCAATTGCCATCACTAAAGCTGTATATACAGTTTCAAGATCTGAAGGAGGTGCCGTAATAAAAGGTAAAGTGATAATGCTAGATTTATCACTGTATTGATTTCCTATAATTGTTTCAGAAAACCACTACCAACCAGGAATATTTTAATATTTCCACCATTTGTGATTATGTATAAGGGGAAAGTTCCCTTATTTTCAGACATTGTTGATACTGTTTGTGTAGTAATTCGAGCATTTTGGAATCCAAAATTGAATGAGGAGGTGTCATACATTGTATGCAATAATTGATCAGAAAAGTTTCCTTTAAAAAACTACCAATCGAGAAACTTGCTTTAGTTTTTACTCAATAAAAGTTTCTTCAATGCATTTTGCTTAATCAATTTAATGATTTTCAAATATTTGACCCACAAAACCTATTTCATCTTAAAAAGAAGAGTTCCAATTTATCAAAAAGTTATTTCATTCGATTCAGCACAAAAAATGCTTAAAAAATGATACCTTACTCGACAAATATTGAAAAGTTTGATTTGGTGTGGATTTCCCCCCCCCCCCTCCCCTCAAAAACAGCGTTCCACCCCTTTAAATTTTGGGGACTCATCGGATCTTGTATTCTACTGCCAAAAAGATGTTATGACCAAAGTTTCAAGAATGAAAGAATTTTGTTTTTCAACTGTCCATTTTTGGGCTATTTTTCCTGTACTACAATGTTAATTCAGATTGGCATCCATTTTATAAAAACCCAGCCGCCATGATGTGACGTCATCACTCCACAGACATATAGCGAAGCAGTGATGTTACAGTTGACAGTTGATCGGCCCTTCGATTCTGTATCCGAGTGTAGAGTCTCTGGGTTTCGACGATCGTTAATCATGGAGTTGGAGAGGAGTTCTCGATAGGCTTCATAATACCTCATTAGAACCCTGGTCATGTCAAGAAGCGTTTGGTATACGGTCCCTGTTTCTCCGATTGTAAACCGCATTCCACAACCACTGATTTTTAGAGAGAAGGGCTCCTTTTTCTTGACAAAAAGGTACCTTAAAAAAAGGCCTTTATAATATGGGCGTTTCTCAGGCTGTTCACGGGGCATTTTGTATTCTTTTTTCTACACATAAACAACTTAAACTTACAAAGTAATAATGCATTTATTATTTTTATTCTTGTATTCTGTAATTTTAGTTGGTGGTCAAATTATATAGCAAAATTATTGCTTTAACTAGATCAAATATGAATTTATAAGCAACTGACTCCAGCTACAATTAGTGACATTAGGGCGAATCATCTTGTAAAAGCCTATCCATCAAAAAAACAATCCTCTATTAATAGTTTCTAGATTGGTGGAAGATTTAGAAACTTTGCGGGTATAAACAAGAAGGAAGATTTGGAAATCACTAGTTAAAGAACATAAACCTTCCTATTCCGCGAAAGACATTATTAAAAAATAAAATTTTCCAGGAAAAAAAGCCTCTTGCGCTCTTTAAGTAAGAAGCGATCTTGCAACTAACACTTCCCAAAAAATCGGTTTTGAATATAAAAATAATATAACCCATAATAACTAAGTTTTTAATATAAATCCTTTGTATGCATAGCCAATTTTATATTCTATAACATAGCGTCGCTTCTGCTGACAGCGTGTGCTTGTTTTAAAAATTTAAAATTCGATGCAAACACTATCTCTTTTAGCAAAGTATGTGGCAAACTACTCTTCAAAATTTATTCATCAAAAATGAATGTGAATGCACACGCATCCAAATATCTTTTACTTCTTCTAATTAAAACAATTTTATTATTTATACAAAAATAATTTTGTCAACATGAAAGAATTTCTTCAATGCTATTTCAACGCGATTGTATGACGGCAAGTTGGTTTATTAGCATTCCGTAAAATTGACCTTTTAGCGAGAGTGACAGCCTTCGAAATTAGACCGAATACATTGTGGCCGACCAAACGATATAGTGGTTAGCGTGCTAGCTTCTAGACCGCGAGGTAGCGGGTTCGAGTCCCGTGTTAGGCATGAGTGTTTGCAAATGTATGTTGGCTTGTCTAATGACGAATGTTTCGGCGCATTATAGCCCTCGTGTTGCTAACGGCGCCAGATAATCCGAAAACAACCAACCAACCGAATCAGGGCCGTAGGGAGGGGGGGGACCCCCGGGACAACCCCCCCCCCCCGAAATTGTGTAAAATCTTGCTTCACCACTTCCCCTTCTTTACTTTTCTCTTTTTTTTCCTTCTTGAATCCAAGAAAACAAACAAACTTGCAATGACGACCACCAAAGTTGCAAAACCATAAAAAAAAAGTTAACTATGACGTCACATAGAAAAACTTATTTTTTGTTTTCAATCTGGTTAGAAAGAAGCGTTCCGAAAAGAAGTGAACTGAGCCTGAACTTTCAACGATTGATATTTTTCAGCTTGGTGAAAGCATTTTTCATAACATTTATTATTAAAAATCGTTACAATGAAAAGAAGTAAGCAAACATCATTATTTAATTTTATGCCTTCTAAACGAAGTTGTGCAAAAGAAGATACAGCGAGTACTAGTAGCACTAACACAAATAATGGATATTCCGACCACGTGGAGACGAGTACAACGTTCGGTGAAGCTGCACCAAATACTTCGGTAAATTATTTAGATCTAGGATTTTATAACAAAGACAATACCAATATGGATCGGAATCTTATGTACAAGTTAATGAAGCAGCCTTACATTCCGGAGACTAAGTATGTTTTTCCAACTGAAGGAAAGAGGAATTTACGTTTTCAGCGTAAATGGCTGGAAGAATACAAATGGCTCGTATATTCCAAGAAGTTGGAAGCTGCTCTGTGCAAATATTGCACAATATTTGCCTCTACTACTTGTGGGAAAGGTGGACACCAGAAGTTATCGAGTCTTGCAAATTCTGGATTTAAACGGTGGAAAGATGCTCATGAAATTTTTAAAACTCATGCCATCGCTGATTACCACAAAGCATGTGTAACTAAAGCAGAAAACTTTGCATCTGTTTTTGAGAGAAAAACTGAAAGCGTAGAAACGCAAATAAATTCCTCTGCCAGGAAGAAAATCGACAGCGACTGATCCCTATCGTCGAAACAATTATTTTTTGTGGTCGTCAAGAGTTGGCTCTTAGAGGAACAAGGGACTGTGGGCCATTAAATTTAGAATTGGGTGAGCCGAACATAAATGATGGTAATTTTCGGTCTTTACTCCGAATGAGAGCAAGGTGTGGTGACAATACCTTGAAATCTCATATTGAGACTGCTGGTGGTAATGCACTTTACATCAGCCTTATGATTCAAAATGATCTGATTGAAACGTGTGGAAATATAATCCAAGAAACAATTGTGAAGAGAATAAACAGAGCAGGTTGTTTTACTGTTTTGGCAGATGAAACAATGGACATCTCGCAAACAGAACAATTAACACTTTGTGCAAGATACATTGATGTAGTTGAAAATTTGCCGATAGTAAGAGAAGATTTCTTACAGTTTGTGCCAATTTATGATATGACTGGACGAGGAATAGCTGATATAATATTGAAAACTTTAGAAAATTTGGATGTCAATGTAGCAAAAATGGTTGGTCAAGGATACGATGGAGCGTCTGCTATGCGTGGAGATTTCAACAGGGTGCAAGCTGTGATAAGAGAAAAATATCCTGCTGCTGTATATGTTCATTGTGCTTCTCATTCGCTTAATTTGGCTTTGTGTCATGCGTATGACATTCAGGCAATAAGAAATTGTGTAGGAACAATAAAATGTGTCACAAAATTTATCAAATCCTCTGCCCAACGAACAAGAAGTCTTGAAGACACTATTAAGGCAAATTTGCCGCATGAAAAGTTTCGGAAGATAATATCAATGTGCGAGACACGGTGGGTGGAGAACCATGATGCTTTAATCAGATTTAATGAACTGTACAAAGAGATTATAGAAGTTCTGGAAGAAGTTAAAGATCATGGGAATTCTGATGCGTCGTTTAAAGCAGATCAATTGTTAGCTTCCATAACAAAAAGTGAGTTTTTAGTTGCATTACTTATATGTAAAGATATTTTTTCTTTGACACTTCCTCTTTGCAAGGTGCTCCAACAAATAAATTTAGACTTGAGTGGAGCTTTGCATCATATCCAATCAATCACAAGCACAGTGCAAAAAAAGAGACAAAATGCAGACGTCGAATTTAAAAAGATTTATACTGAACTCTGTGATAGATTCAAATCTATGGGTATAGATGTTAAACTGCCTAGGTTGACAACAAGACAAAACCATCGTGGCAACACTAATCACCAGAACACTGATCCTGAACAGTACTTTCGCCAAACGATATATATTCCTTTTTCAGAATATTTTACTTCTCAAATGAATGAGAGGTTTTCCAAACATGAAAACACACTTGCCTCCCTCAGTCAAGTACTTCCGAAACACTGTATAGACACTGAATTTGACACTAGCAATTTCAGCATGTATTCACAGTTCCTTGATCTTAGTAATTTAAAAGGGGAATTAGATGTCTGGAAGTCAAAGTGGGAGCATTCAGTTGACAGACCGGATACAGCTCTTTCGGCTCTTGAGCATTGTAATCAGTGGTGGCGCTAGGAATTGCCCGACGAGGGGGCTATCCAAACCCGACGGGGGGGGGCTAAGAATTTTTTGAAAAAAACTTAAATATTTTAAAATAAACTAAAATTGGATTAATTATAAGCCAAGGGCAGTTTTACAGTGTAATCAGAACATGTTGAGATTTTAGTAACACAAAATGTTATGTAAAACAAAAATTCATATTGTAGTAAAAGAAGGCAAATTTAAATTCATCAAAAATTGGTAGTTATAGCCAGAATTTGAAATGATTAAACTTTTTGGGAAACCTTTCTGTAAAAAGAAAATCTTATTTTTTCATATTAGATGGAAATTATAATATTCATATTGGAACCAAGTAATGTATCCTAGAACAATCAAGCCTAAAACTTTTTTCAAAATTGTTATTATATATTATATTATAAAACTTATAGCAATAAAACAAAGCTTAACTCAAAATGGGATTCATTGTATGTCATTAATTTATGTTAAATTGAATCCAACATTTCAAATTTCTGACTCAGTAAAGGGGGGGGGGGGGGGAATTCACCTTGTAGCAAATATTCTTTGCAAGAAACAAATAATTCATTCTAAACTTCTAATATTGAAATATTTTTACATTTGAAAGCACTTTAAGTTTTAAGAAACTAATATATATCTTATTAATTTGAAGAGAAAAATCTGTTGGATGAAAATAAATTGAAAAACAATGAAAATAACGTTTGTTCATTGTTCTCTCAATCCAAATGTTTCATTCAAAATTCGATTAAAAACTTTAAAAAAAGTTACTTTTAATTCCTGCAAAACATAATTTTTTTTTCATAAATTTTAAAAGCAACAATATTGTCTAAAAATAGGGTAACGGCTTGAATCAAAATGTTTAGTTAACATTGGTAATTGTTTTATAAAGATTTATAATTTATTTTGTCTAGAAAGAGTACCAAGGCTTTACATTTTAAATTTGAAAAAAATTACATCATTAAAAAAATGCTTATAAACTCGGAGTATTAAATTTTTTTATTATTTTTACATAATTAATAGATTTATAAATATCTAACAACAAATTCTGTGAAAAAAGTTTATTTATATGTTGAGAATTAAATAATTTAATAGGATATATTAAATTTTGATGTAAATACGACTTTTAAATTTTGTCGATGTATTGCTAAGCAAAACTTTTATGACCAAAATATTCAGTTTAAAATAAAAAACATGTACCTTAGCTTTAGGAAGATTCTGGAAGAGATTCCTATTTCTATAACTAGCGCAGTTATACTTTCTTTAAAGTAATCCAAGTGCTTCAAATTCGTATGTTTCTCAACATAATCGTTGTCAAACGTTTATGTTTTCGTTCGTTTTTTAAATGTTCGTTTTTTTCATCATCATCGTTTTTTTTAAATGTAAAAACATCACAACAAAAAACAAACGTTTTAATTACCTGCAAAGATCATGCTACTGTCTACTACACACTACATAGGTTCAATCCGAATCCAAAGAAACGAGTGCAATATGGATGAAAAGATCCACTCAACTGTCTGGTGTCTGTAGCCCCCTCCCCGACCCCTAGTCGTTTCTTGAAGCTATTTTTTTTTTTCCTTCTTTCTTTTTTTTTCGGAATAGTTTGGGGGACTGGATAATTGTGTCTGCAATCTCATAACGAAAAAAGCCGCCTTCATCCAGATCCCTGGTCATTATCCTGACAAAAAAGCACACACACACACACAAAGAATCTTATCAGTGCAAATCGATTCCCATCGACTTCAAGCTTTTATTGACGTCAGTATCTATTCGATTTTTAAATGGTCAGGCCACCCCTATTTAGCCATAGGGCATATTTACTGCCTTTACAATACATCCCTCGCTTTTAAACTCATGGACGTTGTGATTGCTTGAAGCACATTTTCAGAGCTACCCCTTCTATTCATGGAATTTTGAACATGTGTGTGAGCATGTTGTCGCTTTTTCTTCTAAATCGCAGCGAATGTCATCGGTTTGCCTGGAGTTGTCGCTTTTTGCAGTTTTAATCTTTGCCTTCCTACCTCATTCCTCTTCACACGATTAATGAAATATGATGCATTTTTAAAGCAAATTATTAATTACAGAAACAATGAGTAAATGCAGTGCTAAAACTTGCAATACATGAGAACTAAATGATTGGGAAATTATATAACCATGCGCAATTGTATTTTATTCATTTAAGAGAATTTTGGAAAAATATGAAATTATATTTTATTTTGATGGCCGAGCAATTTATTTGAAGATAGATAAATAAATTTGGGATAGATTGATAAATTACTATTATTAGTACGGAATCAATAGTATTTTTTATGCATGAAAGGGGTATGTAAAGTTACTTTTCCACAAAAAAATATCCGTTTGAAGTCTTTTTGTTGATTTTTGTGCTATCTCTGCGTACAGAAAGGACTTGTGGTGTTTGATAATACAAAAATTAATATTTTGACTCAAAACATAGCGAAAAATTAGAGACATGGTGTAATGAGAAACAATATATGGTCTTGCATACTCACAACATACCAAACTTAGTAAGTAGAAGTTTCTGTGTGAGTTGCATGTCATTGTTTAAACTATTTTTTTAATATGATTTTTCCTAAAATAATTTTGTAAAAATACTATAAATTAGTTACCAGTGAATTTACAGGTTTTTATGAGACATAAGGTCCAAAATCAAATTAATTGCAAATAAATTTTTCTATTTTGTTTTTATTATTTTCTTTTATAATTTCTAACTACTTATGTCCAAATAAATTATAACTCTTTAAAACTCTGACGGCCATTCCTTTTACAAGCTGCAATGCTTGTATTAAAAATATTTGTTTTTATATTTTGTGAATTTTTTACTAGTGTTCGTATTATATATCGTTTAAATTTATTTATGGCTTTGTTATCCTCATCCCGGTCGTACTGAATAAATCATCCTTTTTTTTTTTCAATAAGGGATCAATGGAATACCATTTCACCAAAGTTATGTATTTAAATCAAAACCACAATTCATTTCCCACCGAAATTCTCAAGTTAACCTATGAGATAAACTGTGTTAACACAGAAAAATATATAAAAATTTATATTGCAATTTGGGAAAATAGATTATTTCGTCGGGGAAATTAAGAATTTCGTTGGAAATAAGTTGTGTTTTACAATTTACGATCGTAACTTTTGAAAAATTTTGTCCAATTTTCTCCTTAATAATGCTATATAATAATTACAGAGCACATACTGTGTGGAGGCATGTTATATCGTCGGGAAAATTAAAATTTTCGTCGGGAAAGTAGAGGTTTAAATTTAAGAACACAACTTTTGTGAAATTGTATCAAATTATAATATTTTATTCCATTAATAAAAAAAATATGATTTATTCAGTTTCTTTACCAAATTCTTTACGCCGACAAGTAAAACTGCTTCATCATAGAATATTTAACAACACAAGATAGATTTTAATAGTAATTGTCATTAGAAGACCACCTCTACATCCGTTTTATTGTAGTGCATTATCATGCCCAGATATCAAGTATGTACAATACGGCAACATTTCAAGACTGAAATCTTACCTTAAGGTTAATGACATGTCAAGAAAAAAAAAAAGGTTAGTTTGGAGTTTTATATGAACAAAAATAGCACAAAAGTGTGTGAATTTTCTGAGATAACTTGTCACCGAATATATCTAAATTCTAATCCGATATCACTCCTTGCAGCCAAGATATGAACTTCTCATGACGTTACTATACGGAATCCCTCTTTTTGTCAAACTTCTGGTTGAAATAGCTGATTAAATTCTATGTAATTTTTAAAGCTTTTTTTGACTGAACATCTAGTTTTGGCTTAAGAAATTACAAATTGATTTCCAGTCACCATTTTTCCTCTATTTCTGTCTTGTCTTTGAATTTTTGTATGATCTGTGCTACCTTTCATTTGTCAAATCACACGTCTGATAATTGTAAATTTACCTAGGAATTCTGATCTTGTACAGACGGACAAAGACAAACCGCCAGATCCAAAATACATAAGTTCCTCAGAACATAATAGTATAGTGTATAAACTAAAAAGATGATTTATTCAGTTATCCAAAGAAATTTTTATTTTTAACCAAGGGATAACTCTTTTAGAGTATACTATGTAAGTTTAATATAGCATGTGTTTCAACAACAGTTTATCATGTCGGGGAAATTGTAATTTTTGTCGGGAAATGAGTTATTTATTCAGTTATACAACGAAATTTTTATTTTTAACCAAGGGATAACTCTTTTAGAGTATACTATGTAAGTTTAATATAGCATGTGTTTCAACAACAGTTTATCATGTCGGGGAAATTGTGTTGTCGGGAAATGAGTTGTGGTTTAAATTTAAGAGTGTAACTTTTGTTAAATTTTTATAGAATTGTCTCCCTAATAAATAAAATAATAATAATAAAAAAAAAAAAAAAAAAAAAAAAAAAAAAAAAAACGAGGATTACTCAGTTTCCCGAAAAAATGTATAATTTCCGCGACATGATAAACTGTTTTAACAGAGTAAACTATATAAGATTAATATACCATTATCGAATTGTCTCCACAATTAGAAATGAGGATATGCTCAGTTTTCCGAAGATATTCTTAATTTCCCCGACATGATGAACTGTTTTAACAAAAGTATAATATATAAGATTAATATAGTTTGTGTTAAAACAGTTTATCTTGTCGGTAAAATTAAAAATGTCGTTGGAAGATGGGCTGTGGTTTCAATTAAAGAGCATTATTTTTGTTGAATTTTATCAAATTGTATCATCTATAAAAAAGATGATTTTTTTAGTTTCCCGATGAAATTCTTTATTTTCCCAACGACTGTGTGAAAACAATTTATCCAGTCGGGAGTTATTAAGAATTTCTTCATGAAACGTGGTTATCATGTGTTCTAGGGTTGTGAGGTCTATCGTGTGGTTGTCGGGAATACAAATAGGAAGATTGTATTGCTTAGTGTTGAACATTCAATCATTGTTTTCAGTTTAACATGCTGGTTTCAGACGGCGACTTATAGAATAGTGGCAATGAGGCTTACAAACTATTAACTCTCTTCAATTCTTGAAAAAAAAAATTATGCAAAAAAAAAGAAGAAAAAAGTATTTTCTATCCCCCGACGAGAAGCTCGATTGTGCCCGATGAGGGGGGGGGGGGGGCTCCAGCCCCCATTGCCCCCCTGCTGGCGCCACCTCTGATTGTAATAGACTTTTTTCCAAATGTTTATTGTTTGTTGGCAATATTAGGAACACTGCCAATAACTACAGCAACTGCCGAAAGGACATTCTCGACCCTGAAGTGTGTAAAAACTTATTCTAGAAATTCAATGAAAGAAGAAAGATTGACTGGCTTAGTGCTGTTAAGCACATTTCGAGACATTCCTGTTTGCCCCAAAAAAGTTGTAGAAAACTTTTCAAAAACTTCTCGGCGTATCCTGTTATAGATGGGAGCACAGTGGTTCACTTTTACAGTTTTTTTTCTTTCTACTTAAATGGAAAAGTTAATTCACCTGAATATAACTCAACTCATAATTTTTTAAGATCATAATTTTTAATTCATGTAATTAAAAAAGAAATATTTTATATGTGCCCATGAACTGAACTTAACGGTACAAATGCGACTTTTTAATTAATAAATTACTTAATTTTGCAAGATGATGTAATGCAAGCTTAAATGTAACAAAAAGTTATCAGTTTATATAAAAAATACTTATCATAAAATTACAATTGTAAAAATATAAACAAAATGAGTAAACAGTAATATTTGAAAATGAAACTTTAAGACTTTTTATGGCATTGTTTTATTTCCTTCATAATGGCCTTTTTCGAATGTATTTTTAATGGGTATCTTTATATTTTTGATGTCTTCCTTTCTTTGATTTCGGATTTCCAGTTATAAAGAATGGACGAACCTCTTCTAGAGTTTGGATAGTCGACTTTATTTATTTGAAGTACTTCAGATTGATAACTACAACCTGGTCTCTGAATATCTTTGTCAATTTCTTGAGATGTCAGTTAAAAAAGATTACTTAAATTCATGGTCTTCAAAGATATTTTCATTGTTGTATGTATTTGCATTAATAATTTTAAATCGAGAGACTTAAACTCATATTACATCGATGACCTGAATAATTATTATACCGGTCATCAATGCAATATGAAATTGAGTCTCTTGCTTAATGAGATAAAATCAAAAATGAAAAAAATCTGCTTTGAGTGGTTGCAAAACTGCAACTTAAATCTTCCACCTTAACCCCCCCCCCGAAAAAAAATCCTGGCTGCAGCCTTTAACCAAATGCATTGTCACCGACATCGAATCTATCTGCCAAGTTTCAGTACGATTTGACGATGTCTAGGAGTCTAAAGGCGTTTGCCCACCATCGACAAACAAAGCACACAAATACACACACAAAATCGAAGTTAATATAAGGGATTAATAAATAAATACAAAAGGAAATTCCGTTTATATTTTATTATATGTTCGGAACGTTGTCATACTATCGGAGTAAAGAATAAACTAGGGGGCTTCGCCCCCTGCTCGCTAACGCTCGCCAACCCCCAAACACCTCGCTGCGCTAGGATTGAGCGGCTTTGCCGCTCGAATTTGTGGTTAAAACATCTTGCTGCGCTCGAACAGGTTTGCCAGCCATAAAAAATGTAACCACATTTTTATAAATTTAATGTAAGGCCTAATAGAGAAAACACCCAAATTGCAAGTTTCATAATAGAAAGTTAAATATACTATTCGCCAACATTCTGACTTAAAACTTCATTAGCTATGCCCTTACATTGAAGTCCCAATATCTTTTATTTATTCTGATAAAAAACAACGCGAGCTACACTCGCCAACCCCTGAATGCCTCGCTTGGGTTGGGATACAAACGCCTCACTACGCTCGGAAAATTCAAGTTTACATAAACAGAATAGTAAAATTTTATTTAAAGAGTAGTTGTATTAAGGATAGAGTGGATTTTTGTTTATCGACAGAGAAGGAAGTTATAATTCGCATGCTCTAATATTCTTTATAGATTTTGAACACAATCCTTTAGGATAACATTGTAATGTCCGTTAATTCCTGAAATATAACCAATTAAATTTAATGGCATTTAAAAAATGTTAGTGTTTGCAAATTAGAACAATAAATGTAAATGTTTATAGATAAGGACCCAATTCCATCCTGGTACACCTTTTAAAAACATTAGGTATTAGCTCTAATAATAAACTAAGCAAAAAACATTTATATTCAATTAAAATTTTAAAGAGATCATTAATTAGCCAGAGATGTATCCTGTTTCTGAAGCAAGCCTGACAGAGTCTAAATCAGTACAGCAATCATAAATTTCCAAGTAATATACATCTGTGACAAAACAAATAATTTTTACATTTTTATATATGAAAAACAATTAATGCACACTTCCTAAATATTCACGTCGCCCCTTTAGAGAACGACGTCCAACGCGAGGCATTTTCTGGATAGAAATACTTCAAAATAATAATTACTCTAATACAAAAATGCTTCAGAAAAACAGAAAAAAATCAACTTTGAAACGAAAAGTTTAAAAAGAGCTTTAAAATTAGCAACGGGTTTGTTGTTCACGAACGTAAGGATGTTGCCATTCATATATTCAAAATCATTGAAGCTTTGTAGTAGCTTAATGATGAAAAATATTGAAATTTAACTAATTAATAAAGTGTTAATAAATTATTTTGGCACGTTTTGGCAAATCTACAGCTTATTTCCTTTAAAATGACACCTTGATCATTGAAATTGGTTGAGCAGTTTAGGCGGACGGACTAACCCCAAAAAACGTATTGCCTATTAAATATATAGATTACTACATTTTTAAAACTAAAAGAATGTACGTGTGATTAGAGATTTGGAATTTAACACATAAATGTTTAGAAATGTATTGAATGTAATTTTTTCAATGGTGCGTTGTATGTTCAAACTCAAAAAGTAACTGCAGTTCTTTAATAGAATTAAGCGTTTTTTAAAAAGACTTTTCCTTATTGGAAATATCACTTTTGTAATATTTGAAATTAGCTAGGAAATTACTTTTAAGATTGATTTATCAAAAGACATTTAAATGATGGTGTTGATAAATTGTGCTCACTTCCAAAAGAATCCAACACCATCAGCATGATTTGGAAGCAGCTCAACTGGCTATTAACTCACCTTATCTAAACTGGATTCGGAGTTTGAAACGATCAGAACTACTCAATCTCGTGAAATTATTCGAAATACGGCAAAATATGTCACTGGCTTTGACATTTAGTTAAAATAGGTCCATTTTTAAATTCCTTATATTAACTTCGTGTGTGTATGTCGATGGCGGGCAAATCGGCCAAATCAGCAACCTTGTAAAAGTTATTGCCAAAAATGTCGCCGAGCAGTCAATTTTTATTTAAATAAGTGAAAATGGTAAATAACATTGTCATGAAGGCCCCTTGGCCTTCCTCCCACACACGAACGATGTTGAGATCAATCCCCATTCTACGCTGGGGACGCCATGTTATGAAGACGTCTAGAGCGTTAGTCTCAGAAATGATTTTGTTTATATATAATTTGTGTCGTCTTTCCGTTCCTATTAGCCAAGAGAGGACTCTTGCCATTCATTTCATTAACTGTTATAAAAGATTTACGAACGAATGGGGAAGCCGCTCGTCTCACAAACATCCCGTGTCATATTTTAATCCAATGATCAGTATTGTTTAGTGTAATTGAAAAATTGTGCGATGTTCCATACCCCTAGTAAAGGAAAAAATTTTGAAGAGTAGTTGCCGCATATTTTGCTGATAGAAATGTTCTGCGGAGGCCTAATTTAACTTGCCGTAATCCAATCGGTCTGAAACTTGGCAGATAAAATTCGATGCCGATGACGATGCTTTCTAACAATTTTGGGGGCTGTCTCTCTCACTAAAAGATGGTCATTATAGCCCTCGTGTTGCTGATGTCGCCAGATAATCTGAAAACAACCGAATTTAGAGCGAACGTGCCTTAGAGGCTCCAAATGTAACTAACTTTTGAGACCCTTCTTTTCATACTTTGATTAATTTTCGAAATGGGAATAAGAAATTAATGAAGAATATTTCTGAATATTCCTGCATGCTACAAATAAAGACAACTTACGGCCATCAGACAGCTGGAAAATCTAAAAAAGGAAAACTACTGATGCGTAAGTGGCACCACTTTGTCCCAAGTTATATTTCAGTCTGCAAAGATATTGCAAATAACGCACTAATCTCTTATTATAACTTCACGATAGTGCATACGTATAGAAGGTCTGACAATCACCTTAGGGCTATATTGGCATCTTCCCCTCAAACTAGTTGGAATGTGTTTGTAACCATGGGCAACATATTACGTATAATAGATGGGGGTCTTTATCTGCTTACACGTCAGAAACTGCTTATAAGATATCCAAAAGTAGTAGACAGTGGGTTACTGCCGTGAATCTGAAAAAAAAAACAACAAAAAACAGAGATAACAATAGGATATACAGCTATGCATCAATTTAGTTAGTGCTGTTGGTAACCATGGGCAATGTATTGCACAGAATCAGACGGGAAACTGGATAATTTGACAATTGGATTTCCTCTGCTTATAGAGCAGAAATCGCTTATCCAGCAGTTACAGTTAGAGACCAGTGAAAAAGTCAGCATTAACCTTTAGTTAGTCGCGTGGTTGACAAATGTCCCCCACAATCAATTTCTCAATAGATGAAAGCCTATGATCAAAGCCTTCTTGCAGTTTTTTTCTTTTTTCTTTTTCTTTTTTCAAGTGTTATTTTAAAAATATTTTTTTAATTTTTACTTTATTCTGTACTACCCACTTACTTTGATATTGGTCACGAATTTAATGGTATGCACGAAAATATGAATTTGGGGGACATTTGCCCCCCCTCCCCCCACTCGACTAACCGCGATACAAAAGGTCGCGCCCCTAACCAAAGGTTAAGGACTTGATTCGAAGCATGCGCAGATCTTTAATATTGGTTTCCCATTGGCGACGGTAGTTTTACGCCAAATACACGCCAAGTTTACATCTTTAAAATGTCGGAAGTTTTGAATGCTGATCGAACTTTAACACGGAAAGAAGTGGAACCTGACAATTCTAACACCGCAAAGTTAGTACAATGTTATTTGTTATTCAGTTCTAAGTAACGTGTTCGACAACAAAATCTACTATTAAAGCCTAACTTTTGGGCATATTTTTAAAACAGAGTTTACAATAAAAAGAAAGCAGTTACCTTTATTTAAACATTTTGCTTTTATGTGTATAAAGTGTTTCAGTAATGCTTTGAAAGATTTTGAATGTTAACTAATCAGTTCACATATATGTTCATGTGCAACACTGTAAAGCTCTTAAGAGCTCTTAGTTACAAATAGTATTCAAATACATTAGTCATCAACAAAGTTTCATTAAACATTTAGTACAGGAGATATAGGCAAAAAATAGGCTAAAGGTGGAACTAATTCCCACAGAAGCGGCGATTGAATTTTTTAGCTCGTGGGGGATATCTTTTTGACATACTAAAAGTCTAGAAAAATCTGAGCGTGCAAAATGCGTTTTTTGGCCGCCATCTTGGATTTTTTTTGTAAAAATCACAAAAAGTCATGTGTGGTATCAAATTACCGAAAATTTTATACTGAAAAAGATTATCATTTTAGTTTTAAAAAGTACAAATAATTAGCAAAATAGTGACCAAAAAACTAAAAGTTTATGCAGTGTTAAAAATCCTTTTTATTAATAAATAATAAAATAGTTTTATAATACGAATGCATCATGCATTTCGTCAACAACTTTCATCTTACATAAGAAAAATCTATATATATTACTATTCTTTTGAAATACTTTCTTTCAGTGCACTATTTGTGCAATCTCTACCAGAACAGCGGCAACCTATCTCGGTACATTCCAAGCCATAACGTCGACACGTACATCTACCACTACCACACTGTTCATTTGTATACGTTTTCCATGTGCAGCGGACCTTGTTCAACAATAACTCTGGTGAAGGGCTCATTTCACACGTTATGGGCTGTAGTTGGTCTCCTAACTTTTCCAACCCCACACTTGACAATATTAGTGTTCATAGTTTTCCAACAATAACATTGTAAATGTACGCGAAGATGATAAACAACAGCATCTTCTGTAGGTGGCAGTGTTACCATATTAAAATCACTTCCACCGTACAATGATATCAATGCTTTGGTACCAATTAATGTAAGTTCTTTTCTGATCCAAACAGAGTAGTACAAATATTAAATTCCTTACATTTCTAAAAATGTCTATGTGTTGCCTATTTACTTTTTCCAAATAAAAAACTTGTGATATCGCATCTAGTTAAAGCATGTGAAAAGAGAATAATTTTGTATCCCTTATCCCAAGCACATGTTCCATCTTTAATGTTACGTTTTTTTATTGCCGGAAGTTGGAGGCAAACACATATTTTTTGTATTATGGTAAATCAAAAGTACAAAGATATCGGTGTCCTCAGCAACAACTATTACACGCATTTTTTCTGCTAAGATCAGTGCTGTTTTCACTATAACTGTATCAGTATCATCTGTAGCATGAATCACAGTGTGACCATTCTCTTCCGAGTGTTTTCCAAGGCTTGTAATAAAGGACTGTTTATTTTTTTTTTATTAGAAACAAAAAGGTCCTTTGGCAAATAGAAGAGGATAGCTCTCAGTAAATTTCACTGTTGCTGATTGTTTTGTGCGTATCTGATGATCTACATCCTTTGTACTGGAGATGATATGGCCACCAAATACTATTGTCACAACTTGATATTGCTTATAGCAAAATGACTGTTATATAATTATAATAAATTTGAAAATTTCCCAGTTTTTGGCCATGGTTCAGTGAAATTAACTGAGAGCTCTCCACTTCTTATTGGCAAAGAACCCTTTCTTTCCAATAAAAAAATATACAGTCCTTTATAACCATGCTTGGAAAACACTTGGAAGAAAATGACCATATTGTGATTCATGCTACAGATGATACTGACACAGTTATAGTGAAAATAGCACTGACCTTAGCATAAAAAAATACATGTAACAGTTGTTGCTGAATACACCGATGTCTTTGTACTTTTGATTTACCATAATACTTTTGCAGTCTTCTACTTCCAGCGATAAAAAAAGGAATATTAAATCGGTGCAATATGTGCTTGGCGATAAGGGATGCAAAATTATTCTCTTTTCACATGCTTTAAACGGATGCGATACCACAAGCTCTTTATTTAGTAAAAGTAAATCGACAGCATATAGACATTTCTGTAAATGTAAAGAATTTAATATTTGTGCTACTTTTTTTGGATCAGAAAATGCTAACAGAAACGTACTCGCAGATATTGGTATCATTGTACCCGGTGGAAATCCAAAGACTGATAATCTGAACCTACTACGATAAAATATCTACTTGAAAAAAATCACAACTGCCAAAATTTGAATTTAATATTGCAAGATTGCCACCTACAGAAGATGCTGCTGTTTACCATCTTCTCCGCGTGCATTTACAATGTTATTGTTGGAAAACTATGAACATTAATAGTCCCAAGTGTGGGGTTGGAAAAGGTAGGAGACCAACTACAGCCCATAACGTGTGAAATGAGCCCTTCACCAGAGTTATTGTTGAACAAGGTCCGCTGCACATGGAAAACGTATACAAATGAACAGTGTGGTAGTGGTAGATGTACGTGTCGACGTTATGGCGTGGAATGTACTGAAATAGGTTGTAACTGTTCTGGTAGAGATTGCACAAATAGTGCACTGTAAGAAAGTATTTCAGAAGAATAGTAATAGATATAGCTTTTTTCTTATGTAAGATGAAAGTTGTTGACGAAATGCATGATGCATTCGTATTATAAAACTATTTTATTATTTATTAATAAAAAGGATTTTTAACACTGCATAAACTTTTAGTTTTTTGGTCACTATTTTGCTAATTATTTGTACTTTTTAAAACTAAAATGATAATCTTTTTCAGTATAAAATTTTCGGTAATTTGATACCACACATGACTTTTTGTGATTTTTACAAAAAAAATCCAAGATGGCGGCCAAAAAACGCATTTTGCACGCTCAGATTTTTCTAGACTTTTAGTATGTCAAAAAGATATCCTCCACGAGCTAAAAAATTCAATCGCCGCTTCTGTGGGAATTAGTTCCACCCAAAAACCTATATCTCCTGTACTAATTATTGTTTATCATTTTATATTTTGTTGCATTTAATAGAAAAGCATCTTGAATCAATTAACATTATTTTCCGCATTTTCTGATGCTTTGTGAATCTGTCGATCATCGGATTTTTGAGTCCAGTTGAATTTTAAAAATAACTTTCAAGTCATTTACTTTAATGCAATACGTTGTGATACACATTGCCGCTTGAAAATATTCCCTTGCAGTTTAGACTTCTTCGGAAAGTAAAATTGGTATTTATATCGATCCACCAGATCACTGTGTGGTTATCGCCTAAGGTGCCGAATCCTTCATTAGGCACGAAAGTTTGTTGTGGTTCGAAATACACGTTAAGTTGTATGATAAACCGTTATTTTGTAGTTCATTCAGCGTACAAATCAACCAACATTAATGTCAAATTATGAAAATAATTCATAGACACTCTGCAATCTCTGATTTTTAAAATTTTAATTCCATGGAAACTTAGACTGATATTCACGGGTAATTCCTATTGAAAGACTTCCTGGAAGGTATTTCGCTCACTTGATGGCTGTAGAGTTAGAGCTCTGGCCTCGCATGACTAAAGGTACCGGGTTCGAATCATGGTTAGGCATGGACGTTCGTTGGGATTCGGAATGCACGTTAAGATGTAGGTCCCGGCCTGATTAGCCGTCATTGTGCCTAAAATTAGGTCGTCGAGCTTACAAACCAACAGATTTCTCCATAAATTATGGAAGACATTTTTTTTTTAAATCGAATTTTATATAATATTTCTTGGCCGTGTTTTTTTCTTTGCATTTTTGTTTCTTGCACTATAGAAAAGAGAAAAATCGCGATTTAAGCACGTTGAGGAAACCTGAGGATTCTTATATCTTTCGGAAATACATTACAATATCTAACTGTAGGGATTTTAGATTGAGTAATTCCTGTAATAAATGCGCATGCGTCGTACGGGCACAGTAGAAGCACTTATTTGTTTGAGAATAAAGGCCAATAAAATTCAATTGTGATCTTAATTTCGACAGGACCTAAAACGAATTATTGTGGCATAACTATTTCTTTTCCATCGCAGTAGTGTCCACAATGCTTTAAAAAATATTTAAAACCTTTGAGAAATAATAACATTTTATAAAACGATTACTAATAGGGCTACCTAGGGCTTGCCAGTTTCCACTTGTTTCACAACAGAAAAAAATTATCGACACACTAGAAGGTCGATTAAAGTCAATTTAAAGAAGCGCTTAAATGTGTTTTAGAAAAAGTCCCACTAATTTAGAATTTTTCACATAATGCATTAAAATAGTCGTCTTATAATTTTTTTTTACACTTTCAGCTGCAATGATGCTAACTTTAATCTCCTGAAGTTAGAAGTTATGAAATGAAATTGTCTTCAAGATCAGGTTTCAAGCTGAACAACAAAGAAATAGTTGAATAGCCATCGCATTTCTTGGGGTAAGTTTTTGAAGAAATAAACTGGAGATGGTACAGGTAAGTGGTCAGTTTAAGTGGATTGGGTTAACTGTATCCGTATTTGTACTGTTTACCAACAAAGCACCTGAGGAGGGTCGAAAACCGGCTCTATAACATTCCGAATGGGCGAAAAGCAGGGTTGTAAAGCATTGATGTCAATGGTAATCTGAGACTGTATTGTAGTCAAGCTGTAAATAATTGTCTTTCAAACAACTAATTCAATTACCAGACTCTCTCTCAATGGATTTTAAACATTCGGAAATATATGTTGACTTAGTTAAAATTGTAGTTTTTATTTATCAATAGCTCTCAATGATCAAATTTCGGGTGAATCGCAGTAAAAAGAGCTGATTTCGGCGCGATTTTGGTTGTCATTGATATAGATTGTCCCGTTAGAGAGACCAGGTATTTTCCATTGAAAAGTCTGTACCGTTAGCGACAGAGCACTGATCCCTAACTCCTGGATAACTTATAAGCGGTTTCTGCTCTACAAGCAAATGAAGCCATTGTAGCGTATGTTAGAAAAAAGAACACAAACCTCGTCATTCAAATCCAATCGAGGAACTAATTTATTTTTTCAATTTTTTACATCAAGTTGCCACTTAAATTTTTAAAACTCAAAACGAAATATTATAATATTATGTCTAAGGGCCTTATTATACAGAGCCACTCGAGTGGCTAACGCGCGCGTTCGCGTTAGACGCCCGGGCTAGCGACTGCAGTGGCCATCAGGCCTAGCGTCCGTGCTTGTTATGATTTCGTTCCCCTTTCTGTATTCAGAATGTTTTCGTCAAGTGAGGATGATGAATTGCGCATGCTTATCTTATTAAGAAACGAAGAAAGAATAAAACTTTAGGAGTGCGTCCCTTCTTACCAAGAAGGCCCTCAATAGATTTATTTCATACTCTGCCGTAACTGTAACGCGTCAAAGTTGTCCATTAGTTGGAATAATAAGTTAATATTGTATTTTTTTTTCTAAGAGTATTGGTGTACTTAGCAGTTGAGTAAATTAATTAAAAAAAACTTACGACAGTCTTTTGTCAAACTTATATAATTAATATACACTGATTTGAAATTAAACGAAATTTATCCATTTTCTAGAAAATTCATGGAAATTGATCACCACACCACACTATTTATGTAGTAGAAGCACTTATTGGAACTGTACAACATACATGCAATAGCGACACGGGGCCATAAGTGCCGGCTGAATTATTTTCACGGGATTGTAAATGACCACTAAAGGGAATGCAAGGTGGTTATTTTTTTATTTTTTACTTTCAATTACCCATATGTAATACATAGGGTAATAAAAGTGTAGTGTTCGCTAAAAAAAAAAAAAAAAAAAAAAAGGATTTTTTTTTTTTTTTTTTTGTATTTCAACACGTTTTGGAACATCCTGTTATCAAAAAAGTTATCTGGAAAAATGTCTGTCTGTGTGTACGTGGTCAGCATAAACTCTCGACAATTTGGCTTACGATGTTCAAATTTGGTGTGAGGGTTGGTGATGGTCCAAGGACCTACCATTAAGGTTTGCGACAAAATCGCGCATGCGCATAAGGTAGCTGCCATTGAAAAAAATCATGTTCTTCAATGATTGCTAAAGAGCCGTTCTAACGATTTTGTTCAAAATCGCTGTGGTAATGCCTCTTAATGTGTTTTTTTTTTTTCAAAGATGCGTATAAGAATTATCGCAACAAAAAAATATCACCAAACTGGCCGTATTTTCTCAATGAATGATAAAAATATAAAAATGGTAAATGACACAAATCCATATCAGTAATATAGTGTAATTGAAAGTTGTACGATGTGCCACACCCCTAGTTTTTTGCTTTAACTTTGATTTTTCAGTTGGATGTCTAAATGAAATTTTAATTAATTGTTTTGTATTAAATTTCCGTTCCATTGAATATTTAAAAACCTATAGCATACTTTTATTTCCAGTTAATCGTACCACTTTTCTCCACATCATTTTAAAATTTCGAAAACCAGGGGGGTGCACTCTTTTGTACCTCCTTGGCGATGCCCATGAATACGGTTTTTCCCCTCCTCCTTCCTTTCCCTGCAAATTGCTTATTATGCCTTATATTATTTTAATTAACTTTTTATTTTCACATTATATTCCGCTTTTATTATGTCAATATTAAATGTAAAACATTTTTTCCTCAACTTGTTGCATTTTTCGTCAAATAACTTGTACTAAACACAATTAATGTGCTTTTTCTTACGAAACTAAACTTCAGTTAGTCATTTGCACGTTTAGTAAAAATGGAACATCATTATTCGAAAACGTGGTATGTGTGATGCACAAACGTGAAAAATTATACTTGATAATTCGCCTGTTTTAAAAACTCATCATTCCATATTAAAACAAAAAGTCACATTGATATATTTCTGACTCAAACAGAAGCATAAGTTGATCCCACAAAATAAAAATATGTGGTACCGAATGATTTTCCGTTTCCTTCAAACAAAAATATGCTATCAATGTGCTATGCATTTTTATATTTAATTTCATTTAGCAGCTGTCACCGACTTGCTTACAAACAGGATTTTTGAATACTATTTGACGATTTCAATTATCTTGAAGTTATCTATGGTTATAATTATGTTCGCAGGCCATCAAAGTAGGTAGAGGGAAAGTGTAGGTGAGGACTCTTTCTTTCCCCCTACATTGATGAACTGCAGACTTCTAGTATAGAATTTCTGATTCGTCAAACCCAGTTTGAGCAGCCTTCCAATATTTTCTTTACAATTGTTCTACACATTTTTTTATGTCCCATTTTTAGTTTTTTCATTCAATTCGGTTTCCTTCTGAATCGGAATAAAAATGAATGTAATAAAATTTTGGAAATTTCGACTCTTCAACTTTCTAAAACTTAAAGACCTGGACTCTTCCCTCCCCACACCCCGCTAGAGTCGGTCCTGCATATGTGCAATACTTATATGCAATGCACATGTGCAAAACTTATTTGCAATACATCCAGGTATTACCTATTTGCAATACATCATGTTATACAAATGTGCAATACGCAAGTGCAAATACATGCAATATTATATAAAAACAATATAGTCTCTATAAAAGCTTTTTTCTACAACGTAATGCAACATTTCAATTTATATCCTGATACAGCCCAATAATATTGCCAAGAGAAAAATAATCGTCGCATACCATTGCTTCTCACTAAATTTCGACAATCGATTGTCTTATTTACCATGAAACAATCGATAGTTTGCCCTTTTTCAATACTATCGATTTTTCACTCGATTGCTCATCTGAACAATCGTTTGAACTATAGATATTAAAATAATCGATGTTCAAGGAACACTTGACACAGGGCCTGACCATGACAAGTTGGGACCCAAGGCAGGGACACTTTCAGGGGCCTCAGGGACCTCTTTCAAAAGCGAGATTTGTTGGAAATTTGCTTGACAAAAAGTCAAAATAGACAAAAAAGACAAAAATAGAAAAAGTTGATAAACTAAGGTTAATATTGTATTCTAAAGTTTTTTTTATCACAAATAAAGAAACAAATTTCAAACAATCAAATTTATAGATCAAAAGAGGAAAAACTTTGTTATATATAGCATTGCATTTCACTATCACAATGTATAGTAATATCCATGACAACAATATCTGCAGCTTTATTCACAATTTCAGAGTGAATATTTGAAGAGTTCGAAAAGCTGATCTCACAATAAATTCGTCAAGACTGTCTTTAAATTTTTTTTCTCTATCTTTCAAGAAGTCTTGTTTTTAAATCCTTTATATTAACTTCGACTTTGTGTGTTAGTTTGTTTGTCAATGAAAGCGGAATTTGCGGCTGTCTAATCAACCCCCTTACCATCATCCAATCAGGTTTAAACTTGCAGATAGGTTCGACGTCGATGACAATGCATTCTATCAATTTTTGGGGTTGTTACTGTCACTCAAATGTCGCTTTTACGGAATACTAATTAACCAACTTGGAGTCATCCAATCGCATTAAAATAACATTGAATCGTTCATTGTTGAAACTCTTTCTTGTTGGTAAATTATTTTTTTTTAAAAATAAATAATAAAATTACTTTAATCAGTATAAATAAATTATATTTCTATGTGAGAGCACAAATTCACGTCCATTTTTAATAAAAAAATAAATTGAAACGTAGTTTGCCACTCATTTTGCTGATACAAATGTTTTTGATATCGACCCTGTGTTAATGAATACAAAAATTGACGATGCATATCGGTTTTTTTAAAACTCTATTTTTATGGGTTATATTATTTAAGATTTTAAATGATGGTTTAATTTATTTGATTAAATACACTCTGGGATACTAAAGACGGTTCAAGATTAATTCAAAATGATTTTTATATAAAAAATTCTTTATACAGATTATAAATATATTCACATAACTTCAGTGAAACAAAATTTAGAGGTTTACATTTAATTTCGAGGCCCCCTCATATATTGGGCCCAAGGGCCAGATCTTGTGGGCTTTGTTGATGATCAGGGCCTGACTAGATAACTGGGTCAAGGCAAGTCTGTAAACAAACTTAATATGCCACAAAACAAACAATAATCCTCTATCACAGTCGCGCACGCACGCCACAAGTAGCGAGGGTAGGCGACAGCAGTGGTCAGCTCATGCCACAGACGCGACCACTAGCCACTGCTGTGGTTCAGTATAATAAGCTCCATAGGATATAATGGTCCGCGAAGAGTGGCATGCGTGCGCGTTAGAAGCTAACGCGCGCGTTGGCCACTCGAGTGGCTCTGTATAATAAGGCCCTAAGGATTGCAAACCTCTTTAAATAGTTTTGATGTTACAGCTTCCTTCCCAACCACGAGAGAACTTTTCACTACATTTTTAAGTGAAAAGTTCTGACATGAACTCTTCTTCACAACACGATAATCTATAAATGGCAAAATACACAATACAATCCTCAACTTAATTTGATTCCTACCTAAAGATATTAACAAACAAAACATCCTACGCAATAGTAAACATAAACATCAAAAATAACTAATGAAATGACGTGACAAGATATCCAACCAAATAGGAAATTACAATATTTGAACTATTACTATTATTTTACTCCTAAATATAAAAAGCGTGTATTAAAGTTCAACTTTAAGCTCAATTAGTAACTGGCATGCGACTTAAGGTATCTGCATTAATGGGTAATTTGCTCTTCCGGTGAATAACCTCATAGTTATAAGGCTGTAAAGTCAGTGCCCAGGGCATGAGTCTTGGATTGCAGCCAGCATTCGATTTTAGCCAAACTAATGGGTTGTGATCTGTTTGAATCTGAAATTGGATCTCACCATCCAGATAAGAGTGAAATTTTTTTACGCTCCAAACAATGGCAGCACATTCATTTTCAGTGGTTCCATACTGTTTATCAGCAACAGAAAACTTTTTGCTCAAGTATAAAATAGGAGGCTCTTGGCCATCATCATCTATTTGGGAAAGCACAACTCCTATTCCTTTATCCGAAGCATCACATTGCATCAAAAATCTCTTTTGGAAGTCTGGTGCATACAAAACAGGATGAGAACTTAATTTATACTTCAATACTTTAAAGGCTTCTTCACATCTTTCGTTCCACACTATATTTCCTCTTCTTGCACGACCCTTCAGTGTTTCACTTAAAGGCGCTGCAATAGTAGAAAACATTGGGCGAAAAAACTGTCGCGGCGGATGCTAGATGCTGGAACTTTAATTGATGTCGTGACTAATATCTCTTTATCGACTGATATCTCTTTATCGATAACAACAAGACCTACTGGACGAATTCTGGAGAAGATGGTGCAAAGAGTACTTGTTACAACTGCGTACTTTCCATCAGGTGCGAAACCCTGGAAAATTTTCTGGAATTCGTGTAAGAGATCTTGTCCTTTTACAAGAAAAAGTGAAACCTAGACACCTGTGGAGAAAAGCCCGGGGGGAGAACTTGATCTCTGGTGGTGATGGAAAAGTCCGTTCATGCGTAATTCAAGTTAATGGCCGAACAATCACTCGTCCGCGGTACAGCTGGTCATCCCCCGAGAGATGGACCAGGGAGGGGAAGGTGGGGGGGGGGGGGGAGAGAATGTCGCGGCTCATGCTAGATGCTGAAACTTTAAATGATGTCGTGACTGATGCTAGATGCTGAAACTTTAATATTTCGCAGACGACTTTAAATGTAGAAAGGTGAATTTGTTAACAGGAAGAAAGTTAAATGCACTATTCTTAGGTTTTCGTGTTCTAAGTAAAACGGTGTTTGTTTGTGGAAAATAAAAGGAATTTATTCTCTCACTTTAGAGTATATATTGTGTATTCGAAGTTCTAAAATACATACGCAATAGACACAGTGCAACGGAAATATTTGAAAAACTGCTTCCGGCCTATGGACGCAGTATTTTTTCAAGAGCCCATGTTTTTAGGTGGTTTAAGCCATTTTGAGAATGAAAAAGAACCAATTGCAGATGGATCAAGGAATCATTCACAAAGAGTTTGTGCCTCAAGATCACATGGTAAATCAACATTTTTACTGACAAGTTCTCGAGAGACTTCGAAAAGAGGTCCTGCTTGAGAGATCAACTATCAAAAACATGTGGATGTTGCATCACGACAAATGGTCCTTGTCACACCGCGATTTTTATCAATGAGCTTGTGGCCAGTAAAAACATTCATGTGGTTCCTCAGCCTCCTCATTCACCCGACTTGAATACTTGTGAATTTTTTTTCTGTTCCCAAGATTGCAAAATCATCTCAAGGGACGTCATTTTGGAACATTGGAGAATATTCAAACAGCCGTAACCGACCAACTGAAAGCTATTCCAGTATCCGAGTTCCAGCGCTGCTATGAGGAATGGAAGAATCGTCGCCATCGCTGTGTGGCTTCGCAAGGTAGTTACTTTGAAGGAGACAATGTGAATTTGCAATTTTATTTCAATAAAAAAACTGGAAAAAATCAGTCGCATTACTTAATTTACAATAATTTTTTTAATAAAAATATGGTTATTGAAAAAAAAAAAAAATTGGCACTTAAAAGAAGTAATGACTGTTTTAATGCTGATATGTGGTTCTATTGACTAATGAAATTGCCGACCACTGACCTAAATAAAGTTTGCAATTATTATTTTTCCCCCTTTATCATATCTCTTGTTGCTATTATACATATATGCTTTACTTTTACAAGTCAATTTATTCGTATAAACAGCTTTCGTGATTGGTTCCGTAATCTAAATAATAATTCCTTATTATACACAAGAATTAATTGAATAAGATTTTTCATTCTTACTTAACATAGCGTTTTAAAGGTGTTTGATAAAGTGGTGCATTTCAAATATTTCAATAAGGGGTCGTTCAAATATTACGTAAGAATGTTTTTGGTAATTTTTGACCCCCTCCCCCCCCTTGTCAGCAAAAATAAGCACATCGCATACCCCCCCCCCTATAATTACGTAAGAATTAGGTACCCCCCCCCCACCTGCTAATGATTTTTTTTTTTTTTTTTTTTGTAACGTTAATAATCTAAAAAAAAGTTAGGATTCAATGCAAATAATAAACTTTAACTCGCCTTAAAAGGGAAAAAAATATATTATTTTTTTTTAAATCTTAAGTTTATCACAATTTTAATGGCACATAAATGTAATTTTCATAATCAATTAAGTCTATCTAGTCAGATTTTATCCAGGGTTGCTCTAGCCAGTTTTTATGTCTGAAATTATAGGGTTTCTGGCATCTGATGTTATTGCTTCATCACTTGTTTCGCACAAGGAATCTGGGCAAACTTCCTCTTAGCTTATCCACTCGGTATCTTCCATGCCTTCTACATAATTGATGATGCACATCAGTTCATTTGCTCGACGAGCAGCAATTCTCATAGGCCGAACTAGGCTGGCTATTTTCGCCATGAACAATTTTCTTATGACGAATTGTCGATTTTAGTGAAGCGTGGTACCAACCACATTTCCCACAAGTCCTTGCAGACAATTGTGATTTGATGGACGGACAAAAATAGTCATAGGGCATTTTTAAAAATCCACCCAGGGGGACATGCAGGTTCAAGCTTAGTCAGAGACTTAATTCCAGGAATTCCCCCTTCTCACTTGTTATTAAATCGTGTGATGTTTGGGCCATTTTGATAGGTGGAGGTATAAAGCGTTCTTTTAAAATGCGAAATAATCCACTACGAGCAGGAGAGCAACACTGCTTTTCTTCGCATTTTACAATTTGTAGAAAGTATTGACTCTCTTGCACGTGCTTCGAATACCAATTCATATCACAGTTTTTTTTTAGAAATAAAGGGATTATTAAATGCTTACGTAAGCATCACTCATCCCCCCCTCCCCCCCTGTCAGCAAAAATAAGCAAATCGCTAACCCCCTCCCCCCCCCCTAGGTTCTTACGTAATACTTGAACGGCCCCTAAAAGTAAAGCATGCAATAAAAATAAAAATTAAAAAAAAAAAAAAAACTTTTTGTAAAAATTGTGTAACATCAAGCGAAATTTTTAAATTTCCAGAAGCTATTTGTAAACAAAATAAAAAAGAAGTTTATAAAATTATAGCCCAATTGCAAAAACATCTTCATCAACTTTATTTTAATTTAAAAAAAGAAAACAAATTTCTCTTCTATTACATTTTATGGATGTTTGATGCTTCAAGATAATGGTAGACTTTATTTATTTTCACTTTTACGAACACACAGTTGATTTTGCTGGTGGGCTAGTCATATATGCTGTTTAACATAAAATACTTCTAAAAGACCACTCTGAAGACACATAAAGACAAACAAGACTGAAGCATGAAGACATGGGGAACTCAAAATTTTTATTGGTAGATAAAACGAATACTACAAAAATACATTAATTAGTTTAAATTCAAACAACAATTCAATCACAATGATAGATTTTACTTTGGATTTACTAATATTCGGCAAATGTGTTGTTACGTAAAAATGTACAATGCAGCGAATATAGAAGGCTCCATTTTCAAACTGGAACGCCACTTTCTCGTCCATTTCCCTCGGCACTTTCACAGAAGATGGTTCACTTGTTGACCAGGGGTATGTCACCTCACCTGGCATCGAGGACTGCATATCCTCATTTGTCGATGAGACGGCAAATGCACGTCATCTTGGCGCAGCACACAGGGTAGCTGGCAGAATTTCCATTCTGGAATATCAATTTGCTCCGTACTTCCACGGAAGTCGGTTGACTTGTAGACCAGGGGTATGTCACCTCACCTGGCATTTAAACGAGGACAGCGTATCCTCATTTGTTTATGAGACGGCAAATGCAATTCCTCTTGGTGCAGCACACAGGGTAGCTGGCAGTTTTCCAGTCTGGAATATCAATTTGCTCCGTACTTCCACGGAAGTCGGTTGACTTGTAGACCAGGGGCATGTCACCCTCACCTGGCATTTAAACGAGGACTGCATATCCTCATTTGTTGATGAGACGGCAAATGCACATCATTTTGGCGCAGCACACAGGGTAGCTGGCTGAATTTCCAGTCTGTAATATCGATTACATCCATTCTTCCTCAAATCAAACGGTGGTTCAATTCTGACCACCGGTTTATCATCGCTCGTGACATTTCAAAAGGTCTGCGAGTTTTGTTTTAATTCACACTTGCCATTCTGGTGTAGCACCATAGGGTCACTTGCTGCATTCCCAGTTTGGAATATCGAGTCTGTAAATCCTTAAGTAATCATTGCAATTGAACTAAAAAAATGTTTCCAGATGGTTCCATCTAGTACATTGAACAACAATTCACAAAAAATAAACAGTATATTTAAAAAACAAATAATTGCGGAATATCGTCTTGATGTATGGTTATAATTTCCATTGAACTTCTCGTATAATATGTGCATTGCAGGTAATTTCTATGAGACTGTTGAAACAAGTGGTTGCATAACTCACAAGTTCTTTCTTCTGTTCCATATGAAATGTCATGTTGAGCTATTTTTCCCTGACGCATATTGCGCTGTTTAAGGTTCAACCACTTTTGACCACCTGAAAATAAATAGATATGGAATGATAATTTTTCATTATTTTTTGATCGAATATTCTCTTTCGAATTTGTTACCTAAATGCAACGTAAAATACACTTTCAAATGTTCAGAATCATTAAATATTAGAATAAGTATTTAAATTGCAATTTTGATAATTGCAATTATTTGATAATTAAATATCGAATTGAAGTTGAATATAATTTTTTTCATACATAATTTTTTTTTTGTATATTTAACGTAAAGTTATTCCCAATTAGCTCTTCATATATTAGATAAATTAAATAAATGTTTGCTTAAAATATAGGTAGTAAGGTTGGTTGGTTGTTTTCAGATTATCTGGCGCTGTCAGCAACACAAGGGCTGTAATGCGCCGAAACATTCGTCATTTGACAAGCCAACATACATTTACAAACACCCATTCCTTACACGGGACTCGAACCAGCAACCTCGCTGTCTAGAAGCTAGCACGCTAACCACTATACCGTTTGGTCGGCTAGGTAGTAAGGAATTCAAATTCTAGTTGTTACTTTGTCATTATTTTAAGCAATAGTTTAAAAATAGTAAAAATAATAATAGTATTATTTTTGGTAATAGTTTTAATTAAAAGCAATAGTAGTTATTTTAAATTGGAAATAACTTTATATTCAGTCTACTTCTATTTAACTTCAATCTGATATTAAATTATCGCCTATATTTTTATTATACTTTGCAAGTGTACATATTGTTTAGTTACTTTATGGTTATTTTCTGCAATAATGGTGTTATACTTGAAAATAATAATAAAAATACATTTGGTTGTTTAATATCGAATTAAAACAAATAGAAAAAATTTTTGTCAATAATTTTTAAATGGATTGAATTTAAAGTTACTCGTAATTAGTTTTTCAAATTTTAGATAAATTAAGTACGCTTTAAATATAATTAGAAAGTAATTCACATTTTAGTTGCTACTTTATGAATATTTTAATTAATAATTTAGTAGTAATCTTAATGAATATTTAAAAAAAAATATTATTTTGAAAATACAGATTTCTAATAATAGATAATCCGCAATTAGTCTTTTTAAAATATAAGTTAGATATTTAGATAATTGCATAAGCAGACATGACATTTTGTAGTTAAATTATTTTAATTGTACTATGTATAAAGTGTTTCTCCATTTCAAAAACTGAAGCAGAAAGTAGTTAAATGACTGCTTCAGTTAATTAATTCACATTTAATAAATATTATGTAAAACACTTAACAATTAATGGTTAAAAAGTAATTAAATTATTTAAAAAAAAAAAAAAACTTACATATAATATTCATTGTCAAGGGCCTTCTGCATTGCCTTGGAATAATTCTCTGGTTCCAAATACAATTGAATCATAATATGATTTTTCAAATTGTCTATAAAAACCAAAATAACTCAAATTAACGATTTGGTATGAAATTTGCAATGCATTTTTCATTCCTAAACCACTTCTTATTCAAAATACGGTATTCCTTATTACTTAGGATTTTAAGATGGCAACTACATTTAAAAAGTTTTAAAGTTGAGGTTTTAAAATTGGTTTTGTTCTTCAATCACTTTTTTTTAAAACTACATTAAATTTATAACTTCAGTTAAATTTATGACACACGAAACTGTTCTAATAATATCAGATTGTTATATTTTGTAATTATTCTAAATATTTATTAAATATCACTTTTAACGTTCCTTAATACATGATAATTAATCGTTTGTTCACGTGACTTAGCTTTTCTAGAAAAATTTCATGCTTTATAATTGAGGAGTGCCCAATAAATATTATTTTGAAACTAAGAAAAGAGGGAAGAAAACTAGGAACAAAATCCTTTTATTTTTTTTTAAAGTAGAAATAAGATACTTTATACAATAAATTACTATGAAACAAATGAAACATTTTTTTGATTTATATAAAAACCAATTCTGGCTAATACACTAAATATATATATATATATATATTTTTTTAATGATTTAAATAGAAGCTTTTTTTCTTCTTCTTTTTTTTCTTCTTTTTTTTTCTTTTTTTTTCTTCAGGATAAAACACAGATTTCAATTGTTTTAAAATGCGAGACATGCTTTGAGAACATTTAAGATACACATATTATGTAAATTATAATTTTCAGCAATTTAAAGCCCACTCACCATAGTTGTATTTCTGATACTCAGCTAAGCTGCTCCATAACTTTCTCAGTTGTATTTCTTTGTCTTGAACATCAGTAACATCACCCCTGCTTAAGGATTGTGCCGCGTCAATTGCAATCACATCTTTTTGGTATAATCCTGTTTAAACAACAGTCAGATAGTTGTATGAATATTTATTTCAATGTATGCACTGTTGAAAGCCAAACTAATTATAAATTATTTTTGTGTAATTTTTGGGAATCTGACAAGAATTACTTCGTTCAACACAGATTTAGTGGCGCATGCGCACGTATGTTATAATTTTTTCTTCCTACACAGCGTAATCCGCATGACAAACAATGCACGAAATGGGAGTTCAATGAACAATTAAACATAATTTATTGATAATTGTTGAGAAATTAAAAACTAATATTACAAAAGTCAAGTATTAAATGTGAAAAATAATACAACAAATAAAAACAGAGTTTTAAAAAATTCTTTATATGCATTGTTAACTTTTATATCCATTAACACAGCGACGATATCAAAAATATTTCTATCAGCAAAATGTGCGGCAAACTACCTTTCAAAATTTGATTCAAAATCAACACGAACGTCATCCAAATATCATTGATTTATTCTGATTAAAGCAATTTTATTATTTATTTATTAAAAAAAAATTTGGCAACAGGAAAGGGTTTCAACAAAGATAGGTACAATGCTTTTTTTAATGCGATTGAATTGCGGCAAGTTTGTTTATTAGTATTCCGTAAAAATAACCTTTTAGTGACAGTAAAAGCCCCAAAATTTGATAGAATGCATTGTGATCGACATCGAACCTATCTGCCCAGTTCCAGTTCGATAGGATGACGGCAAGGGGGTTTATAAGGCCTCCGCGGATTCCGTTCCCATCGACAAACAACCGAAAAACAAACATGCTTTCATACCTACAAAAGCGAAGTTAGTATACAGGATTTATAAAGCATATTAATACAAGGCATCTTACCTATATATGGAATACATTGTGATTTTGTATTGAACATTCTATTTCTTAAAACTCCAAAATTATTTTCAAAGGAAAGAAGATCATTCATTTTTTCAAATTTCCTTTTCATTTGGTTAGGTACACACTGGAAAAGAAAGAGCATACTTGATTATAGAAAAAATATATTGTTATAAATGAGCTCTGTTCGGAAGTACATATCTTGGCAATTTTTTTTTAAATATTATTGTAAATAAAAAATACTAAAATCTATATAATCACTTGGAAAAACATCATGAAACGAAAATCTGTCACTTAGAAAATTAAAAAATATATTTATAGTTTCTTGTCATACTTTACAAAACAAGCTTTTAATGCCGTTGGCCGTTGCATTTATTTAGAGTTTTTTTGGTCTTACGCATCGCTTCGTAAAATTTTATTTGGAATGATTGGTACGTTTCAGTTATGATGGTAAATTCATTGAAATGATAATTAAAAATACATTAAAGCTTTAAAAATTTATTTTTAATATAATAATTATTTAAAACACTATTTGATAATTGAATCAAATACTGAGAAAAAAATTATATTCTGTAAAGAATATTTATAAGTGCTATTGGGTAATTCACATGTTCTTAGTAAAAACTACTTCCAAAGAACTAACAATATGTTTCTCTGCATTTGTTCTTTTAATATACATATAATAAATTACCACTGTTAGTCTAGCACGTGTATAAAACTGCAGATGACGTTATTTTGTTAGAAATTTTCTTGATTCACTTGTTTAGAATAAATTTCACAGCATATATGTTTGCAGAAAGACTGTCATAATACAAAAGACACAGAATTTCAGGTAATGCGATTACTGATTGCAAATTCCTGATGTATGATTTTTGCTCTCAAACTCACAATTTTGCATCAAACACCTAAAATTACGACACTGTAATTTAAACTGCCACACTGTATGTAGAATTTATAGTTTTGCTCAAGCAATAAACTTAAGAATTTCGAATTGAGAGCTTTCTTCCGAGATGTTCAAAATCTAATCCTTATCCACGTGTCATCAACTGAAAGATTATTTTGAGTTCTTTTAGTAAAGGGATGGAAATATCTTCTTCAAGATTGTAGTGCAAAGTGTTATTAAATTTAGCAAAAACGTGAAATTTAGGTGATATTTAAGCTTTCTCTAAAAATTATTTTTTCAGCTACCATATTTTAACGAGATTTGCTTTGAGGACAAATATGTACTGGGTTTGTTTTAAGGTTTAAACATGGTTTTTAATATACAACAGCTTTTTCAGTCTAGTGTTAAAGTACTGTCACTACAAAATTAATTCATTTGAAGCTTAAATACACCTTTAAATATGCACTTAACACTTAAAACTTAAGCTGTAATATAAAACTAAAATGCTTAAAGTTACATAGAATATGTTTTAGGGTGATCGTACAAACAGTGTTAAAATAATACGATTATAAACTTGCACTGCTAATATTATTTATTTACTGATTGATTGTTTCGATGACATCCGCGATAATGAGTTAATCTTTATTTGTTGAGTTGCAGCTGTTTACATAGAATACTCCGATACATAAATAATAAATTTAAAAGCGTTCTTGTAATTAAAAAACCAAACTTTTTATGTATTTTAAGCCTCTCACAAATGTCGATATCGAATGCATTTGTATCCTACCTTCCAAGTTTCCTTCATTCTGGAAATTGTTGCCGAGTTGAGAGCGGAGAGTACAGCAAATAGAGAACTGAAATTGTTCAATTTCTCGAGCTCTTTGGCAATACGGATAAAATGAACGATGACTTGAGCTCGGGTTTCAGGAGTAAATTCGCAAAATATTTTTCGATAAACCCAATAGACGACCTGAAAAGTAAGACAATTAATTATTGGTACCAAATTGAAGGGGAAAAAAATCACAAAATAGGCAAATATTGTTTAAATTAGTGCTACGTTTCACCCGATGGATTTCTCTTCCGATATTATAACTGGAATTTAAACAATTCTTTTCGCAAAGAGTTTCAATTTTCAGTCGAGCATATTTGACCCAAATGTTTTATATCTGCTTTAGTATGGTTTCTAATAATACAATAAATGTAATTAAATGATTTAGTTGTTTTCGCTTTACTTAATGTATACTAAATATAACGTTTACTAAATGTATGGGATGAAAATTTTAATTCATAGTTACAAAAAACTTTATAATAAATATTCTAAAATTAAACTGGCCGTTCCTGGTACATAAACCTGAACGTTCTGATGCATTACTTTTTTTTTACAATGCTGCTGAACAGAAGTCAGTTAAACCAATTTCTAAATATAAACTTAGATACATTCTCGTTACATATCTAAATAAAATAATTTTTCAAATTTTAACTTTTTGATTTAAAAGCATTTATTTTTGGACTATCAAATTTCCCGTCTATCAAATATCCCGTCGATTGTTGGCGAAACAAAAAGTTCGCCAAATGGATTTTCTTAGTCGGTTGAAAAGTTTCTCTCCGGACGGATTCTCAATCCTCCAGCAAACTGAGACATTCCTCAAGAAGACCCCGAATCTGGTCCTAGCCAAACCGACGGTATAGTGGTTAGCGTGCTAGCTTCTAGACCGCGAGGTTGCGGGCTCCGAGTCCCGTGTTTGGCATGGGAGTCTATAAATGTATGTTGGCTTGTCTAATGACGAATGTTTCGGCGCATTATAGCCCTCGTGTTGCTGACGGCGCCAGATAATCTGAAAACAACCAACCAACCTAGCCAAACCGTACCTCCGAGGAGGCCAGGTGGTTCAAACTTTTTGTCGCCAACAAAAAAATCTAGCCACTGTTTGTGGGATAATACTTAAGTACAGTTAGATGCTTATTTTAGTCTTTTATAGCGCGTTACTCAATGTGTATGTGCATTGGCACTCTCTAAAATTCCATCTGCTGATTAAATACATTTTTCAGTATTTTGTATACATAAAAAATCTGCAATGATGTGATTGCATTTTCTTATATGTTGATTTAAAAGTAAGATTGAGTTATATTTGATACATGAAAGCTAAACACATAGTTAGAAGCTTAGTTGTTCTTCTGCACGGGAATCAATCCAGTAATAATTGTATTCTACTTACGTAATTAAAGCGATTTGTCATCTCAATTAAGTTTGGAGCTTGATCTTCATCGTACGGATCATAAGGTTTTGAAGTCAATTCCTATAAAAAATTATTCCAATTAATATAATATTAGTATTGCTTGATGGAAAGTATTCTTATAAGTTCTTAATTGTAGATTATATACATCAATATTATAAAACCCTGTTAGCGCGAAGTCGATGGGAAATTGTTCGCATTAACCAAATTTCGTTTTAAACAATTGAATTATAGATAAGTTTTAATAAAGGAGAACTTCTTTAACTTCGCATTAATCAAATTTCGTGTTAAACGATTGAATAACGTTAAGTTATAAGTACGGAGAACTGCTTTAAGTTCGCGTTAAACGAGATTTCATGTTAAATCTATTCCGGGGAACGGGGTTTGACTATTGCATTTATCAGATCCAGTTTTGTAATTTAAAGTCACGTTCAAGCATTTAAAGTTGGCTTTACTTTATCATTTTTATCAATGTTAGAAGCCAACATTTAATTTTAATTAATACTACTTTTAATTCATTTACTTCTAGTACATTTTATTGCCTGCCATATGTTTTGTCAAAAGACATTCATTCAAATTATAAAGTTTTCATTTTCTATTAATTTAGACTTTATATTTTAGACAGAAAAAATATTCGCAATTTTGTGGTTATTATTTCTGACAGTTAATGCTGCAAATTTAATTTAATTGTTAATTAATTTCGCATTCACTACTTTCAAACGTTATTAGTTTCCATCAGTTTTTCCGATCAGTTTTGTAAATTTTTAAGGTTAGTTACAAAAAAAAAAAATTCATAAAAATAAAAAGTTTAGTATTTGTGCTTAAAAAGTTAACTGTAAACATGCAATTTTGTCGCTAAGGTATCATTTTAAACATGCACGAGTAAAAGAAGAACTTACATCATAAGTGATATTTTTAAATACTTCATAATCCATTATAGTCAATTGGTCCTAAATAAAAATGAAGATGATTAGTTATATTTTGAAATATCTTTAAATAAAACCGAACATCACTCGATGTTCGAAATTTTTTTAAAAACCAATTATGAGATTCTTACGTATTTTGAACCTTCAATTTCCAGTTCAAATCATGTTTTGGTTTTTCTTGTTATCTAATAGAAGTTTAAGAAAAATGTGATTTTAATAAAAAAAAGGAGAAAAAAAATAATGTAAAGGGAGCTGGTGTTTTAGTATAAAGATTAGTTTTTCTTTATCAGAATATGTTTTTCTGTGTTTGATGTATCTTTTACTAGAAACTTATACGTGTTTTAATCTAAAAATTTGTATGCAAATTCCATATGCATAAAGATACATTAAAATGAGTTTTTGAAAATAATTTGCATACCATTCCCCCCCCCCCCCCTCTCCCCCCTTTTTTTTCTGGACATGTGTCAATTTTTGAAAAAATTAAAGTGACAAATTGAAAAACAACTAGAAAAAAATATGATTGTTATAAATGTAATTTAACATTCAAAACTAAATTCAAAATGGGGTCTGTACCTACAAATTAATCCACCGGAAAAGTTGTCACATTTTGACTTATTTTTAAAATAAACACTCTGAATTTTTTCAATATCAATAATAATAAATAAATTATAATTGTAATTTTAAATTCCCTTTTCCCAAAATGCGATTTGTATATTTAATGGGTATATATTCTCAAAATTAGTTGAGAAGAAATTTTGAAATTTTTAAAAATTCATCTAAGTATTTTAAAAGGAAGGTATAAATTGTATATACCATACTTTTTTTACTCTACAAATATGTCAGGTACGCATTTAAAAAAAATAATAATAATTTTGGACTATTTAAAAAAAGCAAATCATATTTAATTTTTTTAAATTTAGACAGCTGACTTTAATTTAAATGTAATTGATTTTCCATAATACTTGTATTTCTTTTTACAAATTCATTTAAACGCCGTAAAAGAAAACATTTTCCCCTGCAATTTTGGTATCTGACATCAAAAAAGATTTTTATATTAACGTAGTAGCAAGAAGGCGTGATTTGCGATTATTTTTAAATATATATGCGTGGATATATATTAGTTTAGAGTATACTTACAGCGTAAATCTTAGCTGAGACCTTCAAAAACACTGCTGCATCAACAACTTTAATTCGTGGAGCAGGAATCCTGAAAAGAATTTGGTATATGATTGAATAATTTATTTACTTTTAAACAATACTTTATAATAGAAATCTTACTAATTTAACTTTAGGTTATTTTTGGAAAGTCTCAAACAGCATTTGTGAACTTGTGCGGATTTTTGTTATTCATGGAATATTGCCAGTGTTAATAAGTTGGAGTGATTTTGCTTAATTCGAATAAATCATACACAGTTTAGTTTTTTCACAGTTAATTCAGTTTAGTACACAGTTTAGTTTAATTTAACAGAAAACTTTAACACTGGTGGCATCAGTTTTTTCCGGCACTAGTCTACTACAAAGTAAGGACTCGAGTATTTTAATTAAATTTCAAGTCTTTTTTTTTTTAGTGATTTGGAGTCATTTTTGAATTTGAAGTATAGCGTTGTTTAACTTTCTGTCATGTTTAAGTTTTACTTCAAAAACATCATTATGTGTTTCGAAAAATACTCATTGTCAAGGTTAACTGATTGATTATTACTACTGATTTACAATATAGGTATTAAAAAAATTAGTACATTTTAAAAAAATGCTTAACAAATTTATCATTTCTTTGAGCAGCTTAAAAAAATTTACTAAATTTTGAAATTATAAATCAAGTTTTCCTTCCCCACAATCTTCTTATACTTATGTTGGAGAAAGTCAATTCTGTATTACACCTATTCCATAACGAAAAAGAGCAATATTGAAAATTGTTAAATGTCCGTTAAACAGTCACTTGTTCCGGCACAGAATTTTTTTTTCCTTTTATAATTATATCTGCCTACTAAAAATGAAACGAAATAATACAAGTTTTTAATAAGTTAGTTTTGAAATTAGATAAGTAACTTACATTTTCCTCATTAACTGAGTAATAGCCCTTTTCGCCATTGTAAATATGTTGGAAAATCACGTATTTAAGAAATTTGTTTAATTGCGGGGAATTATTTTCTCATATAAATCACGATTTTTAATAACTTTTATTTGCAGGATATTATTTACGCAAACTCATATTTCATAAAATATACCATGATGCTACATATATCAGAGAAACTGTTCAAATGGGACGATTTTAATCTATAACAATACAATCAAAACTTTTATATTTCATTGTTAAGTTAACTTTGATAAAAAAATATTCTAATATAAAAATATAAAATGCACAGTATATTGTTGTAAAAGAAGTTTCATTTTTGTCTTGTCTTAAACAATCAAACAACAATACTTGTATTACTTACACAGATTAATGAAAAATCAGGCCTATTTCAGCCCATGTTAAAATACCTTTTTTATCGTCCATTTCTTTAGAATCTATTAAACCTTTTCACAGACAGTATTCAAGCAATTTCATATCATTTAACGCATTCTGTAAAAAATACACATAAAATTCATTGAATTTGTACAAAAATTGTGAAATAATCACAAAAATACATAGTTTTGATTTTTTGAAGGATAGTTTTTGAAATCATAAGATAAAGGGTCACCATGAATATGTTTGAGAAAAATGAATCTTTGGATATTTTTTTTTTTTTAATTAAGTATAAAACAAGATGGATTATTATTAGAATCACTCGCCGTCGCTTTTTCACACGTTGAATCAGTGAAACTATAAAAACAGAAAGAGCATTTTTTTCATCTACAAATAATGATTATTTGTAGGTCATTTACTTGTAATCTGTCCATTATTTTATATTTTTTTTTTATTAGAAAGCATTAAACATACAGAAGTAGATGGACATTTTGAGCAAAGTTTATAGGGCTTTCGCTCAAATTTAATGCATATAAATCAATACTCTATTTAGGAACGTTCAGTAATTACTATATCCTGTAAAATATTGAGTAATATCAAGATTGATAAAACAAAGTGTTTACATGTAACTTATAGAGGGTAACTTACATGAGAACAATGTAAGTTACCCTCTTTATATCTTTGTATATACCCTCTTATGAATGTCAAACTATCTATTCAACTATAATCAAAAGATCAAGTCAAATTTAATAAAATGTTTAAATCAATTCACAGTCATTTATAATTAGTAATTGAAGTCTTCATTATAATTTGGTACGTTTTATAATTTTTTGTATTCTTTCTATTATTTTCAATTTCATTTTCTTGTTGAGCATCCGTGTGTAAACACTAGGTGATCAATTTTCTGCTCGAACATCTCCTATGGGTTTATTTTCAACTTATATTAACTCTTGCTGAGTCAAAAAGTTTCTTTTGTAAATAAACTATTCTAATTAATAGCTAAGCTAAATATACAACCTCCTTCCCCTTCATATTAACAAGTAAAGTATTTCCAAATTTAATAAACCTTTTCTACACCTGCTTTATCCCATCTCACATTAAAATAAAAAATACATATAATAGATAATAAAATTTTCTTTTGGTCTTCAACTTAAGTTCAAACACACACATTTTTTTTTTTTTTTTTAGACTACAAGAATTATTACTGTTTTATTTACATGCTAAAAAAATAAAGCTAATCAGTTGGTTTTTCCAAATCCTCCCCCCTCCCCCCAATAAAAAAAACCCTCAGCTAATAGTGCAAATGTTTGATACGAGAAAATAGCAAAACAAATAAATATATTACTGGTGAATAAAACATGTCCCAGTTCCATTACAGGCACAGCTTATATCACTGATTACTACACCCATTCAGCGGATACATCCTTTCCTTCTATTGCTTCTATCACAGATTAACTTCTCAATACTCCCTGGCTTTCTTCGTACCCTTGTTGAACTGCGATTCATAGTCATGCCGCTAATGCCGTTTTTCACCTCTAGTGATGGTAGCTAGCCAAGAGGTTTTCCTTTGTCGACTTTCTTCTTGGATTTCTGCAGGGCATTTTCCTTGTTGATCTCAATATGAGATAGCCACTTTCCCTCAACATCATCAAACAAATCGCACACTTTATGATAAGGAACGTTGAAATGTCGGTACCTGTAGAAACTTTGACTTCATGGTGATCACGGAAGAGTATGTCTTTCGAACGTCGAATATTTGTTTCTAATGGGCTGCCGTCTCTTCCAGGGGTAGAATTCAAGATACTCGCGAATGTTTTTAGAGAAATTGGCATAGAACTCTTCTTTAGAAATCGTAGTTTTCTTGTCTTTGTTATCAATTTTTCTAAGGTGGATACCATCTGAAATAGAGGGAATAATAGTTTTTAATCATTTAAGATTTTTCTTCAAAAGACGAAGTGAGAAAAATAATCAGACCACATACAAAATATAATACCTAACTACTAAGAATGGTTATTATTAGTTGGTTACTTGACATTACCTCAACATTAAAACTTTTTATCACCTACAGCAGCTTAGGTGGAGCCCCATTCAGTTTAATATAAAATAAAAGTTAAGTTTAAAAAAAAAAAAAAATGAATAATTAAATTTAGCAGGTCGCTATTCTTTTGACTGTGAAGAAATTCTGAAATATCAGTATTTAAAATGCCATTTGTTGGTTTGCCTTCGCTATTATCGTTTTTTTTTTTTTTTTTTTTTTTTTTTTTTTCATAACACAGAATTTCAAAGACTTTGAAGCAATATTTTGGCATACTAATGTGTACTGAAAATGTTCTTATTAAGATGTAAAGGAGATCAAAAAGGATCAATCAAGGGTTTTTTAATAGATAAGTGGTGATCCGTAAAAGATTTGAAAAGCATATTTAAGAAAACAAAAAGGTCTCTAGGGGCCACAACACTAGTTTTTTTTTTTTTTTTTTTTTTTTTTTAATATATATATAATCTTGTTCGCACGATTCTGAATAAACCGTTTAATATTTTTGATTGAAATTTTTAAAAAGTATCCTACTAACCATATTTGTCACAGTTACGTCACTGCAACGAAGTTTTTCGTCGCAAAGATCACAGTCACAATGTGACTCGTATAGGATATCACAGCGATGTCGCAAAAGTTCACGTCACTTACGACTTGCCTGTGATATCGCAGCGACATCACATCGTGACGATGTCATGATGTTACTTTGTGATATCGCAGCGACATCCAGTGATATCCCAAAATAATTTTACAATGAAAATCACAAATAAATCATTATGTGACATGTATGTGATATGCGACGTAATTTTGCGATATCGCAGGGATTCACAGGGATATCACATTTTGACATTTATGTTATTTTTGTGGGTTTTGCGGTATCACAGTTTGATCTCTATGTGATTTTGGTGACATCTATGTGATTTATGCGACGAAATTGTGATTTATGTGACGAATATGGTATTTTATCAACGAATCTCACGTCACTGCAATATCACATTGTGATCATTATGTGATCTCAGTGATTTTGGCGACATCTATGTGATTTATGCGATTTTCGCAACTAAAGCCTTATCGCTGCGATATCACATTACGATCTGTATGTGATCTTAGTGATTTTTGCGACATCTATGTGATTTAAGCGATTTTCGCAACGAAGGCTTTGTCGCTGCGATATCATTTTGTGATCAGTATGTGATCTTAGTGATTTTAGCGACATCGGTGTGATTTATGAAATTTTCGCAACGAAAGCCTTGTCGCTGCGATATTGCTTTGTGACTTATATGCTATCTTAGGTTATTTTCGTGACAAATATGCGATTTCGGTAACTAATCTCCCGTTATTATAATTAGTTAAATGTCCGTTTTATTTCATTTTGTATGATGTAACTTTGTGATGTTACGGGATATTACTTTAGGAATTGTGTAATTTCTATGTGGTGTTTGCAACCTCTATGGGATTTTCATGACAAATGCGTGATTTTGTAACAAAACTTAAGTAATTACGATATTACTTTGAAGTCTCCTGTAAATCAAAACTCTGCAAAAAAACTATCTAATGTAAGCACGTATTCTGTTAGTTAGTGGGCCGCAAAGTTTTTCTTACAAAATAGGTTGTCCGCACAACTTAAAAGGATGGGAACCGCTGCTATAGAATGTCGAAATTTATAAATTACCGGTAACAACGTGTAGAACATGGAAATGAAATGCAAATTGCTAAGGAATTCCAGACATTTTGCAAAATATTCAGATTTGAAATTGATTTCGCGATTATTGGCCAATCTAAACAATAAAATTATTAAACGGGGAAAGGAAAAAAAAAAAAAAACTATTGAAGCGACAAATTTATTTTGAGATTCCGTATTTCCTACTTGATTTTAAGAAGTCCTTTCTTAAATTTCAAGAAAAACAGGTCAAATTTTCGGGGATCCGGACAACTCATCCCCCGGACATCTCGCCACCGGACAAGTCACCACCAAAGAAAGGAGGGAATGTTAGGGAAAGCGGTTTTCTAAGGAGGAGCTTCTAATTTTATGCATCACAAACAGAAGGTGAAAATTTTAATTAGTTCTTTTTTAATTAATATATTTAATTAATAAATATGCTACAAAGTGATATCTAATATGGCTACAGCTCTAAAATTTTCAACATAAGTAGTTAAGGCCTTTTAATAGAACTTTTAAAAAACAGAAATTTAATTTTTTATTTTTTATTTTTTTTTAATTAACTAATAAACATTTTACAAAACGATTACTAATAGGGCTACAGCTCTGAAATTTTCAACATAAGTAGTTTTGGCCTTTTAATTGGACATTTAAAAGACAGAATTTAAAATTCTTATTTTGTTCTTTCTTAATTTTTTAAATTAATTAATAAACATTTTACAAAACGACTACTAATAGGGCTATAGGTCTGAAATTTTCAACAGAAGTAGTTTTGGACTTCTAATTGTATGCATCACAAACAGAACTTTAAAATTTTAATTAGTTCTTTTTTAGTTAATTTTTTTAATTAATTAATAAATATGTTACAAAACGATATCTAATAGGGCTACAGCTTTGAAATTTTCAACATAAATAGTTGTGGTCTTCTAATTGGATTTTTGAAGAACTGAATTTTTTTTTAATTAATTAACAAATATTTTACAAAATGATTTGTAATTGGGCTACATTTCTGAAATTTTCAACACAAGTAGTTATGGCCTTCTAATTGGACTGACAAAAAGAACGTTAAAATTTTAATTTGTTTTTCAATTAATTTTTTCACAAAAAGCGACTTCGAATAGTCCTAGATCTCTGAAAGTTTCAACATACGTAATTTTAGCATCTAATTTTGCTTTCCACAAACACGTGTTAAAATAATCTTAAAGGGGTGTTGTATTATTGTATTAACGGGGAACTTTTTCTTGACAAGGAAGAGGCTTCCAATATTAAGTCTTTACGTAGCAATTAGATTTAAGTGAGTGAAGCGAGCTTTTGCTTATGCAGCAATGAAGCTTTTAACGAGTGAAATAAGCCTGTGTTTATGTGTCCATGAACTTTTCAGCGAATGAAGCGAGCTCGATTTTGCGTAGCGATGAACCTTCCTACGAGCAAAGCGCCAAAAACTGGGTTCTATACACGCATGACAGATTTCCGCAACGCGAGGCCTCACAGCTAGCTAAAATATTGCACATGTTAAAATTTCGTAGCGAAGCACGGGTATTTAGCTAGTATGTCTATATTTGAGACTTAGAATTTTAAAATTATTTTAAGGCAACCTTTGGTTAGATACACTTTTTAGAGTAAATATACAATAAATTTATATAAAAACTTCCCCAAATGCAAATAAACTCTGTATTTAAAACAGTTGTAAATAATATACTATATAATAATATACTTCGCGTATCTAAATGTTGCCATTTTTCACAACATAAAATATTTATTTTTCCTAATTTAAGAAATATTTTAGCCTCACTAGATAGATCAGACGGGAAACTGTACAATTGAATTTTCATCTGCTTGCAGAGCAGAAATCGCGTATGAGTTATCCAACAGTTACAGTTAGAGACCAGTGAAAAAGTCAGCATTAACCCTTAGTTAGTCACGTGATTGACAAATGTCCCCCACAATCAATTTCTCAATAAATGGCAGCCTATCATCAAAGCCTTCTTGCAGGTTTTTTTTCAAGTGTTATTTTAAAAATATTTTTTTAATTTTTTCTTTATTCTGTACTACCCACTTACTTTGATATTGGTCACGAATTTAATGGTATGCACGAAAATACGAATTTGGGGGACATTTGCCCCCCCACGCGAATAACCGCGAGACAAAAGGTCGCGAGTCTAACCAAGGGTTAAGGACATGATTCGAGCCATGCGCAGAACTTTTTTTTTTTTTTTTCGCATTGGCTACGGTAATTTTACGCCAAATAAATGCCAAGAACATAATTTGTTTACATCTTTAAAATGTCGGAAGTTTTGAATGCTGATCGAACTTGAACACGGAAAGAAGTGGAACCTAACGATTCTAACACCGCAAAGTTAGTACAGTATTATTTGTTATTCAATTCTAAGTAACGTGTTCGACAACAAAATCTACTATTAAAGCGTAACTTTTAGGCATATTTTTAAAACAGAGTTTACGATAAAAAGAAAGCAGTTACCTTTATTTAAACGTTTTGCTTTTATGTGTATTAAGTGTTTCAGTAATGCTTTGAAGGATTTTGAATGTTAACTAATCAGTTCACGTATATGTTCATGTGCAACATTGTAAAGATCTTAAGAGCTCTTATTTACAAAGAGTAATTCGTTTCAAATACATTAGTCATCAACAAAGCTTCATTAAACACTATTGTTTATCATTTTATATATTGCTTCATTGAAAAGAAAAGCATTTTGAATCAATTAAGATTATTTTCCGCGTTTTCTGATGATTTGTGAATCTGTCTGTCATCTGGTTTTTAAGTCCAGTTGAATTTTAAAAATAACTCTTTCAAGTCTTTTACTTTAATACAATACGTTGTGATATACATTGTAGCTTGAAAATATGCACTTGAAGTTTAGACGTCTTCAGAAAGTAAAATTGATATTGGGTTAGGGTGCTAGCTTCTAGACCTCGAGGTTTGCGGGTTCGAATCCCGTATTAGGCATGAGTGTTTGTAAATGTATGTTGGCTTGTCTAATGACGAATGTTTCGGCTCATTATAGCCCTCGTGTTGCTGACGGCGCCAGATAATCTGAATACAACCAACCTAAAATTGGTATTGATATCGGTCCACCAGATCACTTTATAGTTATGGGTTCAAATCCTCGATTAGGCACGAAAGCTTGTAGTGATTCGAAATGCAAGTTGTTTGTCACGGCCTGATAAACCGTTATTTTGTAGTTCATTCAGTGTACAAATCAACCAACATTGATGTCAAATTATCAAAATAATTCATGTACAGTGGCACAAACAATTTAGAATACACTTCGTTTTTTGAGCAATTTATCACTTTCTATGGTGAATAATGCGCAAAAAATGTAGTTATAACAAAACTTTTTGCAGAGGCATTAAACTATGGACATTTTACTTAGTATATGCACAAAAAATATAATAATTAAAAATTATACCATTCATACAGCTTTAAAACTTTCATCGACAAATCTTACAATCAAAAAATTGAAAATACACTTATGAAAAATACGTTTAATTACCCTTAAATATTTTCTACTTGGCTGCTACTTTAATGTAATTTTGCGTAATCTTATCCTTAACCTTTTTCAATGATAATTTTTTTCTGATGAAATTTGTTACACGAACTTAAATCCAAACTTTTAAATAGAAAATGCCTCCTCGAAGAGAAACCAGTATTGATGTTAGGAAATTCCTAATGAAATTATTTTTTAAAAAAGAAAATCTTACTGAAATAATTAAAATTGTTGGTAGAAGCCACGCGTGTGTCCAGAATATCATATGAAATTTTTAAAATGATGGATTGATTGAAAATAAAAGTAGAAGAAAAAGTAAAGGAATTTGAAGTGATATCACAAAAAGGAATTTTTTTTACAGAAATCAAGGTTTATTATAAAGTAAATGCTGTTAAACTTGCTGCAGAAACTTCTCAAATCATTGGCAGAAATGTAAATGCTGAAACTGTGCAAAATGCAGCTAGACAAGCAGGATATAAAAGTCGAGTTGTTAGGTTGGTTGGTTGGTTGTTTTCAGATTATCTGGCACCATCAGCAACACGAGGGCTATAATGCGCCGAAACATTCGTCATTAGACAAGCCAACATACATTTACAAACACCCATGCCTAACACGGGACTCGAACCCGCAACCTCGCGGTCTAGAGCAGGCACGCTAACCACTATACTGTTTGGTCGGCATCGAGTTGTCAGGAAGAAACCTTTCGTCAGCTTGCAAAATCTGAAAAAGCGCTTGGAGGTTGCAAAAACTCATCAATTGAAGACAAATAACCTTGGGAAGAAAGTAATATTTAGTAATGAATGTAAATTTTAACATTTTCGGTAGTAGCGGTCGTTGCATCGTATGGAGAAAGCCCAATACCGCTTTATATCCAAAAATATTACGTCCATCAGTTAAATGTGGTGGTGGAAATTTAGTTTTTATAGATGGCATTATGAACCAAATGATTTACTTGGATATACTTCACAACAATCTATACGAAAGTGCTAAGAATTTGGGTATTTATTGAATTTTTTTAGGCATCACAACGACTGAAAACACACGGCATGCAACTTCAAAATGTTGCGTCTTTTTCATTGTAAAAAGCAGTTAAACACACCACCACAGTCCTTCGGCATCAATTTCATAGAAAATCTGTGGACCACACGAGAAACAGTGGTCCAAAAGCGCAAAATTAGAAACGAAGATAAAAACAAGAGTTGCAAGAAAAATGGGATAAAATATCTTCAGATACCACCAAAAAGGTTGATCAAATCAATACCACTACGTTTGGAGGACATCATAGATGCCAAAGGACGTGCACCTAAATATTGACACTTTCTTTGTATGTGAGATATTAAAAAAAAGTTATTGGTGTATTCTCAATGTTTTTTAGGTAAAAATCTGCATAAGTTTATATAAATTTTTCACGTTGGAAGTTTTTTATTGGTATATAAAATGACTTTAAATTAAACCATTTGTTATGCGTAAAATTAGAAACGTGTTTGCACTTCTAGGTATTATGTTATTTATAAAGTAGAAAATTTTTATAAAAGTAGAGAAAAAATCATGAAAAACAATACCATTCTTTCAAAAATTTGAGCTCGGATAGATAGTTAAAAAAAAAAAAATATTTAGTTTTCACTTTGCGATTCGGTGGGGGAAAATCTACTTTTGCATGTGACGTCAACGCGCAGATGATGAACCAGTCTAACATCTGTTTTAGACCAGGTTCCTCATCGGATTTTCGGCGGAATCTATGTGTAACTACGTCAGGGTTTTTTATTTTATGCGTTTTAGGTCACTTAACTTTTGCTTTGATTTCAAACTCGATTTTTGTTTAATTGAAAGTATAAAGATACCAAATAATTGCACTGCTCAAATATATTCACCGGATAACACTAGAAAATACAAAAAATATTCATTTTCCTCACTAGTTCAAGTTCCTCATTGTTTGAGCCACTGTATCAATTCTCAAAGGGCACTCTGCAATCCCTGATTTAAAAATTTTTTATTCCAGGGAAATTTATACTGATATTCATGGGTAACTCCTATTGAAAGATCACCGCGAGGTTGCGGGTTTGAGCCCCGTGTTAGGCATGGGTGTTTGTAAATGTATGTTGGCTTGTCTAATGACGAATGTTTCGGCGCATTATAGCCCTCGTGTTGATGACGGCGCCAGATAATCTGAAAACAACCAACCAACCTATTGAAAGATCTCCTGGAAGATATTTCGCTCACCTGATGGCTGTAGAAATTAGCGCTCTGGCCTCGCATGGCCTAAGGTACCGGGTTCGAATCATGGGTTAGGCATGGACGTTCGTTGCGGTTCGGAATCCACGTTAAGCTATAAGTCTCGGCCTGATTAGCCGTCATTGTGTGTAAAAAAAGCTGACAAATCAACCAAACCATTTCTCCATAAATTATGGCAGACATTCTTTTAAATCGAATTTTGTATAATATTTCTTAGCCGTGTTATTTTCTTTGTATTTTTGTTTCTTGCACTATAGAAAAGAGAAATTCTAATTTAAGCACATTGGGGTTGGTTGTTTTCAGATTATCTGGCGCCGTCAGCAACACGAGGGCTATAATGCGCCGAAACATTCGTCTTTAGACAAGCCAACATACACTTACAAACACCCATGCCTAACACGGGACTCGAACCCGCAACCTCGCGGTCTAGAAGCTAGCACGCTGACCACTATACCGTTTGGTCGGCCAAGCACATTGGGGAAATCTGAGAATTTTTACATCTTTCGGAAATACATTACAATATCCATATGTGTTGGACTTTTCATTAAGTAATTCCTGTAAACAATCGTACATGCGCATGCTCCGTACGGACACGCTAGAAGCACTTATTTGCTTGAGAATACTAGTCCCTTCAAATAAATGCCCATGAAACTCAAATATTATTCTTAATTTCAAAAGCATCTGAAACGTATCATTAATGCTATACTGTTTGTCTTCATCGTGTTCACAATGCTTTGAACATTTAAAAAAAAACTTTGAGTAATATTAACCCTTTGCGATCGAACGGCGCCTCTCAGGCGCCGCATGATTGAATGCCGCGACACGAGAGGACCACTAGGTTTGATGCGGAAATTATATGCAAGGTCAATGACTGTGTTTAGTTTTTATGAAGTGAATCCGTAACCACGAACCGAACCAAAGATGCCGCGAAATGTTTCGAGTGCAAAGAGTTAACTTGCCAGCTTCCGTTTCACTGCGACAAAATTTACAGGATCTATTGGACGAAGCGCACTTATATTTGTTTGGAACTTCCGACTGTCTATTTCTGCCACATTTAAGTGCTTAACACAGCCAAATACGTCTTATAATTTTGAGCATCTAGAAGAATACGAGATCGAAGTCTTCTCAACAATCCTCTCTCCAACCCCACCACACCAACGAAAGGACATTGAGGCCACGACCGATTTAATGTGCATCAGCCCCCATTAGGTACGCACCGATGTTCTTTTACAATCTTTTTGCAACTAGTTTAAAAGAAATATTCACCCGAATTGATTTCTTTATTCAAATCGTCATTGAAGTGAAGTTTTACTACTTAAAATCCAAATAATGCAAAAAATATTTCCCCATTGAAAACTCATTTAGGACTATTCAATGAATTATTGTTAAACAAGAACAATTTTTAAATTCTTTCCCTGATTGGGGAAATGGAAGCTATTATATAGGAGAATCTATAATTCCAATTTTATAACACTCACTAAATAAGAAGTGCGTCTAAAATTGTCCCAAAAAGTGCACTTTCTAAAATTTTCATTTTAAATTTTCCCCATGTTAATTGTATGGAAAATTTCACATTTCGAAATTTTTAAATTTTTACTATCTTTTTTCAACTAGGTTAACAGAAATCATCACTCGAATCGATTTCCACTTTCAAATCGTCATTGAAGTGAAATTTTACTACTTAAAATCTATATAATGAAAAAAAAAATTCCCCATTGAAAACGGATATGGGACTATTCAATGAATTATTGTCAAAAAAATAAAATTTTCAAAACTTTTTCCCGATAGCGAAATTGAAGGTATTATATAAGATAATCTCAAATTTCAATTTTATAACACTCACTAAATAAGAAGTGCGTCTAAAGTTGGTCCCAAAAAGTGCACTTTCAAAAAATTTCATTTTTTTTTCCGCATGCTAATCGTATGGAAAATTTCACATTTCGAAATTTTAAAAATTTTACAAACTTTTTGCGACTAGTTTAAAAGAAATATTCACCCGAATTGATTTCTTTATTCAAATCGTCATTGAAGTGAAGTTTTACTACTTAAATTCCAGTTAATGTATAAAAAAATAAAAATTTCCCATTGAAAACGCATGGGGGACTATTCAATGAATTATTGTTAAACAAGAAAAATTATCAAAATTTTTTCCCGAAATTGAAATTGAAGCTATTATATAGGAGAATCTCCAATTCCAATTTTATAACCCTCACTAAATAAGAAGTGTGTCAAAAAATTATCCCAAGTAGTTCTTTTTCCAAAATTTTAATTTTTTATTTGCCTCATGTTAATCGTATGGAAAATTTCACATTTCGAAATTTTCAATATTATAAATTCTTTTTACAACTAGGGTAACAAAAATTATCACCCGATTCGATTTCCACATTCAAATCATCATTGAAGTGAAATTTTACTACTTTAAAATCCAGTTAATGCAAAAAAAAATCCCATATTGAAAACGCATATGGGACTATTCAATGAATTATTGTTAAACAATAATTTTTTTTAATTTCTTCCCCTGATGGGGGAAATGGAAGCTATTATATAGGAGAAACTCCAATTCCAATTTTATAACACTCACTAAATAAGAAATGCGTCTAAAGTTGGTCCCAAAAAGTGCACTTTCAAAAAATTTCATTTTATTTTCCGCATGCTAATCGTATGGAAAATTTCACATTTCGAAATTTTAAAAATTTTACAATCTTTTTGCAACAAGTTTAAAAGAAATAGTCACCCGAATTGATTTCTTTATTCAAATCGTCATTGAAGTGAAGTTTTACTACTTAAAATCCAAATAATGCAAAAAATATTTCCCCATTGAAAACTCATTTAGGACTATTCAATGAATTATTGTTAAACAAGAAATTTTTTTAAATTCTTTCCCTGATGGGGAAATGGAAGCTATTATATAGGAGAATCTGCAATTCCAATTTTATATTACTCACTAAATCAGAAATGCGTCTAAAATTTGTCCCAAAAAGTGCACTTTCAAAATTTTCCTTTTAAATTTTCCCCATGTTAATAGTATGGAAAATTTCCCATTTGGAAATTTTGAAAATTTTACTATCTTTTTGCATCTAAGGTAACAGAAATCATCACCCGAATCGATTTCCACATTCAAATCATCATTGAAGTGAAAATTTACTAATTAAAATCCAGTTAATGCAAAAAATATTCCCCCATTGAAAACGCATGGTGGACTATTCAATGAATTATTGTTAAAAAAGGAAAAATTTTAAAATTTTTTCCCTGATGGTGAAGTTGAAGCTATTATATAGGAGAATCTCCAATTCCAATTTTATCACTCACTAAAAAAGAAGTGTGTCTAAAGTTTATCCCAAGTAGTTCTTTTTCCAAAATTTTAATTTTTTATTTTCCCATGTTAATCGTATGGAAAATTTCACATTTCGAAATTTTCAAAATTTTACTATCTTTTTGCATCTAGGGTAACAGAAATCATCACCCGAATCAATTTCCACATTCAAATCGCCATTGAAGTGAAATTTTATTAATTAAAATCCAGTTAATGCAAAAAATATTCCCCCATTGAAAACGCATGGGGGACTATTCAATGAATTATTGTTAAACAAGAAAAATTATCAAAATTTTTTCCCGACGGCGAAATTGAAGCTATTATATAGGAGAATCTCCAATTCCAATTTATAACACTCACTAAATAAGAAGTGTGTCTAAAGTTTATCCCAAGTAGTTCTTTTTCAAAAATTTTAATTTTTTGTTTTCCCCATGTTAATCGTATGGAAAATTTCACATTACGAAATTTTCAAAATTTTAAATTCTTTTTACAACTAGGGTAACAAAATTCATCACCCGAATCGATTTCCACATTCAAATCATCATTGAAGTGAAATTTTACTACTTTAAAATCCAGTTAAAGCAAAAAAAAAAAAAAATCCCCTATTGAAAACGCATATGGGACTAGTCAATGAATTATTGTTAAACAAGAAAATTTTTTAAATTCTTTCCCTGATGAGGAAATGGAAGCTATTATATAGGAGAATCTTCAATTCCAATTTTATAACACTCACTAAATAAGAAGTGCGTCTAAAATTGGTCCCAAAAAGTGCACTTTCTAAAATTTTCATTTTAAATTTTCCCCATGTTAATCGTATGGAAAATTTCACATTTCGAAATTTTCAAAATTTTACTATCTTTTTGCATCTAGGGTAACAGATATCATCACCCGAATCGATTTATACATTCAAATCATCATTAAAGGGAATTTTACTACTTAAAATCCAGATATTGCACACAAAAAAATGTCCCCATTGAAAACGTATATAGGACTATTCGATGAATTATTGTTAAAAATGGAAAAAATTTTAAATTTTTTCCCTGATGGTGAAGTTGAAGCTATTATATAGGAGAATATCGAATTCCAATTTTATAACTCTCACTAAATAAGAAGTGTGTCTAAAGTTTATCCCAAAAAGTTCTTTTTCAAAAATTTTAATTTTTTTATTTTCCCCATGGTAATTGTATGGAAAATTTCACATTTAAAATTTTCAAAATTTTACTATCCTTTTAAAACTAGGGTAACAGAAATCATCACCCGAATCGATTTCCACATTCAAATCGTCATTGAAGTGAAATTTTACTACTTAATCCAAATAATGCAAAAAATATTTCCTCATTGAAAACGCATTTAGGACTATTCAATTAATAATTGTTAAAAAATAAAAAATTTCAAAATTTTTTCCCGATGGTGAAATTGAAGGTATTATATAGGAGAATCTGCAATTCCGATTTTATAACACTCACTAAATCAGAAATGCGTCTAAAATTGGTCCCAAAAAGTGCACTTTCAAAAAATTTCCTTTTAAATTTTCCCCATTTAAATTGGCCGACCAAACGGTATAGTGGTTAGGGTGCTAGCCTCTAGACCGCGAGGTTGCGGGTTCGAGTTCCGTGTAGGCATGGGTGTTTGTAAATGTATGTTGGCTTGTCTAATGACGAATGTTTCGGCGCATTATAGCCCTCGTGTTGCTGACGGCGCCAGATAATCTGAAAACAACCAACCCCATGTAAATAGTATGGAAAATTTCCCATTTCGAAATTTTCAAAATTTTACTATCTTTTTGCATCTAAGGTAACAGAAATCATCACCCGAATCGATTTCCACATTCAAATCATCATTGAAGTGAAATTTTACTACTTTAAAATCCAGTTAATGCAAAAAAATATTCCCCCATTGAAAACGCATGGGGGACTATATAATGAATTATTGTTAAACAAGAAAAATTATCAAAATTTTTTCCCGAAATTGAAATTGAAGCTATTATATAGGAGAATCTCCAATTCCAATTTTATAAAACGCACTAAATAAGAAGTGTGTCAAAAAACTATCCCAAGTAGTTCTTTTTCCAAAATTTTAATTTTTTATTTTCCCCATGTTAATCGTATGGAAAATTTCACATTTCGAAATTTTTAAATTTTTACTATCTTTTTTCAACTAGGTTAACAGAAATCATCACTCGAATCGATTTCCACTTTCAAATCGTCATTGAAGTGAAATTTTACTACATAAAATCTATATAATGAAAAAAAAAATTCCCCATTGAAAACGGATATGGGACTATTCAATGAATTATTGTCAAAAAAATAAAATTTTAAAAACTTTTTCCCGATAGCGAAATTGAAGGTATTATATAAGATAATCTCAAATTTCAATTTTATAACACTCACTAAATAAGAAGTGCGTCTAAAGTTGGTCCCAAAAAGTGCACTTTCAATAAATTTCATTTTTTTTCCGCATGCTAATCGTACGGAAAATTTCACATTTCGAAATTTTAAAAATTTTACAAACTTTTTGCGACTAGTTTAAAAGAAATATTCACCCGAATTGATTTCTTTATTCAAATCGACATTGGAGTGAAGTTTTACTACTTAAATTCCAGTTAATGTATAAAAAAATAAAAATTTCCCATTGAAAACGCATGGGGGACTATTCAATGAATTATTGTTAAACAAGAAAAATTATCAAAATTTTTTCCCGAAATTGAAATTGAAGCTATTATATAGGAGAATCTCCAATTCCAATTTTATAAAACTCACTAAATAAGAAGTGTGTCAAAAAATTATCCCAAATAGTTCTTTTTCCAAAATTTTAATTTTTTATTTGCCTCATGTTAATCGTATGGAAAATTTCACATTTCGAAATTTTCAATATTATAAATTCTTTTTACAACTAGGGTAACAAAAATTATCACCCGATTCGATTTCCACATTCAAATCATCATTGAAGTGAAATTTTACTACTTTAAAATCCAGTTAATGCAAAAAAAAATCCCATATTGAAAACGCATATGGGACTATTCAATGAATTATTGTGAATTATTGTTAAACAAGAAATTTTTTTAATTTCTTTCCCTGATGGGGGAAATGGAAGCTATTATATAGGAGAATCTCCAATTCCAATTTTATAACACTCACTAAATAAGAAGTGGGTCTAAAATTGATCCCAAAAAGTGCATTTTCAAAAATTTTCATTTTAAATTTTCCCCATGTTAATCGTATGGAAAATTTCACATTTCAAAATTTTTAAATTTTTAAAATCTTTTTGCAACTAGGTTAACAGAAATCATCACTCGAATCGATTTCCACATTCAAATCGTCATTGAAGTGAAATTTTACTACTTAAATTCCAGTTAATGTATAAATTTTCAAAATTTTTTCCCGAAGTTGAAATTGAAGCTATTATATAGGAGAATCTCCAATTCCAATTTTATAACACTCACGAAATAAGAAGAGCGTCTAAAATTGGTCCCAAAAAGTGCACTTTCAAAAATTTTCATTTTAAATTTTCCCCATGTTAATCGTATGGAAAATTTCACATTAATAAATTTTCAAAATTTTACTATCTTTTTGCCTCTAAGGTAACAGAAATCATCACCCGAATCGATTTCCACATTCAAATCATCATTGAAGTAAAATTTTACTACTAAAAATCCATATAATGAAAAAAAAAAAATTCCCCATTGAAAACGGATATGGGACTATTCAATGAATTATTGTCAAAAAAATAAAATTTACAAAACTTTTTCCCGATAGCGAAATTGAAGGTATTATATAAGATAATCTCAAATTTCAATTTTATAACACTCACTAAATAAGAAGTGTGTCAAAAAATTATCCCAATTAGTTCTTTTTCCAAAATTTTAATTTTTTATTTTCCCCATGTTAATCGTATGGAAAATTTCACATTTCGAAATTTTCAAAATTAAATCAAATTTTAAATTCTTTTTACAACTAGGGTAACAAAAATCATCACCCGAATCGATTTCCACATTCAAATCATCATTGAAGTGAAATTTTACTACTTTAAAATCCAGTTAATGCAAAAAAAAAAAAAATCCTCTTTTGAAAACGCATATGGGTCTATTCAATGAATTATTGTTAAACAAGAAAATTTTTTAAATTCTTTCCCTGATGGGGAAATGGAAGCTATTATATAGGAGAATCTCCAATTCTAATTTTATAACACTCACTAAATAAGAAGTGCGTCTAAAATTGGTCCCAAAAAGTGCACTTCCTAAAATTTTCATTTTAAATTTTCCCAATGTTAATCGTATGGAAAATTTCACATTTCAAAATTTTTAAATTTTTTAAATCTTTTTGCAACTAGGTTAACAGAAATCATCACTCGAATCGATTTCCACATTCAAATCGTCATTGAAGTGAAATTTTACTACTTAAATTCCAGTTAATGTATAAATTTTCAAAATTTTTTCCCGAAGTTGAAATTGATGCTATTATATAGGAGAATCTCCAATTCCAATTTTATAACACTCACTAAATAAGAAGAGCGTCTAAAATTGGTCCCAAAAATTGCACTTTCAAAAATTTTCATTTTAAATTTTCCGCATGCTAATCGTATGGAAAATTTCACATTTCGAAATTTTTATAATTTTACAATCTTTTTGCAACAAAGGTAACAGAAATCATCACCCGAATCGATTTCCACATTCAAATCATCATTGAAGTGAAAATTTACTAATTAAAATCCAGTTAATGTAAAAAATATTCCCCCATTGAAAACGCATGGGCGACTATTCAATGAATTATTGTTAAAAAAGGAAAAATTTTTAAATTTTTTCCCTGATGGTGAAGTTGAAGCTATTATATAGGAAAATCTCCAATTCCAATTTTATAACACTCACTAAATAAGAAGTGTGTCTAAAGTTTATCCCAAGTAGTTCTTTTGCAAAAATTTTAATTTTTTATTTTCCCCATGTTAATCGTATGGAAAATTTCACATTTCGAAATTTTCAAAATTTTAAATTCTTTTTACAACTAGGGTAACAAAAATCATCACCCGAATCGATTTCCACATTCAAATCGTCAATGAAGTGATATTTTACTACTTAAAATCCAAAAAATGCAAAAAATATTTCCCCATTGAAAACGCATGGGGGACTATTCAATGAATTATTGTTAAACAAGAAATTTTTTTAAATTCTTTCCCTGATCGGGAAATGGAAGCTATTATATAGGAGAATCTCCAATTCCAATTTTATAACACTCACTAAATAAGAAGTGGGTCTAAAATTGGTCCCAAAAAGTGCACTTTCAAAAATTTCCATTTTAAATTTTCCCCATGTTAATCGTATGGAAAATTTCACATTAATAAATTTTCTAAATTTTACTATTTTTTTGCAACTAGGATAACAAAAATCATCACCCGAATCGATTTCCACATTCAAATAATCATTGAAGTGAAAATTTACTAATTAAAATCCAGTTAATGCAAAAAATATTCCCCCATTGAAAACGCATTTGGGACTATTCAATTAATTATTGTTAAAAAAGAAAAATTTTCAAAATTTTTTCCCGATGGTGGAATTGAAGGTATTATATAGGAGAATCTGCAATTCCAATTTTAAAACACTCACTAAATCAGAAATGCGTCTAAAATTGGTCCCAAAAAGTGCACTTTCAAAAATTTTCCTTTTAAATTTTCCCCATGTAAATAGTATGGAAAATTTCCCATTTCAAAATTTTCAAAATTTTACAATCTTTTTGCATCTAAGGTAACAGAAATCATCACCCGAATCGATTTCCACATTCAAATCATCATTGAAGTGAAAATTTACTAAGTAAAATCCAGTTAATGTAAAATATATTCCCCCATTGAAAACGCATGGGGGACTTTTCAATGAATTATTGTTAAACAAGAAAAATTATCAAATTTTTTTTCCCGAAGTTGAAATTGAAGCTATTATATAGGAGAATCTCCAATTCCAATTTTATAACACTCACTAAATAAGAAGTGTGTCAAAAAATTATCCCAAGTAGTTCTTTTTCCAAAATTTTAATTTTTTATTTTCCCCATGTTAATCGTAAGGGAAATTTCACATTTCGAAATTTTCAAAATTAAATCAAATTTTAAATTCTTTTTACAACTAGGGTAACATAAATCATCACCCGAATCGATTTCCACATTCAAATCATCATTGAAGTGAAAATTTACTAATTAAAATCCAGTTAATGCAAAAAATATTCCCCCATTGAAAACGCATGGGGGACTATTCAATGAATTATTGCTAAACAAGAAAATTTTTTAAATTCTTTCCCTGATGGGGAAATGGAAGCTATTATATAGGAGAATCTCCAATTCCAATTTTATAACACTCACTAAATAAGAAGTGCGTCTAAAATTGGTCCCAAAAAGTGCACTTTCTAAAATTTTCATTTTAAATTTTCCCCATGTTAATCGTATGGAAAATTTCACATTTCGAAATTTTCAAAATTTTACTATCTTTTTGCATCTAGGGTAACAGATATCATCACCCGAATCGATTTATACATTCAAATCATCATTGAAGTTAAATTTTACTACTTAAAATCCATATAATGAAAAAAAAAAAATTCCCCATTGAAAACGGATATGGGACTATTCAATGAATTATTGTCAAAAAAATAAAATTTTCAAAACTTTTTCCCGATAGCGAAATTGAAGGTATTATATAAGATAATCTCAAATTTCAATTTTATAACACTCACTAAATAAGAAGTGCGTCTAAAGTTGATCCCAAAAAGTGCACTTTCAAAAAATTTCATTTTTTTTTTCCGCATGCTAATCGTATGGAAAATTTCACATTTCGAAATTTTCAAAATTTTACTATCTTTTTGCATCTAAGATAACAGAAATCATCACCCGAATCGATTTCCACATTCAAATCATCATTGAAGGGAATTTTACTACTTAAAATCCAGATATTGCACACACAAAAATGTCCCCATTGAAAACGCATATAGGACTATTCGATGAATTATTGTTAAAAATGGAAATTTTTTTTAATTTTTTCCCTGATGGTGAAGTTGAAGCTATTATATAGGAGAATATCGAATTCCAATTTTATAACTCTCACTAAATAAGAAGTGTGTCTAAAGTTTATCCCAAGTAGTGCTTTTCCAAAATTTTAATTTTTTATTTTCCCCATGTTAATCGTATGGAAAATTTCACATTTCGAAATTTTCAAAATTTTACTATCTTTTTGCATCTAGGGTAACAAAAATCATCACCCGAATCGATTTCCACATTCAAATCATCATTGAAGTGAAATTTTACTACTTTAAAATCCAGTTAATGCAAAAAAAAAAATCCCCTATTGAAAACGCATATGGGACTATTCAATGAATTATTGTTAAACAAGAATTTTTTTTAAATTCTTTCCCTGATGGGGAAATGGAAGCTATTATATAGGAGAATCTGCAATTCCAATTTTATAACACTCACTAAATCAGAAATGCGTCTAAAATTTGTCCCAAAAAGTGCACTTTCAAAAATTTTCCTTTTAAATTTTCCCCATGTTAATAGTATGGAAAATTTCACAATAATAAATTTTCTAAATTTTACTATTTTTTTGCAACTAGGATAACAAAAATCATCACCCGAATCGATTTCACATTCAAATAATCATTGAAGTGAAATTTTACTACTTTAAAATCCAGTTAATGCAAAAAAAAATTCCCCCCTTGAAAACGCATTTGGGACTATTCAATTAATTATTGTTAAAAAAGAAAAAATTTCAAAATTTTTTCCCGATGGTGAAATTGAAGGTATTATATAGGAGAATCTGCAATTCCAATTTTATATTACTCACTAAATCAGAAATGCGTCTAAAATTTGTCCCAAAAAGTGCACTTTCAAAAATTTTCCTTTTAAATTTTCCCCATGTTAATAGTATGGAAAATTTCCCATTTGGAAATTTTCAAAATTTTACTATCTTTTTGCATCTAAGGTAACCGAAATCATCACCCGAATCGATTTCCACATTCAAATCATCATTGAAGTGAAAATTTACTAATTAAAATCCAGTTAATGCAAAAAATATTCCCCCATTGAAAACGCATGGGGGACTATTCAATGAATTATTGTTAAAAAAGGAAAAATTTTAAAATTTTTTCCCTGATGGTGAAGTTGAAGCTATTATATAGGAGAATCTCCAATTCCAATTTTATCACTCACTAAATAAGAAGTGTGTCTAAAGTTTATCCCAAGTAGTTCTTTTTCAAAAATTTTAATTTTTTGTTTTCCCCATGTTAATCGTATGGAAAATTTCACATTTCGAAATTTTCAAAATTTTAAATTCTTTTTACAACTAGGGTAACAAAAATCATCACCCGAATCGATTTCCACATTCAAATCATCATCGAAGTGAAATTTTACTACTTTAAAATCCAGTTGAAGCAAAAAAAAAATCCCCTATTGAAAACGCATATGGGACTAGTCAATGAAATATTGCTAAACAAGAAAAATTTTTAAATTCTTTCCCTGATGAGGAAATGGAAGCTATTATATAGGAGAATCTTCAATTCCAATTTTATAACACTCACTAAATAAGAAGTGCGTCTAAAATTGGTCCCAAAAAGTGCACTTTCTAAAATTTTCATTTTAAATTTTCCACATGTGAATAGTATGGAAAATTTCACATTTCGAAATTTTTAAATTTTTTATATCTTATTGCAACTAGGTTAACAGAAATCATCACTCGAATCGATTTCCACATTCAAATCGTCATTGAAGTGAAATTTTACTACTTAAATTCCAGTTAATGTATAAAAAAATAAAAATTTCCCATTGAAAACGCATGGGAGACTATTCAATGAATTATTGTCAAACAAGAAAAATTTTCAAATTTTTTTCCCGAAGTTGAAATTGAAGCTATTATATAGGAGAATCTCCAATTCCAATTTTATAACACTCACTAAATAAGAAGTGTGTCTAAAGTTTATCCCAAGTAGTTCTTTTTCCAAAATTTTAATTTTTTATTTTCCCATGTTAATCGTATGGAAAATTTCACATTTCGAAATTTTCAAAATTTTACTATCTTTTTACATCTAGGGTAACAGATATCATCACCCGAATCGATTTATACATTCAAATCATCATTAAAGGGAATTTTACTACTTAAAATCCAGATATTGCACACAAAAAAATGTCCCCTTTGAAAACGTATATAGGACTATTCGATGAATTATTGTTAAAAATGGAAACAATTTTAAATTTTTTCCCTGATGGTGAAGTTGAAGCTATTATATAGGAGAATATCGAATTCCAATTTTATAACTCTCACTACATAAGAAGTGTGTCTAAAGTTTATCCCAAAAAGTTCTTTTTCAAAAATTTTAATTTTTTATTTTCCCCATGTTAATTGTATGGAAAATTTCACATTTAAAATTTTCAAAATTTTACTATCCTTTTAAAACTAGGGTAACAGAAATCATCACCCGAATCGATTTCCACATTCAAATCGTCATTGAAGTGAAATTTTACTACTTAAAATCCAAATAATGCAAAAAATATTTCCTCATTGAAAACGCATTTAGGACTATTCAATTAATAATTGTTAAAAAATAAAAAATTTCAATATTTTTTCCCGATGGTGAAATTGAAGGTATTATATAGGAGAATCTGCAATTCCAATTTTATAACACTCACTAAATAAGAAGTGCGTCTAAAATTGGTCCCAAAAAGTGCACTTTCAAAAATTTTCATTTTAAATTTTCCCCATGTTAATCGTATGGAAAATTTCACATTAATAAATTTTCTAAATTTTTCTATTTTTTTGCAACTAGGATAACAAAAATCATCACCCGAATCGATTTCCACATTCAAATAATCATTGAAGTGAAAATTTACTAATTAAAATCCAGTTAATGCTAAAAATATTCTCCCATTGAAAACGCATTTGGGACTATTCAATTAATTATTGTTAAAAAAGAAAAAATTTCAAAATTTTTTCCCGATGGTGAAATTGAAGGTATTATATAGGAGAATCTGCAATTCCAATTTTATAACACTCACTAAATCAGAAATGCGTCTAAAATTGGTCCCAAAAAGTGCACTTTCAAAAAATTTCCTTTTAAATTTTCCCCATGTAAATTGGCCGACCAAACGGTATAGTGGTTAGGGTGCTAGCCTCTAGAACGCGAGGTTGCGGGTTCGAGTTCCGTGTAGGCATGGGTGTTTGTAAATGTATGTTGGCTTGTCTAATGACGAATGTTTCGGCGCATTATAGCCCTCGTGTTGCTGACGGCGCCAGATAATCTGAAAACAACCAACCCCATGTAAATAGTATGGAAAATTTCCCATTTCGAAATTTTCAAAATTTTACTATCTTTTTGCATCTAAGGTAACAGAAATCTTCACCCGAATCGATTTCCACATTCAAATCATCATTGAAGTGAAAATTTACTAATTTAAATCCAGTTAATGCAAAAAGTATTCCCCCATTGAAAACGCATGGGGGACTATTCAATGAATTATTGTTAAACAAGAAAAATTATCAAAATTTTTTCCCGAAGTTGAAATTGAAACTATTATATAGGAGAATCTCCCATTCCAATTTTATAACACTCACTAAATAAGAAGTGTGTCAAAAAATTATCCCAATTAGTTCTTTTTCCAAAATTTTAATTTTTTATTTTCCCCATGTTAATCGTATGGAAAATTTCACATTTCGAAATTTTCAAAATTAAATCAAATTTTAAATTCTTTTTACAACTAGGGTAACAAAAATCATCACCCGAATCGATTTCCACATTCAAATCATCATTGAAGTGAAATTTTCCTACTTTAAAATCCAGTTAATGCAAAAAAAAAAATCCTCTTTTGAAAACGCATATGGGTCTATTCAATGAATTATTGTTAAACAAGAAAATTTTTTAAATTCTTTCCCTGATGGGGAAATGGAAGCTATTATATAGGAGAATCTCCAATTCCAATTTTATAACACTCACTAAATAAGAAGAGCGTCTAAAATTGGTCCCAAAAAGTGCACTTTCAAAAATTTTCATTTTAAATTTTCCCCATGTTAATCGTATGGAAAATTTCACATGAATAAATTTTCAAAATTTTACTATCTTTTTGTCTCTAAGGTAACAGAAATCATCACCCGAATCGATTTCCACATTCAAATCATCATTGAAGTAAAATTTTACTACTAAAAATCCATATAATGAAAAAAAAAAATTCCCCATTGAAAACGGATATGGGACTATTCAATGAATTATTGTCAAATAAATAAAATTTACAAAACTTTTTCCCGATAGCGAAATTGAAGGTATTATATAAGATAATCTAAATTTCAATTTTATAACACTCACTAAATGAGAAGTGCGTCTAAAGTTGGTCCCAAAAAGTGCACTTTCAAAAATTTTAATTTTTTTTTTCCGCATGCTAATCGTATGGAAAATTTCAGATTTCGAAATTTTTAAAATTTTACAATCTTTTTGCAACAAAGGTAACAGAAATCATCACCCGAATCGATTTCCACATTCAAATCATCATTGAAGTGAAAATTTACTAATTAAAATCCAGTTAATGTAAAAAATATTCCCCCATTGAAAACGCATGGGCGACTATTCAATGAATTATTGTTAAAAAAGGAAAAATTTTAAAATTTTTTCCCTGATGGTGAAGTTGAAGCTATTATATAGGAAAATCTCCAATTCCAATTTTATAACACTCACTAAATAAGAAGTGTGTCTAAAGTTTATCCCAAGTAGTTCTTTTGCAAAAATTTTAATTTTTTATTTTCCCCATGTTAATCGTATGGAAAATTTCACATTTCGAAATTTTCAAAATTTTAAATTCTTTTTACAACTAGGGTAACAAAAATCATCACCCGAATCGATTTCCACATTCAAATCGTCAATGAAGTGATATTTTACTACTTAAAATCCAAATAACGCAAAAAATATTTCCCCATTGAAAACGCATGGGGGACTATTCAATGAATTATTGTTAAACAAGAAATTTTTTTAAATTCTTTCCCTGATCGGGAAATGGAAGCTATTATATAGGAGAATCTCCAATTCCAATTTTATAACACTCACTAAATAAGAAGTGGGTCTAAAATTGGTCCCAAAAAGTGCACTTTCAAAAATTTCCATTTAAAATTTTCCCCATGTTAATCGTATGGAAAATTTCACATTTCGAAATTTTCAATATTTTACAATCTTTTTGCATCTAAGGTAACAGAAATCATCACCCGAATCGATTTCCACATTCAAATCATCATTGAAGTGAAAATTTACTAAGTAAAATCCAGTTAATGTAAAAAATATTCCCCCATTGAAAACGCATGGGGGACTTTTCAATGAATTATTGTTAAACAAGAAAATTTATCAAATTTTTTTCCCGAAGTTGAAATTGAAGCTATTATATAGGAGAATCTCCAATTCCAATTTTATAACACTCACTAAATAAGAAGTGTGTCAAAAAATTATCCCAAGTAGTTCTTTTTCCAAAATTTTAATTTTTTATTTTCCCTATGTTAATCGTAAGGGAAATTTCACATTTCGAAATTTTCAAAATTAAATCAAATTTTAAATTCTTTTTACAACTAGGGTAACATAAATCATCACCCGAATCGATTTCCACATTCAAATCATCATTGAAGTGAAAATTTACTAATTAAAATCCAGTTAATGCAAAAAATATTCCCCCATTGAAAACGCATGGGGGACTATTCAATGAATTATTGCTAAACAAGAAATTTTTTTAAATTCTTTCCCTGATTGGGAAATGGAAGCTATTATATAGGAGAATCTCCAATTCCAATTTTATAACACTCACTAAATAAGAAGTGCGTCTAAAATTGGTCCCAAAAAGTGCACTTTCAAAATATTCATTTTAAATTTTCCCCATGTTAATCGTATGGAAAATTTCACATTAATAAATTTTCTAAATTTTACTATTTTTTTGCAACTAGGATAACAAAAATCATCACCCGAATCGATTTCCACATTCAAATAATCATTGAAGTGAAATTTTACTAATTAAAATCCAGTTAATGCAAAAAAAAAAAAATTCCCCCATTGAAAACGCATTTGGGACTATTCAATTAATAATTGTTAAAAAAGAAAATTTTTCAATATTTTTTCCCGATGGTGAAATTGAAGGTATTATATAGGAGAATCTGCAATTCCAATTTTATAACACTCACTAAATCAGAAATGCGTCTAAAATTGGTCCCAAAAAGTGCACTTTCTAAAATTTTCATTTTAAATTTTCCCCATGTTAATCGTATGGAAAATTTCACATTTCGAAATTTTTTAATTTTTACTATCTTTTTGCAACTAGGTTAACAGAAATCATCACTCGAATCGATTTCCACTTTCAAATCGTCATTGAAGTTAAATTTTACTACTTAAAATCCATATAATGAAAAAAAAAATAAATTCCAAATTGAAAACGGATATGGGACTATTCAATGAATTATTGTCAAAAAAATAAAATTTTCAAAACTTTTTCCCGATAGCGAAATTGAAGGTATTATATAAGATAATCTCAAATTTCAATTTTATAACACTCACTAAATAAGAAGTGCGTCTAAAGTTGGTCCCAAAAAGTGCACTTTCAAAAAATTTCATTTTTTTTTCCCGCATGCTAATCGTATGGAAAATTTCACATTTCGAAATTTTCAAAATTTTACTATCTTTTTGCATCTAAGATAACAGAAATCATCACCCGAATCGATTTCCACATTCAAATCGTCAGTGAAGTGAAATTTTACTACTTAAAATCCAGTTAATGCAAAAAATATTCCCCCATTGAAAACGCATGGGGGACTATTCAATGAATTATTGTTAAATAAGAAAAATTATCAAAATTTTTTCCCGACGGCGAAATTGAAGCTATTATATAGGAGAATTTCCAATTCCAATTTTATAACACTCACTAAATAAGAAGTGAGTCTAAAGTTTATCCCAAGTAGTTCTTTTTCAAAAAATTTAATTTTAAATTTTCCCCATGTTAATCGGATGGAAAATTTCACATTTCGAAATTTTCAAAATTTTAAATTCTCTTTACAACTAGGGTAACAAAAATCATCACCCGAATCGATTTCCACATTCAAATCATCATTGAAGTGAAATTTTACTACTTTAAAATCCAGTTAATGCAAAAAAAAAAATCCCCTATTGAAAACGCATATGGGACTATTCAATGAATTATTGTTAAACAAGAAATTTTTTTAAATTCTTTCCCTGATGGGGAAATGGAAGCTATTATATAGGAGAATCTGCAATTCCAATTTTATAACACTCACTAAATCAGAAATGCGTCTAAAATTTGTCCCAAAAAGTGCACTTTCAAAAATTTTCCTTTTAAATTTTCCCCATGTTAATAGTATGGAAAATTTCACAATAATAAATTTTCTAAATTTTACTATTTTTTTGCAACTAGGATAACAAAAATCATCACCCGAATCGATTTCACATTCAAATAATCATTGAAGTGAAATTTTACTACTTTAAAATCCAGTTAATGCAAAAAAAAATTCCCCCCTTGAAAACGCATTTGGGACTATTCAATTAATTATTGTTAAAAAAGAAAAAATTTCAAAATTTTTTCCCGATGGTGAAATTGAAGGTATTATATAGGAGAATCTGCAATTCCAATTTTTTATTACTCACTAAATCAGAAATGCGTCTAAAATTTGTCCCAAAAAGTGCACTTTCAAAAATTTTCCTTTTAAATTTTCCCCATGTTAATAGTATGGAAAATTTCCCATTTGGAAATTTTCAAAATTTTACTATCTTTTTGCATCTAAGGTAACCGAAATCATCACCCGAATCGATTTCCACATTCAAATCATCATTGAAGTGAAAATTTACTAATTAAAATCCAGTTAATGCAAAAAATATTCCCCCATTGAAAACGCATGGGGGACTATTCAATGAATTATTGTTAAAAAAGGAAAAATTTTAAAATTTTTTCCCTGATGGTGAAGTTGAAGCTATTATATAGGAGAATCTCCAATTCCAATTTTATCACTCACTAAATAAGAAGTGTGTCTAAAGTTTATCCCAAGTAGTTCTTTTTCAAAAATTTTAATTTTTTGTTTTCCCCATGTTAATCGTATGGAAAATTTCACATTTCGAAATTTTCAAAATTTTAAATTCTTTTTACAACTAGGGTAACAAAAATCATCACCCGAATCGATTTCCACATTCAAATCATCATTGAAGTGAAATTTTACTACTTTAAAATCCAGTTGAAGCAAAAAAAAAATCCCCTATTGAAAACGCATATGGGACTAGTCAATGAAATATTGCTAAACAAGAAAAATTTTTAAATTCTTTCCCTGATGAGGAAATGGAAGCTATTATATAGGAGAATCTTCAATTCCAATTTTATAACACTCACTAAATAAGAAGTGCGTCTAAAATTGGTCCCAAAAAGTGCACTTTCTAAAATTTTCATTTTAAATTTTCCACATGTGAATAGTATGGAAAATTTCACATTTCGAAATTTTCAAATTTTTACTATCTTTTTACAACTAGGGTAACAAAAATCATCACTCGAATCGATTTCCACTTTCAAATCGTCATTGAAATGAAATTTTACTACTTAAAATCCATATAATGAAAAAAAAAAAAATTCCCCATTGAAAACGGATATGGGACTATTCAATGAATTATTGTCAAAAAAATAAAATTTTCAAAACTTTTTCCCGATAGCGAAATTGAAGGTATTATATAAGATAAACTTAAATTTCAATTTTATAACACTCACTAAATAAGAAGTGCGTCTAAAGTTGGTCCCAAAAAGTGCACTTTCAAAAAATTTCATTTTTTTTTCTGCATGCTAATCGTATGGAAAATTTCCCATTCCGAAATTTTTAAAAATTTTTAATCTTTTTGCAATTAGTTTAAAAGAAATATTCACCCGAATTGATTTCTTTATTCAAATCGTCATTGAAGTGAAGTTTTACTACTTAAATTACAGTTAATGTATAAAAAAATAAAAATTTCCCATTGAAAACGAATGGGGGACTATTCAATGAATTATTGTTAAACAAGAAAAATTTTCAAAATTTTTTCCCGAAGTTGAAATTGAAGCTATTATATAGAAGAATCTCCAATTCCAATTTTATAACACTCACTAAATAAGAAGTGCGTCTAAAATTGGTCCCAAAAAGTACTTTTTCCAAAATTTTAATTTTTTATTTTCCCCATGTTAATTGTATGAAAAATTTCACATTTCGAAATTTTCAAAATTTTACTATCTTTTTGCAACGAGGGTAACAGAAATCATCACTCGAATCGATTTCTACATTCAAATCGTCATTGAAGTGAAATTTTACTACTTAAAATCCAAATAATGCAAAAAATATTTCCCCATTGAAAACGCATTTAGGACTATTCAATGAATTATTGTTAAACAAGAAAATTTTTTAAATTCTTTCCCTGATGGGGAAAGGAAGCTATTATATAGGAGAATCTCCAATTTCAATTTTATAACACTCACTAAATAAGAAGTGCGTCTAAAATTGGTCCCAAAAAGTGCACTTTCAAAAAATTTCAATTTAAATTTTCCCCATGTTAATCGTATGGAAAATTTCATATTAATAAATTTTCTAAATTTTACTATTTTTTTGCAACTAGGCTAACAAAAATCATCACCCGAATCGATTTCCACATTCAAATAATCATTGAAGTGAAATTTTACTACTTTAAAATCCAGTTAATGCAAAAAAAAAAAATTACCCCATTGAAAACGCATTTGGGACTATTCAATTAATAATTGTTAAAAAAGAAAAATTTTCAATATTTTTTCCCGATGGTGAAATTGAAGGTATTATATAGGAGAATCTGCAATTCCAATTTTATAACACTCACTAAATAAGAAGTGCGTCTAAAATTGGTCCCAAAAAGTGCACTTTCAAAAATTTTCATTTTAAATTTTCCCCATGTTATTCGTATGGAAAATTTCTTATTAATAAATTTTCTAAATTTTACTATTTTTTTGCAACTAGGCTAACAAAAATCATCACCCGAATCGATTTCCACATTCAAATAATCATTGAAGTGAAATTTTACTACTTTAAAATCCAGTTAATGCAAAAAAAAAAATTCCCCCATTGAAAACGCAGGGGGGACTATTCAATGAATTATTGTTAAAAAAGGAATTTATTTTTAATTTTTTCCCTGATGGTGAAGTTGAAGCTATTATATAGGAGAATCTCCAATTCCAATTTTATAACACTCACTAAATAAGAAGTGTGTCTAAAGTTTATCCCAAGTAGTTCTTTTTCCAAAATTTTAATTTTTTATTTTCCCCATGTTAATCGTATGGAAAATTTCACATTTCGAAATTTTCAAAATTTTACTATCTTTTTGCATCTAAGGTAACAGAAATCATCACCCGAATCGATTTCCACATTCAAATCATCATTGAAGTGAAAATTTAGTAATTAAAATCCAGTTAATGCAAAAAGTATTCCCCCATTGAAAACGCATTTGGGACTATTCAATTTATTATTGTTAAAAAAGAAAAAATTTCAAAATTTTTTCCCGATGGTGAAATTGAAGGTATTATATAGGAGAATCTGCAATTCCAATTTTATAACACTCACTAAATAAGAAGTGCGTCTAAAATTGGTCCCAAAAAGTGCACTTTCAAAAATTTTCATTTTAAATTTTCCCCATGTTAATCGTATGGAAAATTTCACATTAATAAATTTTCTAAATTTTTCTATTTTTTTGCAACTAGGATAACAAAAATCATCACCCGAATCGATTTCCACATTCAAATAATCATTGAAGTGAAAATTTACTAATTAAAATCCAGTTAATGCAAAAAATATTCTCCCATTGAAAACGCATTTGGGACTATTCAATTAATTATTGTTAAAAAAGAAAAAATTTCAAAATTTTTTCCCGATGGTGAAATTGAAGGTATTATATAGGAGAATCTGCAATTCCAATTTTATAACACTCACTAAATCAGAAATGCGTCTAAAATTGGTCCCAAAAAGTGCACTTTCAAAAAATTTCCTTTTAAATTTTCCCCATGTAAATTGGCCGACCAAACGGTATAGTGGTTAGGGTGCTAGCCTCTAGACCGCGAGGTTGCGGGTTCGAGTTCCGTGTAGGCATGGGTGTTTGTAAATGTATGTTGGCTTGTCTAATGACGAATGTTTCGGCGCATTATAGCCCTCGTGTTGCTGACGGCGCCAGATAATCTGAAAACAACCAACCCCATGTAAATAGTATGGAAAATTTCCCATTTCGAAATTTTCAAAATTTTACTATCTTTTTGCATCTAAGGTAACAGAAATCTTCACCCGAATCGATTTCCACATTCAAATCATCATTGAAGTGAAAATTTACTAATTTAAATCCAGTTAATGCAAAAAGTATTCCCCCATTGAAAACGCATGGGGGACTATTCAATGAATTATTGTTAAACAAGAAAAATTATCAAAATTTTTTCCCGAAGTTGAAATTGAAACTATTATATAGGAGAATCTCCCATTCCAATTTTATAACACTCACTAAATAAGAAGTGTGTCTAAAGTTTATCCCAAGTAGTTCTTTTGCAAAAATTTTAATTTTTTATTTTCCCCATGTTAATCGTATGGAAAATTTCACATTTCAAAATTTTCAAAATTTTAAATTCTTTTTACAACTAGGGTAACAAAAATCATCACCCGAATCGATTTCCACATTCAAATCGTCAATGAAGTGATATTTTACTACTTAAAATCCAAATAATGCAAAAAATATTTCCCCATTGAAAACGCATGGGGGACTATTCAATGAATTATTGTTAAACAAGAAATTTTTTTAAATTCTTTCCCTGATCGGGAAATGGAAGCTATTATATAGGAGAATCTCCAATTCCAATTTTATAACACTCACTAAATAAGAATTGGGTCTAAAATTGGTCCCAAAAAGTGCACTTTCAAAAATTTTAATTTTTTTTTTCCCCATGTTAATCGTATGGAAAATTTCACATTTCGAAATTTTCAAAATTTTAAATTCTTTTTACAACTAGGGTAACAGAAATCATCACACGAATCGATTTCCACATTCAAATCATCATTGAAGTGAAAATTTACTAATTAAAATCCAGTTAATGTAAAAAATATTCCCCCATTGAAAACGCATGGGGGACTATTCAATGAATTATTGTTAAAAAAGGAAAAATTTTTAAATTTTTTCCCTGATGGTGAAGTTGAAGCTATTATATAGGAAAATTTCCAATTCCAATTTTATAACACTCACTAAATAAGAAGTGTGTCTAAAGTTTATCCCAAGTAGTTCTTTTGCAAAAATTTTAATTTTTTATTTTCCCCATGTTAATCGTATGGAAAATTTCACATTTCGAAATTTTCAAAATTTTAAATTCTTTTTACAACTAGGGTAACAAAAATCATCACCCGAATCGATTTCCACATTCAAATAATCATTGAAGTGAAAATTTACTAATTAAAATCCAGTTAATGCAAAAAATATTCCCCCATTGAAAACGCATTTGGGACTATTCAATTAATTATTGTTAAAAAAGAAAAATTTTCAAAATTTTTTCCCGATGGTGAAATTGAAGGTATTATATAGGAGAATCTGCAATTCCAATTTTAAAACACTCACTAAATCAGAAATGCGTCTAAAATTGGTCCCAAAAAGTGCACTTTAAAAAATTTTCCTTTTAAATTTTCCCCATGTAAATAGTATGGAAAATTTCCCATTTCAAAATTTTCAAAATTTTACAATCTTTTTGCATCTAAGGTAACAGAAATCATCACCCGAATCGATTTCCACATTCAAATCATCATTGAAGTGAAAATTTACTAATTAAAATCCAGTTAATGCAAAAAATATTCCCCCATTGAAAACGCATGGGGGACTATTCAATGAATTATTGTTAAAAAAGAAAAAATTTTAAATTCTTTCCCTGATGGGGAAATGGAAGCTATTATATAGGAGAATCTCCAATTCCAATTTTATAACACTCACTAAATAAGAAGTGCGTCTAAAATTGGTCCCAAAAAGTGCACTTTCTAAAATTTTCATTTTAAATTTTCCCCATGTTAATCGTATGGAAAATTTCACATTTCGAATTTTTTTAATTTTTACTATCTTTTTGCAACTAGGTTAACAGAAATCATCACTCGAATCAATTTCCACTTTCAAATCGTCATTGAAGTTAAATTTTACTACTTAAAATCCATATAATGAAAAAAAAAAAAAATTCCCCATTGAAAACGGATATGGGACTATTCAATGAATTATTGTCAAAAAAATAAAATTTTCAAAACTTTTTCCCGATAGCGAAATTGAAGGTATTATATAAGATAATCTCAAATTTCAATTTTATAACACTCACTAAATAAGAAGTGCGTCTAAAGTTGGTCCCAAAAAGTGCACTTTCAAAAAATTTCATTTTTTTTATTCCGCATGCTAATCGTATGGAAAATTTCACATTTCGAAATTTTTAAAATTTTACAATCTTTTTGCAACTAGTTTAAAAGAAATATTCAACCGAATTGATTTCTTTATTCAAATCGTCATTGAAGTGAAGTTTTACTACTTAAATTCCAGTTAATGTATAAAAAAATAAAAATTTCCCATTGAAAACGAATGGGGGACTATTCAATGAATTATTGTTAAACAAGAAAAATTTTCAAATTTTTTTCCCGAAGTTGAAATTGAAGCTATTATATAGGAGAATCTCCAATTCCAATTTTATAACACTCACTAAATAAGAAGTGCGTCTAAAATTGGTCCCAAAAAGTGCACTTTCAAAAATTTTAATTTTTTATTTTCCCCGTGTTAATTGTATAAAAAATTTCACATTTCGAAATTTTCAAAATTTTACTATCTTTTTGCATCTAAGGTAACAGAAATCATCACCCGAATCGATTTCCACATTCAAATCATCATTGAAGGGAATTTTACTACTTAAAATCCAGATATTGCACACAAAAAAATGTCCCCATTGAAAACGCATATAGGACTATTCGATGAATTATTGTTAAAAATGGAAATTTTTTTTAATTTTTTCCCTGATGGTGAAGTTGAAGCTATTATATAGGAGAATATCGAATTCCAATTTTATAACTCTCACTAAATAAGAAGTAAGTCTACAGTTTATCCCAAGTAGTTCTTTTTCAAAAAATTTAATTTTAAATTTTCCCCATGTTAATCGGATGGAAAATTTCACATTTAAAAATTTTCAAAATTTTAAATTCTCTTTACAACTAGGGTAACAAAAATCATCACCCGAATCGATTTCCACATTCAAATCATCATTGAAGTGAAATTTTACTACTTTAAAATCCAGTTAATGCAAAAAAAAAAATCCCCTATTGAAAACGCATATGGGACTATTCAATGAATTATTGTTAAACAAGAAAATTTTTTAAATTCTTTCCCTGATGGGGAAATGGAAGCTATTATAGAGGAGAATCTGCAATTCCAATTTTATAACACTCACTAAATCAGAAATGCGTCTAAAATTTGTCCCAAAAAGTGCACTTTCAAAAATTTTCCTTTTAAATTTTCCCCATGTTAATAGTATGGAAAATTTCACAATAATAAATTTTCTAAATTTTACTATTTTTTTGCAACTAAGATAACAAAAATCATCACCCGAATCGATTTCCAAATTCAAATAATCATTGAAGTGAAATTTTACTACTTTAAAATCCAGTTAATGCAAAAAAAAATTCCCCCCTTGAAAACGCATTTGCGACTATTCAATTAATTATTGTTAAAAACGAAAAAATTTCAAAATTTTTTCCCGATGGTGAAATTGAAGGTATTATATAGGAGAATCTGCAATTCCAATTTTATATTACTCACTAAATCAGAAATGCGTCTAAAATTTGTCCCAAAAAGTGCACTTTCAAAAATTTTCCTTTTAAATTTTCCCCATGTTAATAGTATGGAAAATTTCCCATTTGGAAATTTTCAAAATTTTACTATCTTTTTGCATCTAAGGTAACAGAAATCATCACCCGAATCGATTTCCACATTCAAATCATCATTGAAGTGAAAATTTACTAATTAAAATCCAGTTAATTCAAAAAATATTCCCCCATTGAAAACGCATGGGGGACTATTCAATGAATTATTGTTAAAAAAGGAAAAATTTTAAAATTTTTTCCCTGATGGTGAAGTTGAAGCTATTATATAGGAGAATCTCCAATTCCAATTTTATCACTCACTAAATAAGAAGTGTGTCTAAAGTTTATCCCAAGTAGTTCTTTTTCCAAAATTTTAATTTTTTATTTTCCCATGTTAATCGTATGGAAAATTTCACATTTCGAAATTTTCAAAATTTTACTATCTTTATGCATCTAGGGTAACAGAAATCATCACCCGAATCAATTTCCACATTCAAATCGCCATTGAAGTGAAATTTTATTAATTAAAATCCAGTTAATGCAAAAAATATTCCCCCATTGAAAACGCATGGGGGACTATTCAATGAATTATTGTTAAACAAGAAAAATTATAAAAAATTTTTCCCGACGGCGAAAATGAAGCTATTATATAGGAGAATCTCCAATTCCAATTTATAACACTCACTAAATAAGAAGTGCGTCTAAAATTGGTCCCAAAAAGTGCACTTTCTAAAATTTTCATTTTAAATTTTCCCCATGTAAATAGTATGGAAAATTTCACATTTCGAAATTTTTAAATTTTTTATATCTTATTGCAACTAGGTTAACAGAAATCATCACTCGAATCGATTTCCACATTCAAATCGTCATTGAAGTGAAATTTTACTACTTAAAATCCAAATAATGCAAAAAATATTTCCTCATTGAAAACGCATTTAGGACTATTCAATTAATAATTGTTAAAAAAGAAAAAATTTCAATATTTTTTCCCGATGGTGAAATTGAAGGTATTATATAGGAGAATCTGCAATTCCAATTTTATAACACTCACTAAATAAGAAGTGCGTCTAAAATTGGTCCTAAAAAGTGCACTTTCAAAAATTTTCATTTTAAATTTTCCCCATGTTAATCGTATGGAAAATTTCACATTAATAAATTTTCTAAATTTTTCTATTTTTTTGCAACTAGGATAACAAAAATCATCACCCGAATCGATTTCCACATTCAAATAATCATTGAAGTGAAAATTTACTAATTAAAATCCAGTTAATGCAAAAAATATTCTCCCATTGAAAACGCATTTGGGACTATTCAATTAATTATTGTTAAAAAAGAAAAAATTTCAAAATTTTTTCCCGATGGTGAAATTGAAATTATTATATAGGAGAATCTGCAATTCCAATGTTATAACACTCACTAAATCAGAAATGCGTCTAAAATTGGTCCCAAAAAGTGCACTTTCAAAAAATTTCCTTTTAAATTTTCCCCATGTAAATTTGCCGACCAAACGGTATAGTGGTTAGGGTGCTAGCCTCTAGACCGCGAGGTTGCGGGTTCGAGTTCCGTGTAGGCATGGGTGTTTGTAAATGTATGTTGGCTTGTCTAATGACGAATGTTTCGGCGCATTATAGCCCTCGTGTTGCTGACGGCGCCAGATAATCTGAAAACAACCAACCCCATGTAAATAGTATGGAAAATTTCCCATTTCGAAATTTTTCGAAATTTTACTATCTTTTTGCATCTAAGGTAACAGAAATCATCACCCGAATCGATTTCCACATTCAAATCATCATTGAAGTGAAAATTTACTAATTAAAATCCAGTTAATGCAAAAAGTATTCCCCCATTGAAAACGCATGGGGGACTATTCAATGAATTATTGTTAAACAAGAAAAATTATCATAATTTTTTCCCGAAGTTGAAATTGAAACTATTATATAGGAGAATCTCCCATTCCAATTTTATAACACTCACTAAATAAGAAGTGTGTCAAAAAATTATCCCAAGTAGTTCTTTTTCCAAAATTTTAATTTTTTATTTTCCCCATGTTAATCGTATCGAAAATTTCACATTTCGAAATTTTCAATATTTTAAATTCTTTTTACAACTAGGGTAACAAAAATCATCACCCGAATTGATTTCCACATTCAAATCATCATTGAAGTGAAATTTTACTACTTTAAAATCCAGTTAATGCAAACAAAAAATCCAATATTGAAAACGCATTTGGGACTATTCAATGAATTATTGTTAAACAAGAAATTTTTTTAAATTCTTTCCATGATGGGGGAAGTGGAAGCTATTATATAAGAGAATCTCCAATTCCAATTTTATAACACTCACTAAATAAGAAGTGCGTCTAAAATTGTCCCAAAAAGTGCACTTTCTAAAATTTTCATTTTAAAATTTCCCCATGTTAATGGTATGGAAAATTTCACATTTCGAAATTTTCAAATTTTTACTATCTTTTTGCAACTAGGTTAACAGAAATCATCACTCGAATCGATTTCCACTTTCAAATCGTCATTGAAATGAAATTTTACTACTTAAAATCCATATAATGAAAAAAAAAAAAATTCCCCATTGAAAACGGATATGGGACTATTCAATGAATTATTGTCAAAAAAATAAAATTTTCAAAACTTTTTCCCGATAGCGAAATTGAAGGTATTATATAAGATAAACTTAAATTTCAATTTTATAACACTCACTAAATAAGAAGTGCGTCTAAAGTTGGTCCCAAAAAGTGCACTTTCAAAAAATTTCATTTTTTTTTTCTGCATGCTAATCGTATGGAAAATTTCCCATTCCGAAATTTTTAAAAATTTTTAATCTTTTTACAATTAGTTTAAAAGAAATATTCACCCGAATTGATTTCTTTATTCAAATCGTCATTGAAGTGAAGTTTTACTACTTAAATTACAGTTAATGTATAAAAAAATAAAAATTTCCCATTGAAAACGAATGGGGGACTATACAATGAATTATTGTTAAACAAGAAAAATTTTCAAAATTTTTTCCCGAAGTTGAAATTGAAGCTATTATATAGAAGAATCTCCAATTCCAATTTTATAACACTCACTAAATAAGAAGTGCGTCTAAAATTGGTCCCAAAAAGTACTTTTTCCAAAATTTTAATTTTTTATTTTCCCCATGTTAATTGTATGAAAAATTTCACATTTCGAAATTTTCAAAATTTTACTATCTTTTTGCAACGAGGGTAACAGAAATCATCACTCGAATCGATTTCTACATTCAAATCGTCATTGAAGTGAAATTTTACTACTTAAAATCCAAATAATGCAAAAAATATTTCCCCATTGAAAACGCATTTAGGACTATTCAATGAATTATTGTTAAACAAGAAAATTTTTTAAATTCTTTCCCTGATGGGGAAAGGAAGCTATTATATAGGAGAATCTCCAATTTCAATTTTATAACACTCACTAAATAAGAAGTGCGTCTAAAATTGGTCCCAAAAAGTGCACTTTCAAAAAATTTCAATTTAAATTTTCCCCATGTTAATCGTATGGAAAATTTCATATTAATAAATTTTCTAAATTTTACTATTTTTTTGCAACTAGGCTAACAAAAATCATCACCCGAATCGATTTCCACATTCAAATAATCATTGAAGTGAAATTTTACTACTTTAAAATCCAGTTAATGCAAAAAAAAAAAATTACCCCATTGAAAACGCATTTGGGACTATTCAATTAATAATTGTTAAAAAAGAAAAATTTTCAATATTTTTTCCCGATGGTGAAATTGAAGGTATTATATAGGAGAATCTGCAATTCCAATTTTATAACACTCACTAAATAAGAAGTGCGTCTAAAATTGGTCCCAAAAAGTGCACTTTCAAAAATTTTCATTTTAAATTTTCCCCATGTTATTCGTATGGAAAATTTCTTATTAATAAATTTTCTAAATTTTACTATTTTTTTGCAACTAGGCTAACAAAAATCATCACCCGAATCGATTTCCACATTCAAATAATCATTGAAGTGAAATTTTACTACTTTAAAATCCAGTTAATGCAAAAAAAAAAATTCCCCCATTGAAAACGCAGGGGGGACTATTCAATGAATTATTGTTAAAAAAGGAATTTTTTTTTAATTTTTTCCCTGATGGTGAAGTTGAAGCTATTATATAGGAGAATCTCCAATTCCAATTTTATAACACTCACTAAATAAGAAGTGTGTCTAAAGTTTATCCCAAGTAGTTCTTTTTCCAAAATTTTAATTTTTTATTTTCCCCATGTTAATCGTATGGAAAATTTCACATTTCGAAATTTTCAAAATTTTACTATCTTTTTGCATCTAAGGTAACAGAAATCATCACCCGAATCGATTTCCACATTCAAATCATCATTGAAGTGAAAATTTAGTAATTAAAATCCAGTTAATGCAAAAAGTATTCCCCCATTGAAAACGCATTTGGGACTATTCAATTTATTATTGTTAAAAAAGAAAAAATTTCAAAATTTTTTCCCGATGGTGAAATTGAAGGTATTATATAGGAGAATCTGCAATTCCAATTTTATAACACTCACTAAATAAGAAGTGCGTCTAAAATTGGTCCCAAAAAGTGCACTTTCAAAAATTTTCATTTTAAATTTTCCCCATGTTAATCGTATGGAAAATTTCACATTAATAAATTTTCTAAATTTTTCTATTTTTTTGCAACTAGGATAACAAAAATCATCACCCGAATCGATTTCCACATTCAAATAATCATTGAAGTGAAAATTTACTAATTAAAATCCAGTTAATGCAAAAAATATTCTCCCATTGAAAACGCATTTGGGACTATTCAATTAATTATTGTTAAAAAAGAAAAAATTTCAAAATTTTTTCCCGATGGTGAAATTGAAGGTATTATATAGGAGAATCTGCAATTCCAATTTTATAACACTCACTAAATCAGAAATGCGTCTAAAATTGGTCCCAAAAAGTGCACTTTCAAAAAATTTCCTTTTAAATTTTCCCCATGTAAATTGGCCGACCAAACGGTATAGTGGTTAGGGTGCTAGCCTCTAGACCGCGAGGTTGCGGGTTCGAGTTCCGTGTAGGCATGGGTGTTTGTAAATGTATGTTGGCTTGTCTAATGACGAATGTTTCGGCGCATTATAGCCCTCGTGTTGCTGACGGCGCCAGATAATCTGAAAACAACCAACCCCATGTAAATAGTATGGAAAATTTCCCATTTCGAAATTTTCAAAATTTTACTATCTTTTTGCATCTAAGGTAACAGAAATCTTCACCCGAATCGATTTCCACATTCAAATCATCATTGAAGTGAAAATTTACTAATTTAAATCCAGTTAATGCAAAAAGTATTCCCCCATTGAAAACGCATGGGGGACTATTCAATGAATTATTGTTAAACAAGAAAAATTATCAAAATTTTTTCCCGAAGTTGAAATTGAAACTATTATATAGGAGAATCTCCCATTCCAATTTTATAACACTCACTAAATAAGAAGTGTGTCAAAAAATTATCCCAATTAGTTCTTTTTCCAAAATTTTAATTTTTTATTTTCCCCATGTTAATCGTATGGAAAATTTCACATTTCGAAATTTTCAAAATTAAATCAAATTTTAAATTCTTTTTACAACTAGGGTAACAAAAATCATCACCCGAATCGATTTCCACATTCAAATCATCATTGAAGTGAAATTTTACTACTTTAAAATAAAGTTAATGCAAAAAAAAAAATCCTCTTTTGAAAACGCATATGGGTCTATTCAATGAATTATTGTTAAACAAGAAATTTTTTTAAATTCTTTCCCTGATGGGGAAATTGAAGGTATTATATAAGATAATCTCAAATTTCAATTTTATAACACTCACTAAATAAGAAGTGCGTCTAAAGTTGGTCCCAAAAAGTGCACTTTCAAAAATTTTAATTTTTTTTTTCCGCATGCTAATCGTATGGAAAATTTCACATTTCGAAATTTTTAAAATTTTACAATCTTTTTGCAACAAAGGTAACAGAAATCATCACCCGAATCGATTTCCACATTCAAATCATCATTGAAGTGAAAATTTACTAATTAAAATCCAGTTAATGTAAAAAATATTCCCCCATTGAAAACGCATGGGCGACTATTCAATGAATTATTGTTAAAAAAGGAAAATTTTTTTAATTTTTTTCCCTGATGGTGAAGTTGAAGCTATTATATAGGAATATCTCCAATTCCAATTTTATAACACTCACTAAATAAGAAGTGTGTCTAAAGTTTATCCCAAGTAGTTCTTTTGCAAAAATTTTAATTTTTTATTTTCCCCATGTTAATCGTATGGAAAATTTCACATTTCGAAATTTTCAAAATTTTAAATTCTTTTTACAACTAGGGTAACAAAAATCATCACCCGAATCGATTTCCACATTCAAATCGTCAATGAAGTGATATTTTACTACTTAAAATCCAAATAATGCAAAAAATATTTCCCCATTGAAAACGCATGGGGGACTATTCAATGAATTATTGTTAAACAAGAAATTTTTTTAAATTCTTTCCCTGATCGGGAAATGGAAGCTATTATATAGGAGAATCTCCAATTCCAATTTTATAACACTCACTAAATAAGAATTGGGTCTAAAATTGGTCCCAAAAAGTGCACTTTCAAAAATTTTAATTTTTTTTTTCCCCATGTTAATCGTATGGAAAATTTCACATTTCGAAATTTTCAAAATTTTAAATTCTTTTTACAACTAGGGTAACAGAAATCATCACACGAATCGATTTCCACATTCAAATCATCATTGAAGTGAAAATTTACTAATTAAAATCCAGTTAATGTAAAAAATATTCCCCCATTGAAAACGCATGGGGGACTATTCAATGAATTATTGTTAAAAAAGGAAAAATTTTTAAATTTTTTCCCTGATGGTGAAGTTGAAGCTATTATATAGGAAAATTTCCAATTCCAATTTTATAACACTCACTAAATAAGAAGTGTGTCTAAAGTTTATCCCAAGTAGTTCTTTTGCAAAAATTTTAATTTTTTATTTTCCCCATGTTAATCGTATGGAAAATTTCACATTTCGAAATTTTCAAAATTTTAAATTCTTTTTACAACTAGGGTAACAAAAATCATCACCCGAATCGATTTCCACATTCAAATAATCATTGAAGTGAAAATTTACTAATTAAAATCCAGTTAATGCAAAAAATATTCCCCCATTGAAAACGCATTTGGGACTATTCAATTAATTATTGTTAAAAAAGAAAAATTTTCAAAATTTTTTCCCGATGGTGAAATTGAAGGTATTATATAGGAGAATCTGCAATTCCAATTTTAAAACACTCACTAAATCAGAAATGCGTCTAAAATTGGTCCCAAAAAGTGCACTTTAAAAAATTTTCCTTTTAAATTTTCCCCATGTAAATAGTATGGAAAATTTCCCATTTCAAAATTTTCAAAATTTTACAATCTTTTTGCATCTAAGGTAACAGAAATCATCACCCGAATCGATTTCCACATTCAAATCATCATTGAAGTGAAAATTTACTAATTAAAATCCAGTTAATGCAAAAAATATTCCCCCATTGAAAACGCATGGGGGACTATTCAATGAATTATTGTTAAAAAAGAAAAAATTTTAAATTCTTTCCCTGATGGGGAAATGGAAGCTATTATATAGGAGAATCTCCAATTCCAATTTTATAACACTCACTAAATAAGAAGTGCGTCTAAAATTGGTCCCAAAAAGTGCACTTTCTAAAATTTTCATTTTAAATTTTCCCCATGTTAATCGTATGGAAAATTTCACATTTCGAATTTTTTTAATTTTTACTATCTTTTTGCAACTAGGTTAACAGAAATCATCACTCGAATCAATTTCCACTTTCAAATCGTCATTGAAGTTAAATTTTACTACTTAAAATCCATATAATGAAAAAAAAAAAAAATTCCCCATTGAAAACGGATATGGGACTATTCAATGAATTATTGTCAAAAAAATAAAATTTTCAAAACTTTTTCCCGATAGCGAAATTGAAGGTATTATATAAGATAATCTCAAATTTCAATTTTATAACACTCACTAAATAAGAAGTGCGTCTAAAGTTGGTCCCAAAAAGTGCACTTTCAAAAAATTTCATTTTTTTTATTCCGCATGCTAATCGTATGGAAAATTTCACATTTCGAAATTTTTAAAATTTTACAATCTTTTTGCAACTAGTTTAAAAGAAATATTCAACCGAATTGATTTCTTTATTCAAATCGTCATTGAAGTGAAGTTTTACTACTTAAATTCCAGTTAATGTATAAAAAAATAAAAATTTCCCATTGAAAACGAATGGGGGACTATTCAATGAATTATTGTTAAACAAGAAAAATTTTCAAATTTTTTTCCCGAAGTTGAAATTGAAGCTATTATATAGGAGAATCTCCAATTCCAATTTTATAACACTCACTAAATAAGAAGTGCGTCTAAAATTGGTCCCAAAAAGTGCACTTTCAAAAATTTTAATTTTTTATTTTCCCCGTGTTAATTGTATAAAAAATTTCACATTTCGAAATTTTCAAAATTTTACTATCTTTTTGCATCTAAGGTAACAGAAATCATCACCCGAATCGATTTCCACATTCAAATCATCATTGAAGGGAATTTTACTACTTAAAATCCAGATATTGCACACAAAAAAATGTCCCCATTGAAAACGCATATAGGACTATTCGATGAATTATTGTTAAAAATGGAAATTTTTTTTAATTTTTTCCCTGATGGTGAAGTTGAAGCTATTATATAGGAGAATATCGAATTCCAATTTTATAACTCTCACTAAATAAGAAGTGAGTCTAAAGTTTATCCCAAGTAGTTCTTTTTCAAAAAATTTAATTTTAAATTTTCCCCATGTTAATCGGATGGAAAATTTCACATTTAAAAATTTTCAAAATTTTAAATTCTCTTTACAACTAGGGTAACAAAAATCATCACCCGAATCGATTTCCACATTCAAATCATCATTGAAGTGAAATTTTACTACTTTAAAATCCAGTTAATGCAAAAAAAAAAATCCCCTATTGAAAACGCATATGGGACTATTCAATGAATTATTGTTAAACAAGAAATTTTTTTAAATTCTTTCCCTGATGGGGAAATGGAAGCTATTATAGAGGAGAATCTGCAATTCCAATTTTATAACACTCACTAAATCAGAAATGCGTCTAAAATTTGTCCCAAAAAGTGCACTTTCAAAAATTTTCCTTTTAAATTTTCCCCATGTTAATAGTATGGAAAATTTCACAATAATAAATTTTCTAAATTTTACTATTTTTTTGCAACTAAGATAACAAAAATCATCACCCGAATCGATTTCCAAATTCAAATAATCATTGAAGTGAAATTTTACTACTTTAAAATCCAGTTAATGCAAAAAAAAATTCCCCCCTTGAAAACGCATTTGCGACTATTCAATTAATTATTGTTAAAAACGAAAAAATTTCAAAATTTTTTCCCGATGGTGAAATTGAAGGTATTATATAGGAGAATCTGCAATTCCAATTTTATATTACTCACTAAATCAGAAATGCGTCTAAAATTTGTCCCAAAAAGTGCACTTTCAAAAATTTTCCTTTTAAATTTTCCCCATGTTAATAGTATGGAAAATTTCCCATTTGGAAATTTTCAAAATTTTACTATCTTTTTGCATCTAAGGTAACAGAAATCATCACCCGAATCGATTTCCACATTCAAATCGTCAATGAAGTGATATTTTACTACTTAAAATCCAAATAATGCAAAAAATATTTCCCCATTGAAAACGCATGGGGGACTATTCAATGAATTATTGTTAAACAAGAAATTTTTTTAAATTCTTTCCCTGATCGGGAAATGGAAGCTATTATATAGGAGAATCTCCAATTCCAATTTTATAACACTCACTAAATAAGAATTGGGTCTAAAATTGGTCCCAAAAAGTGCACTTTCAAAAATTTTAATTTTTTTTTTCCCCATGTTAATCGTATGGAAAATTTCACATTTCGAAATTTTCAAAATTTTAAATTCTTTTTACAACTAGGGTAACAGAAATCATCACACGAATCGATTTCCACATTCAAATCATCATTGAAGTGAAAATTTACTAATTAAAATCCAGTTAATGTAAAAAATATTCCCCCATTGAAAACGCATGGGGGACTATTCAATGAATTATTGTTAAAAAAGGAAAAATTTTTAAATTTTTTCCCTGATGGTGAAGTTGAAGCTATTATATAGGAAAATTTCCAATTCCAATTTTATAACACTCACTAAATAAGAAGTGTGTCTAAAGTTTATCCCAAGTAGTTCTTTTGCAAAAATTTTAATTTTTTATTTTCCCCATGTTAATCGTATGGAAAATTTCACATTTCGAAATTTTCAAAATTTTAAATTCTTTTTACAACTAGGGTAACAAAAATCATCACCCGAATCGATTTCCACATTCAAATAATCATTGAAGTGAAAATTTACTAATTAAAATCCAGTTAATGCAAAAAATATTCCCCCATTGAAAACGCATTTGGGACTATTCAATTAATTATTGTTAAAAAAGAAAAATTTTCAAAATTTTTTCCCGATGGTGAAATTGAAGGTATTATATAGGAGAATCTGCAATTCCAATTTTAAAACACTCACTAAATCAGAAATGCGTCTAAAATTGGTCCCAAAAAGTGCACTTTAAAAAATTTTCCTTTTAAATTTTCCCCATGTAAATAGTATGGAAAATTTCCCATTTCAAAATTTTCAAAATTTTACAATCTTTTTGCATCTAAGGTAACAGAAATCATCACCCGAATCGATTTCCACATTCAAATCATCATTGAAGTGAAAATTTACTAATTAAAATCCAGTTAATGCAAAAAATATTCCCCCATTGAAAACGCATGGGGGACTATTCAATGAATTATTGTTAAAAAAGAAAAAATTTTAAATTCTTTCCCTGATGGGGAAATGGAAGCTATTATATAGGAGAATCTCCAATTCCAATTTTATAACACTCACTAAATAAGAAGTGCGTCTAAAATTGGTCCCAAAAAGTGCACTTTCTAAAATTTTCATTTTAAATTTTCCCCATGTTAATCGTATGGAAAATTTCACATTTCGAATTTTTTTAATTTTTACTATCTTTTTGCAACTAGGTTAACAGAAATCATCACTCGAATCAATTTCCACTTTCAAATCGTCATTGAAGTTAAATTTTACTACTTAAAATCCATATAATGAAAAAAAAAAAAAATTCCCCATTGAAAACGGATATGGGACTATTCAATGAATTATTGTCAAAAAAATAAAATTTTCAAAACTTTTTCCCGATAGCGAAATTGAAGGTATTATATAAGATAATCTCAAATTTCAATTTTATAACACTCACTAAATAAGAAGTGCGTCTAAAGTTGGTCCCAAAAAGTGCACTTTCAAAAAATTTCATTTTTTTTATTCCGCATGCTAATCGTATGGAAAATTTCACATTTCGAAATTTTTAAAATTTTACAATCTTTTTGCAACTAGTTTAAAAGAAATATTCAACCGAATTGATTTCTTTATTCAAATCGTCATTGAAGTGAAGTTTTACTACTTAAATTCCAGTTAATGTATAAAAAAATAAAAATTTCCCATTGAAAACGAATGGGGGACTATTCAATAAATTATTGTTAAACAAGAAAAATTTTCAAATTTTTTTCCCGAAGTTGAAATTGAAGCTATTATATAGGAGAATCTCCAATTCCAATTTTATAACACTCACTAAATAAGAAGTGCGTCTAAAATTGGTCCCAAAAAGTGCACTTTCAAAAATTTTAATTTTTTATTTTCCCCGTGTTAATTGTATAAAAAATTTCACATTTCGAAATTTTCAAAATTTTACTATCTTTTTGCATCTAAGGTAACAGAAATCATCACCCGAATCGATTTCCACATTCAAATCATCATTGAAGGGAATTTTACTACTTAAAATCCAGATATTGCACACAAAAAAATGTCCCCATTGAAAACGCATATAGGACTATTCGATGAATTATTGTTAAAAATGGAAATTTTTTTTAATTTTTTCCCTGATGGTGAAGTTGAAGCTATTATATAGGAGAATATCGAATTCCAATTTTATAACTCTCACTAAATAAGAAGTGAGTCTAAAGTTTATCCCAAGTAGTTCTTTTTCAAAAAATTTAATTTTAAATTTTCCCCATGTTAATCGGATGGAAAATTTCACATTTAAAAATTTTCAAAATTTTAAATTCTCTTTACAACTAGGGTAACAAAAATCATCACCCGAATCGATTTCCACATTCAAATCATCATTGAAGTGAAATTTTACTACTTTAAAATCCAGTTAATGCAAAAAAAAAAATCCCCTATTGAAAACGCATATGGGACTATTCAATGAATTATTGTTAAACAAGAAAATTTTTTAAATTCTTTCCCTGATGGGGAAATGGAAGCTATTATAGAGGAGAATCTGCAATTCCAATTTTATAACACTCACTAAATCAGAAATGCGTCTAAAATTTGTCCCAAAAAGTGCACTTTCAAAAATTTTCCTTTTAAATTTTCCCCATGTTAATAGTATGGAAAATTTCACAATAATAAATTTTCTAAATTTTACTATTTTTTTGCAACTAAGATAACAAAAATCATCACCCGAATCGATTTCCAAATTCAAATAATCATTGAAGTGAAATTTTACTACTTTAAAATCCAGTTAATGCAAAAAAAAATTCCCCCCTTGAAAACGCATTTGCGACTATTCAATTAATTATTGTTAAAAACGAAAAAATTTCAAAATTTTTTCCCGATGGTGAAATTGAAGGTATTATATAGGAGAATCTGCAATTCCAATTTTATATTACTCACTAAATCAGAAATGCGTCTAAAATTTGTCCCAAAAAGTGCACTTTCAAAAATTTTCCTTTTAAATTTTCCCCATGTTAATAGTATGGAAAATTTCCCATTTGGAAATTTTCAAAATTTTACTATCTTTTTGCATCTAAGGTAACAGAAATCATCACCCGAATCGATTTCCACATTCAAATCATCATTGAAGTGAAAATTTACTAATTAAAATCCAGTTAATTCAAAAAATATTCCCCCATTGAAAACGCATGGGGGACTATTCAATGAATTATTGTTAAAAAAGGAAAAATTTTAAAATTTTTTCCCTGATGGTGAAGTTGAAGCTATTATATAGGAGAATCTCCAATTCCAATTTTATCACTCACTAAATAAGAAGTGTGTCTAAAGTTTATCCCAAGTAGTTCTTTTTCCAAAATTTTAATTTTTTATTTTCCCATGTTAATCGTATGGAAAATTTCACATTTCGAAATTTTCAAAATTTTACTATCTTTATGCATCTAGGGTAACAGAAATCATCACCCGAATCAATTTCCACATTCAAATCGCCATTGAAGTGAAATTTTATTAATTAAAATCCAGTTAATGCAAAAAATATTCCCCCATTGAAAACGCATGGGGGACTATTCAATGAATTATTGTTAAACAAGAAAAATTATAAAAAATTTTTCCCGACGGCGAAAATGAAGCTATTATATAGGAGAATCTCCAATTCCAATTTATAACACTCACTAAATAAGAAGTGCGTCTAAAATTGGTCCCAAAAAGTGCACTTTCTAAAATTTTCATTTTAAATTTTCCCCATGTAAATAGTATGGAAAATTTCACATTTCGAAATTTTTAAATTTTTTATATCTTATTGCAACTAGGTTAACAGAAATCATCACTCGAATCGATTTCCACATTCAAATCGTCATTGAAGTGAAATTTTACTACTTAAAATCCAAATAATGCAAAAAATATTTCCTCATTGAAAACGCATTTAGGACTATTCAATTAATAATTGTTAAAAAAGAAAAAATTTCAATATTTTTTCCCGATGGTGAAATTGAAGGTATTATATAGGAGAATCTGCAATTCCAATTTTATAACACTCACTAAATAAGAAGTGCGTCTAAAATTGGTCCTAAAAAGTGCACTTTCAAAAATTTTCATTTTAAATTTTCCCCATGTTAATCGTATGGAAAATTTCACATTAATAAATTTTCTAAATTTTTCTATTTTTTTGCAACTAGGATAACAAAAATCATCACCCGAATCGATTTCCACATTCAAATAATCATTGAAGTGAAAATTTACTAATTAAAATCCAGTTAATGCAAAAAATATTCTCCCATTGAAAACGCATTTGGGACTATTCAATTAATTATTGTTAAAAAAGAAAAAATTTCAAAATTTTTTCCCGATGGTGAAATTGAAATTATTATATAGGAGAATCTGCAATTCCAATGTTATAACACTCACTAAATCAGAAATGCGTCTAAAATTGGTCCCAAAAAGTGCACTTTCAAAAAATTTCCTTTTAAATTTTCCCCATGTAAATTTGCCGACCAAACGGTATAGTGGTTAGGGTGCTAGCCTCTAGACCGCGAGGTTGCGGGTTCGAGTTCCGTGTAGGCATGGGTGTTTGTAAATGTATGTTGGCTTGTCTAATGACGAATGTTTCGGCGCATTATAGCCCTCGTGTTGCTGACGGCGCCAGATAATCTGAAAACAACCAACCCCATGTAAATAGTATGGAAAATTTCCCATTTCGAAATTTTTCGAAATTTTACTATCTTTTTGCATCTAAGGTAACAGAAATCATCACCCGAATCGATTTCCACATTCAAATCATCATTGAAGTGAAAATTTACTAATTAAAATCCAGTTAATGCAAAAAGTATTCCCCCATTGAAAACGCATGGGGGACTATTCAATGAATTATTGTTAAACAAGAAAAATTATCATAATTTTTTCCCGAAGTTGAAATTGAAACTATTATATAGGAGAATCTCCCATTCCAATTTTATAACACTCACTAAATAAGAAGTGTGTCAAAAAATTATCCCAAGTAGTTCTTTTTCCAAAATTTTAATTTTTTATTTTCCCCATGTTAATCGTATCGAAAATTTCACATTTCGAAATTTTCAATATTTTAAATTCTTTTTACAACTAGGGTAACAAAAATCATCACCCGAATTGATTTCCACATTCAAATCATCATTGAAGTGAAATTTTACTACTTTAAAATCCAGTTAATGCAAACAAAAAATCCAATATTGAAAACGCATTTGGGACTATTCAATGAATTATTGTTAAACAAGAAATTTTTTTAAATTCTTTCCATGATGGGGGAAGTGGAAGCTATTATATAGGAGAATCTCCAATTCCAATTTTATAACACTCACTAAATAAGAAGTGCGTCTAAAATTGTCCCAAAAAGTGCACTTTCTAAAATTTTCATTTTAAAATTTCCCCATGTTAATGGTATGGAAAATTTCACATTTCGAAATTTTCAAATTTTTACTATCTTTTTGCAACTAGGTTAACAGAAATCATCACTCGAATCGATTTCCACTTTCAAATCGTCATTGAAATGAAATTTTACTACTTAAAATCCATATAATGAAAAAAAAAAAATTCCCCATTGAAAACGGATATGGGACTATTCAATGAATTATTGTCAAAAAAATAAAATTTTCAAAACTTTTTCCCGATAGCGAAATTGAAGGTATTATATAAGATAAACTTAAATTTCAATTTTATAACACTCACTAAATAAGAAGTGCGTCTAAAGTTGGTCCCAAAAAGTGCACTTTCAAAAAATTTCATTTTTTTTTTCTGCATGCTAATCGTATGGAAAATTTCCCATTCCGAAATTTTTAAAAATTTTTAATCTTTTTACAATTAGTTTAAAAGAAATATTCACCCGAATTGATTTCTTTATTCAAATCGTCATTGAAGTGAAGTTTTACTACTTAAATTACAGTTAATGTATAAAAAAATAAAAATTTCCCATTGAAAACGAATGGGGGACTATACAATGAATTATTGTTAAACAAGAAAAATTTTCAAAATTTTTTCCCGAAGTTGAAATTGAAGCTATTATATAGAAGAATCTCCAATTCCAATTTTATAACACTCACTAAATAAGAAGTGCGTCTAAAATTGGTCCCAAAAAGTACTTTTTCCAAAATTTTAATTTTTTATTTTCCCCATGTTAATTGTATGAAAAATTTCACATTTCGAAATTTTCAAAATTTTACTATCTTTTTGCAACGAGGGTAACAGAAATCATCACTCGAATCGATTTCTACATTCAAATCGTCATTGAAGTGAAATTTTACTACTTAAAATCCAAATAATGCAAAAAATATTTCCCCATTGAAAACGCATTTAGGACTATTCAATGAATTATTGTTAAACAAGAAAATTTTTTAAATTCTTTCCCTGATGGGGAAAGGAAGCTATTATATAGGAGAATCTCCAATTTCAATTTTATAACACTCACTAAATAAGAAGTGCGTCTAAAATTGGTCCCAAAAAGTGCACTTTCAAAAAATTTCATTTTAAATTTTCCCCATGTTAATCGTATGGAAAATTTCATATTAATAAATTTTCTAAATTTTACTATTTTTTTGCAACTAGGCTAACAAAAATCATCACCCGAATCGATTTCCACATTCAAATAATCATTGAAGTGAAATTTTACTACTTTAAAATCCAGTTAATGCAAAAAAAAAAAATTCCCCCATTGAAAACGCATTTGGGACTATTCAATTAATAATTGTTAAAAAAGAAAAAATTTCAATATTTTTTCCCGATGGTGAAATTGAAGGTATTATATAGGAGAATCTGCAATTCCAATTTTATAACACTCACTAAATAAGAAGTGCGTCTAAAATTGGTCCCAAAAAGTGCACTTTCAAAAATTTTCATTTTAAATTTTCCCCATGTTATTCGTATGGAAAATTTCTTATTAATAAATTTTCTAAATTTTACTATTTTTTTGCAACTAGGCTAACAAAAATCATCACCCGAATCGATTTCCACATTCAAATAATCATTGAAGTGAAATTTTACTACTTTAAAATCCAGTTAATGCAAAAAAAAAATTCCCCCATTGAAAACGCAGGGGGGACTATTCAATGAATTATTGTTAAAAAAGGAAATTTTTTTAAATTTTTTCCCTGATGGTGAAGTTGAAGCTATTATATAGGAGAATCTCCAATTCCAATTTTATAACACTCACTAAATAAGAAGTGTGTCTAAAGTTTATCCCAAGTAGTTCTTTTTCCAAAATTTTAATTTTTTATTTTCCCCATGTAAATCGTATGGAAAATTTCACATTTCGAAATTTTCAAAATTTTACTATCTTTTTGCATCTAAGGTAACAGAAATCATCACCCGAATCGATTTCCACATTCAAATCATCATTGAAGTGAAAATTTACTAATTAAAATCCAGTTAATGCAAAAAGTATTCCCCCATTGAAAACGCATTTGGGACTATTCAATTAATTATTGTTAAAAAAGAAAAAATTTCAAAATTTTTTCCCGATGGTGAAATTGAAGGTATTATATAGGAGAATCTGCAATTCCAATTTTATAACACTCACTAAATAAGAAGTGCGTCTAAAATTGGTCCCAAAAAGTGCACTTTCAAAAATTTTCATTTTAAATTTTCCCCATGTTAATCGTATGGAAAATTTCACATTAATAAATTTTCTAAATTTTTCTATTTTTTTGCAACTAGGATAACAAAAATCATCACCCGAATCGATTTCCACATTCAAATAATCATTGAAGTGAAAATTTACTAATTAAAATCCAGTTAATGCAAAAAATATTCTCCCATTGAAAACGCATTTGGGACTATTCAATTAATTATTGTTAAAAAAGAAAAAATTTCAAAATTTTTTCCCGATGGTGAAATTGAAGGTATTATATAGGAGAATCTGCAATTCCAATTTTATATCACTCACTAAATCAGAAATGCGTCTAAAATTGGTCCCAAAAAGTGCACTTTCAAAAAATTTCCTTTTAAATTTTCCCCATGTAAATTGGCCGACCAAACGGTATAGTGGTTAGGGTGCTAGCCTCTAGAACGCGAGGTTGCGGGTTCGAGTTCCGTGTAGGCATGGGTGTTTGTAAATGTATGTTGGCTTGTCTAATGACGAATGTTTTGGCGCATTATAGCCCTCGTGTTGCTGACGGCGCCAGATAATCTGAAAACAACCAACCCCATGTAAATAGTATGGAAAATTTCCCATTTCGAAATTTTCAAAATTTTACTATCTTTTTGCATCTAAGGTAACAGAAATCTTCACCCGAATCGATTTCCACATTCAAATCATCATTGAAGTGAAAATTTACTAATTTAAATCCAGTTAATGCAAAAAGTATTCCCCCATTGAAAACGCATGGGGGACTATTCAATGAATTATTGTTAAACAAGAAAAATTATCAAAATTTTTTAACGAAGTTGAAATTGAAACTATTATATAGGAGAATCTCCCATTCCAATTTTATAACACTCACTAAATAAGAAGTGTGTCAAAAAATTATCCCAATTAGTTCTTTTTCCAAAATTTTAATTTTTTATTTTCCCCATGTTAATCGTATGGAAAATTTCACATTTCGAAATTTTCAAAATTAAATCAAATTTTAAATTCTTTTTACAACTAGGGTAACAAAAATCATCACCCGAATCGATTTCCACATTCAAATCATCATTGAAGTGAAAATTTACTAATTAAAATCCAGTTAATGCAAAAAATATTCCCCCATTGAAAACGCATGGGGGACTATTCAATGAATTATTGTTTAAAAAGGAAAAATTTTAAAATTTTTTCCCTGATGGTGAAGTTGAAGCTATTATATAGGAGAATCTCCAATTCCAATTTTATCACTCACTAAATAAGAAGTGTGTCTAAAGTTTATCCCAAGTAGTTCTTTTTCCAAAATTTTAATTTTTTATTTTCCCATGTTAATCGTATGGAAAATTTCACATTTCGAAATTTTCAAAATTTTACTATCTTTATGCATCTAGGGTAACAGAAATCATCACCCGAATCAATTTCCACATTCAAATCGCCATTGAAGTGAAATTTTATTAATTAAAATCCAGTTAATGCAAAAAATATTCCCCCATTGAAAACGCATGGGGGACTATTCAATGAATTATTGTTAAACAAGAAAAATTATAAATTTTTTTCCCGACGGCGAAATTGAAGCTATTATATAGGAGAATCTCCAATTCCAATTTATAACACTCACTAAATAAGAAGTGCGTCTAAAATTGGTCCCAAAAAGTGCACTTTCTAAAATTTTCATTTTAAATTTTCCCCATGTAAATAGTATGGAAAATTTCACATTTCGAAATTTTTAAATTTTTTATATCTTATTGCAACTAGGTTAACAGAAATCATCACTCGAATTGATTTCCATATTCAAATCGTCATTGAAGTGAAATTTTACTACTTAAAATCCTAATAATGCAAAAAATATTTCCTCATTGAAAACGCATTTAGGACTATTCAATTAATAATTGTTAAAAAAGAAAAAATTTCAATATTTTTTCCCGATGGTGAAATTGAAGGTATTATATAGGAGAATCTGCAATTCCAATTTTATAACACTCACTAAATAAGAAGTGCGTCTAAAATTGGTCCCAAAAAGTGCACTTTCAAAAATTTTCATTTTAAATTTTCCCCATGTTAATCGTATGGAAAATTTCACATTAATAAATTTTCTAAATTTTTCTATTTTTTTGCAACTAGGATAACAAAAATCATCACCCGAATCGATTTCCACATTCAAATAATCATTGAAGTGAAAATTTACTAATTAAAATCCAGTTAATGCAAAAAATATTCTCCCATTGAAAACGCATTTGGGACTATTCAATTAATTATTGTTAAAAAAGAAAAAATTTCAAAATTTTTTCCCGATGGTGAAATTGAAGGTATTATATAGGAGAATCTGCAATTCCAATTTTATAACACTCACTAAATCAGAAATGCGTCTAAAATTGGTCCCAAAAAGTGCACTTTCAAAAAATTTCCTTTTAAATTTTCCCCATGTAAATTGGCCGACCAAACGGTATAGTGGTTAGGGTGCTAGCCTCTAGACCGCGAGGTTGCGGGTTCGAGTTCCGTGTAGGCATGGGTGTTTGTAAATGTATGTTGTCTTGTCTAATGACGAATGTTTCGGCGCATTATAGCCCTCGTGTTGCTGACGGCGCCAGATAATCTGAAAACAACCAACCCCATGTAAATAGTATGGAAAATTTCCCATTTCGAAATTTTTCGAAATTTTACTATCTTTTTGCATCTAATGTAACAGAAATCATCACCCGAATCGATTTCCACATTCAAATCATCATTGAAGTGAAAATTTACTAATTAAAATCCAGTTAATGCAAAAAGTATTCCCCCATTGAAAACGCATGGGGGACTATTCAATGAATTATTGTCAAACAAGAAAAATTATCAAAATTTTTTCCCGAAGTTGAAATTGAAACTATTATATAGGAGAATCTCCCATTCCAATTTTATAACACTCACTAAATAAGAAGTGTGTCAAAAAATTATCCCAAGTAGTTCTTTTTCCAAAATTTTAATTTTTTATTTTCCCCATGTTAATCGTATCGAAAATTTCACATTTCGAAATTTTCAATATTTTAAATTCTTTTTACAACTAGGGTAACAAAAATCATCACCCGAATCGATTTCCACATTCAAATCATCATTGAAGTGAAATTTTACTACTTTAAAATCCAGTTAATGCAAACAAAAAATCCCCTATTGAAAACGCATTTGGGACTATTCAATGAATTATTGTTAAACAAGAAATTTTTTTAAATTCTTTCCATGATGGGGGAAATGGAAGCTATTATATAGGAGAATCTCCAATTCCAATTTTATAACACTCACTAAATAAGAAGTGCGTCTAAAATTGTCCCAAAAAGTGCACTTTCTAAAATTTTCATTTTAAAATTTCCCCATGTTAATGGTATGGAAAATTTCACATTTCGAAATTTTCAAATTTTTACTATCTTTTTACAACTAGGGTAACAAAAATCATCACTCGAATCGATTTCCACTTTCAAATCGTCATTGAAATGAAATTTTACTACTTAAAATCCATATAATGAAAAAAAAAAAAATTCCCCATTGAAAACGGATATGGGACTATTCAATGAATTATTGTCAAAAAAATAAAATTTTCAAAACTTTTTCCCGATAGCGAAATTGAAGGTATTATATAAGATAAACTTAAATTTCAATTTTATAACACTCACTAAATAAGAAGTGCGTCTAAAGTTGGTCCCAAAAAGTGCACTTTCAAAAAATTTCATTTTTTTTTTCTGCATGCTAATCGTATGGAAAATTTCCCATTCCGAAATTTTTAAAAATTTTTAATCTTTTTACAATTAGTTTAAAAGAAATATTCACCCGAATTGATTTCTTTATTCAAATCGTCATTGAAGTGAAGTTTTACTACTTAAATTACAGTTAATGTATAAAAAAATAAAAATTTCCCATTGAAAACGAATGGGGGACTATACAATGAATTATTGTTAAACAAGAAAAATTTTCAAAATTTTTTCCCGAAGTTGAAATTGAAGCTATTATATAGAAGAATCTCCAATTCCAATTTTATAACACTCACTAAATAAGAAGTGCGTCTAAAATTGGTCCCAAAAAGTACTTTTTCCAAAATTTTAATTTTTTATTTTCCCCATGTTAATTGTATGAAAAATTTCACATTTCGAAATTTTCAAAATTTTACTATCTTTTTGCAACGAGGGTAACAGAAATCATCACTCGAATCGATTTCTACATTCAAATCGTCATTGAAGTGAAATTTTACTACTTAAAATCCAAATAATGCAAAAAATATTTCCCCATTGAAAACGCATGGGGGACTATTCAATGAATTATTGCTAAACAAGAAAATTTTTTAAATTCTTTCCCTGATGGGGAAAGGAAGCTATTATATAGGAGAATCTCCAATTTCAATTTTATAACACTCACTAAATAAGAAGTGCGTCTAAAATTGGTCCCAAAAAGTGCACTTTCAAAAAATTTCATTTTAAATTTTCCCCATGTTAATCGTATGGAAAATTTCATATTAATAAATTTTCTAAATTTTACTATTTTTTTGCAACTAGGCTAACAAAAATCATCACCCGAATCGATTTCCACATTCAAATAATCATTGAAGTGAAATTTTACTACTTTAAAATCCAGTTAATGCAAAAAAAAAAAATTCCCCCATTGAAAACGCATTTGGGACTATTCAATTAATAATTGTTAAAAAAGAAAAATTTTCAATATTTTTTCCCGATGGTGAAATTGAAGGTATTATATAGGAGAATCTGCAATTCCAATTTTATAACACTCACTAAATAAGAAGTGCGTCTAAAATTGGTCCCAAAAAGTGCACTTTCAAAAATTTTCATTTTAAATTTTCCCCATGTTATTCGTATGGAAAATTTCTTATTAATAAATTTTCTAAATTTTACTATTTTTTTGCAACTAGGCTAACAAAAATCATCACCCGAATCGATTTCCACATTCAAATAATCATTGAAGTGAAATTTTACTACTTTAAAATCCAGTTAATGCAAAAAAAAAAATTCCCCCATTGAAAACGCAGGGGGGACTATTCAATGAATTATTGTTAAAAAAGGAAATTTTTTTAAATTTTTTCCCTGATGGTGAAGTTGAAGCTATTATATAGGAGAATCTCCAATTCCAATTTTATAACACTCACTAAATAAGAAGTGTGTCTAAAGTTTATCCCAAGTAGTTCTTTTTCCAAAATTTTAATTTTTTATTTTCCCCATGTAAATCGTATGGAAAATTTCACATTTCGAAATTTTCAAAATTTTACTATCTTTTTGCATCTAAGGTAACAGAAATCATCACCCGAATCGATTTCCACATTCAAATCATCATTGAAGTGAAAATTTACTAATTAAAATCCAGTTAATGCAAAAAGTATTCCCCCATTGAAAACGCATTTGGGACTATTCAATTAATTATTGTTAAAAAAGAAAAAATTTCAAAATTTTTTCCCGATGGTGAAATTGAAGGTATTATATAGGAGAATCTGCAATTCCAATTTTATAACACTCACTAAATAAGAAGTGCGTCTAAAATTGGTCCCAAAAAGTGCACTTTCAAAAATTTTCATTTTAAATTTTCCCCATGTTAATCGTATGGAAAATTTCACATTAATAAATTTTCTAAATTTTTCTATTTTTTTGCAACTAGGATAACAAAAATCATCACCCGAATCGATTTCCACATTCAAATAATCATTGAAGTGAAAATTTACTAATTAAAATCCAGTTAATGCAAAAAATATTCTCCCATTGAAAACGCATTTGGGACTATTCAATTAATTATTGTTAAAAAAGAAAAAATTTCAAAATTTTTTCCCGATGGTGAAATTGAAGGTATTATATAGGAGAATCTGCAATTCCAATTTTATATCACTCACTAAATCAGAAATGCGTCTAAAATTGGTCCCAAAAAGTGCACTTTCAAAAAATTTCCTTTTAAATTTTCCCCATGTAAATTGGCCGACCAAACGGTATAGTGGTTAGGGTGCTAGCCTCTAGACCGCGAGGTTGCGGGTTCGAGTTCCGTGTAGGCATGGGTGTTTGTAAATGTATGTTGGCTTGTCTAATGACGAATGTTTTGGCGCATTATAGCCCTCGTGTTGCTGACGGCGCCAGATAATCTGAAAACAACCAACCCCATGTAAATAGTATGGAAAATTTCCCATTTCGAAATTTTCAAAATTTTACTATCTTTTTGCATCTAAGGTAACAGAAATCTTCACCCGAATCGATTTCCACATTCAAATCATCATTGAAGTGAAAATTTACTAATTTAAATCCAGTTAATGCAAAAAGTATTCCCCCATTGAAAACGCATGGGGGACTATTCAATGAATTATTGTTAAACAAGAAAAATTATCAAAATTTTTTCCCGAAGTTGAAATTGAAACTATTATATAGGAGAATCTCCCATTCCAATTTTATAACACTCACTAAATAAGAAGTGTGTCAAAAAATTATCCCAATTAGTTCTTTTTCCAAAATTTTAATTTTTTATTTTCCCCATGTTAATCGTATGGAAAATTTCACATTTCGAAATTTTCAAAATTAAATCAAATTTTAAATTCTTTTTACAACTAGGGTAACAAAAATCATCACCCGAATCGATTTCCACATTCAAATCATCATTGAAGTGAAATTTTACTACTTTAAAATCCAGTTAATGCAAAAAAAAAAATCCTCTTTTGAAAACGCATATGGGTCTATTCAATGAATTATTGTTAAACAAGAAATTTTTTTAAATTCTTTCCCTGATGGGGAAATGGAAGCTATTATATAGGAGAATCTCCAATTCCAATTTTATAACACTCACTAAATAAGAAGAGCGTCTAAAATTGGTCCCAAAAAGTGCACTTTCAAAAATTTTCATTTTAAATTTTCCCCATGTTAATCGTATGGAAAATTTCACATGAATAAATTTTCAAAATTTTACTATCTTTTTGTCTCTAAGGTAACAGAAATCATCACCCGAATCGATTTCCACATTCAAATCATCATTGAAGTAAAATTTTACTACTAAAAATCCATATAATGAAAAAAAAAAATTCCCCATTGAAAACGGATATGGGACTATTCAATGAATTATTGTCAAATAAATAAAATTTACAAAACTTTTTCCCGATAGCGAAATTGAAGGTATTATATAAGATAATCTCAAATTTCAATTTTATAACACTCACTAAATAAGAAGTGCGTCTAAAGTTGGTCCCAAAAAGTGCACTTTCAAAAATTTTAATTTTTTTTTCCGCATGCTAATCGTATGGAAAATTTCACATTTCGAAATTTTTAAAATTTTACAATCTTTTTGCAACAAAGGTAACAGAAATCATCACCCGAATCGATTTCCACATTCAAATCATCATTGAAGTGAAAATTTACTAATTAAAATCCAGTTAATGTAAAAAATATTCTCCCATTGAAAACGCATGGGCGACTATTCAATGAATTATTGTTAAAAAAGGAAAATTTTTTAAATTTTTTCCCTGATGGTGAAGTTGAAGCTATTATATAGGAATATCTCCAATTCCAATTTTATAACACTCACTAAATAAGAAGTGTGTCTAAAGTTTATCCCAAGTAGTTCTTTTGCAAAAATTTTAATTTTTTATTTTCCCCATGTTAATCGTATGGAAAATTTCACATTTCGAAATTTTCAAAATTTTAAATTCTTTTTACAACTAGGGTAACAAAAATCATCACCCGAATCGATTTCCACATTCAAATCGTCAATGAAGTGATATTTTACTACTTAAAATCCAAATAATGCAAAAAATATTTCCCCATTGAAAACGCATGGGGGACTATTCAATGAATTATTGTTAAACAAGAAATTTTTTTAAATTCTTTCCCTGATCGGGAAATGGAAGCTATTATATAGGAGAATCTCCAATTCCAATTTTATAACACTCACTAAATAAGAATTGGGTCTAAAATTGGTCCCAAAAAGTGCACTTTCAAAAATTTTAATTTTTTTTTTCCCCATGTTAATCGTATGGAAAATTTCACATTTCGAAATTTTCAAAATTTTAAATTCTTTTTACAACTAGGGTAACAGAAATCATCACACGAATCGATTTCCACATTCAAATCATCATTGAAGTGAAAATTTACTAATTAAAATCCAGTTAATGTAAAAAATATTCCCCCATTGAAAACGCATGGGGGACTATTCAATGAATTATTGTTAAAAAAAGGAAAAATTTTAAAATTTTTTCCCTGATGGTGAAGTTGAAGCTATTATATAGGAGAATCTCCAATTCCAATTTTATCACTCACTAAATAAGAAGTGTGTCTAAAGTTTATCCCAAGTAGTTCTTTTTCCAAAATTTTAATTTTTTATTTTCCCATGTTAATCGTATGGAAAATTTCACATTTCGAAATTTTCAAAATTTTACTATCTTTATGCATCTAGGGTAACAGAAATCATCACCCGAATCAATTTCCACATTCAAATCGCCATTGAAGTGAAATTTTATTAATTAAAATCCAGTTAATGCAAAAAATATTCCCCCATTGAAAACGCATGGGGGACTATTCAATGAATTATTGTTAAACAAGAAAAATTATAAAAAAATTTTCCCGACGGCGAAATTGAAGCTATTATATAGGAGAATCTCCAATTCCAATTTATAACACTCACTAAATAAGAAGTGCGTCTAAAATTGGTCCCAAAAAGTGCACTTTCTAAAATTTTCATTTTAAATTTTCCCCATGTAAATAGTATGGAAAATTTCACATTTCGAAATTTTTAAATTTTTTATATCTTATTGCAACTAGGTTAACAGAAATCATCACTCGAATCGATTTCCACATTCAAATCGTCATTGAAGTGAAATTTTACTACTTAAAATCCAAATAATGCAAAAAATATTTCCTCATTGAAAACGCATTTAGGACTATTCAATTAATAATTGTTAAAAAAGAAAAAATTTCAATATTTTTTCCCGATGGTGAAATTGAAGGTATTATATAGGAGAATCTGCAATTCCAATTTTATAACACTCACTAAATAAGAAGTGCGTCTAAAATTGGTCCTAAAAAGTGCACTTTCAAAAATTTTCATTTTAAATTTTCCCCATGTTAATCGTATGGAAAATTTCACATTAATAAATTTTCTAAATTTTTCTATTTTTTTGCAACTAGGATAACAAAAATCATCACCCGAATCGATTTCCACATTCAAATAATCATTGAAGTGAAAATTTACTAATTAAAATCCAGTTAATGCAAAAAATATTCTCCCATTGAAAACGCATTTGGGACTATTCAATTAATTATTGTTAAAAAAGAAAAAATTTCAAAATTTTTTCCCGATGGTGAAATTGAAATTATTATATAGGAGAATCTGCAATTCCAATTTTATAACACTCACTAAATCAGAAATGCGTCTAAAATTGGTCCCAAAAAGTGCACTTTCAAAAAATTTCCTTTTAAATTTTCCCCATGTAAATTGGCCGACCAAACGGTATAGTGGTTAGGGTGCTAGCCTCTAGACCGCGAGGTTGCGGGTTCGAGTTCCGTGTAGGCATGGGTGTTTGTAAATGTATGTTGGCTTGTCTAATGACGAATGTTTCGGCGCATTATAGCCCTCGTGTTGCTGACGGCGCCAGATAATCTGAAAACAACCAACCCCATGTAAATAGTATGGAAAATTTCCCATTTCGAAATTTTTCGAAATTTTACTATCTTTTTGCATCTAAGGTAACAGAAATCATCACCCGAATCGATTTCCACATTCAAATCATCATTGAAGTGAAAATTTACTAATTAAAATCCAGTTAATGCAAAAAGTATTCCCCCATTGAAAACGCATGGGGGACTATTCAATGAATTATTGTTAAACAAGAAAAATTATCATAATTTTTTCCCGAAGTTGAAATTGAAACTATTATATAGGAGAATCTCCCATTCCAATTTTATAACACTCACTAAATAAGAAGTGTGTCAAAAAATTATCCCAAGTAGTTCTTTTTCCAAAATTTTAATTTTTTATTTTCCCCATGTTAATCGTATCGAAAATTTCACATTTCGAAATTTTCAATATTTTAAATTCTTTTTACAACTAGGGTAACAAAAATCATCACCCGAATCGATTTCCACATTCAAATCATCATTGAAGTGAAATTTTACTACTTTAAAATCCAGTTAATGCAAACAAAAAATCCAATATTGAAAACGCATTTGGGACTATTCAATGAATTATTGTTAAACAAGAAATTTTTTTAAATTCTTTCCATGATGGGGGAAGTGGAAGCTATTATATAGGAGAATCTCCAATTCCAATTTTATAACACTCACTAAATAAGAAGTGCGTCTAAAATTGTCCCAAAAAGTGCACTTTCTAAAATTTTCATTTTAAAATTTCCCCATGTTAATGGTATGGAAAATTTCACATTTCGAAATTTTCAAATTTTTACTATCTTTTTGCAACTAGGTTAACAGAAATCATCACTCGAATCGATTTCCACTTTCAAATCGTCATTGAAATGAAATTTTACTACTTAAAATCCATATAATGAAAAAAAAAAAAATTCCCCATTGAAAACGGATATGGGACTATTCAATGAATTATTGTCAAAAAAATAAAATTTTCAAAACTTTTTCCCGATAGCGAAATTGAAGGTATTATATAAGATAAACTTAAATTTCAATTTTATAACACTCACTAAATAAGAAGTGCGTCTAAAGTTGGTCCCAAAAAGTGCACTTTCAAAAAATTTCATTTTTTTTTTCTGCATGCTAATCGTATGGAAAATTTCCCATTCCGAAATTTTTAAAAATTTTTAATCTTTTTGCAATTAGTTTAAAAGAAATATTCACCCGAATTGATTTCTTTATTCAAATCGTCATTGAAGTGAAGTTTTACTACTTAAATTACAGTTAATGTATAAAAAAATAAAAATTTCCCATTGAAAACGAATGGGGGACTATACAATGAATTATTGTTAAACAAGAAAAATTTTCAAAATTTTTTCCCGAAGTTGAAATTGAAGCTATTATATAGAAGAATCTCCAATTCCAATTTTATAACACTCACTAAATAAGAAGTGCGTCTAAAATTGGTCCCAAAAAGTACTTTTTCCAAAATTTTAATTTTTTATTTTCCCCATGTTAATTGTATGAAAAATTTCACATTTCGAAATTTTCAAAATTTTACTATCTTTTTGCAACGAGGGTAACAGAAATCATCACTCGAATCGATTTCTACATTCAAATCGTCATTGAAGTGAAATTTTACTACTTAAAATCCAAATAATGCAAAAAATATTTCCCCATTGAAAACGCATTTAGGACTATTCAATGAATTATTGTTAAACAAGAAAATTTTTTAAATTCTTTCCCTGATGGGGAAAGGAAGCTATTATATAGGAGAATCTCCAATTTCAATTTTATAACACTCACTAAATAAGAAGTGCGTCTAAAATTGGTCCCAAAAAGTGCACTTTCAAAAAATTTCATTTTAAATTTTCCCCATGTTAATCGTATGGAAAATTTCATATTAATAAATTTTCTAAATTTTACTATTTTTTTGCAACTAGGCTAACAAAAATCATCACCCGAATCGATTTCCACATTCAAATAATCATTGAAGTGAAATTTTACTACTTTAAAATCCATTTAATGCAAAAAAAAAAAAATTCCCCCATTGAAAACGCATTTGGGACTATTCAATTAATAATTGTTAAAAAAGAAAAATTTTCAATATTTTTTCCCGATGGTGAAATTGAAGGTATTATATAGGAGAATCTGCAATTCCAATTTTATAACACTCACTAAATAAGAAGTGCGTCTAAAATTGGTCCCAAAAAGTGCACTTTCAAAAATTTTTATTTTAAATTTTCCCCATGTTATTCGTATGGAAAATTTCTTATTAATAAATTTTCTAAATTTTACTATTTTTTTGCAACTAGGCTAACAAAAATCATCACCCGAATCGATTTCCACATTCAAATAATCATTGAAGTGAAATTTTACTACTTTAAAATCCAGTTAATGCAAAAAAAAAAAATTCCCCCATTGAAAACGCAGGGGGGACTATTCAATGAATTATTGTTAAAAAAGAAAATTTTTTTTAATTTTTTCCCTGATGGGGAAGTTGAAGCTATTATATAGGAGAATCTCCAATTCCAATTTTATAACACTCACTAAATAAGAAGTGTGTCTAAAGTTTATCCCAAGTAGTTCTTTTTCCAAAATTTTAATTTTTTATTTTCCCCATGTTAATCGTATGGAAAATTTCACATTTCGAAATTTTCAAAATTTTACTATCTTTTTGCATCTAAGGTAACAGAAATCATCACCCGAATCGATTTCCACATTCAAATCATCATTGAAGTGAAAATTTACTAATTAAAATCCAGTTAATGCAAAAAGTATTCCCCCATTGAAAACGCATTTGGGACTATTCAATTAATTATTGTTAAAAAAGAAAAAATTTCAAAATTTTTTCCCGATGGTGAAATTGAAGGTATTATATAGGAGAATCTGCAATTCCAATTTTATAACACTCACTAAATAAGAAGTGCGTCTAAAATTGGTCCCAAAAAGTGCACTTTCAAAAATTTTCATTTTAAATTTTCCCCATGTTAATCGTATGGAAAATTTCACATTAATAAATTTTCTAAATTTTTCTATTTTTTTGCAACTAGGATAACAAAAATCATCACCCGAATCGATTTCCACATTCAAATAATCATTGAAGTGAAAATTTACTAATTAAAATCCAGTTAATGCAAAAAATATTCTCCCATTGAAAACGCATTTGGGACTATTCAATTAATTATTGTTAAAAAAGAAAAAATTTCAAAATTTTTTCCCGATGGTGAAATTGAAGGTATTATATAGGAGAATCTGCAATTCCAATTTTATATAACTCACTAAATCAGAAATGCGTCTAAAATTGGTCCCAAAAAGTGCACTTTCAAAAAATTTCCTTTTAAATTTTCCCCATGTAAATTGGCCGACCAAACGGTATAGTGGTTAGGGTGCTAGCCTCTAGACCGCGAGGTTGCGGGTTCGAGTTCCGTGTAGGCATGGGTGTTTGTAAATGTATGTTGGCTTGTCTAATGACGAATGTTTTGGCGCATTATAGCCCTCGTGTTGCTGACGGCGCCAGATAATCTGAAAACAACCAACCCCATGTAAATAGTATGGAAAATTTCCCATTTCGAAATTTTCAAAATTTTACTATCTTTTTGCATCTAAGGTAACAGAAATCTTCACCCGAATCGATTTCCACATTCAAATCATCATTGAAGTGAAAATTTACTAATTTAAATCCAGTTAATGCAAAAAGTATTCCCCCATTGAAAACGCATGGGGGACTATTCAATGAATTATTGTTAAACAAGAAAAATTATCAAAATTTTTTCCCGAAGTTGAAATTGAAACTATTATATAGGAGAATCTCCCATTCCAATTTTATAACACTCACTAAATAAGAAGTGTGTCAAAAAATTATCCCAATTAGTTCTTTTTCCAAAATTTTAATTTTTTATTTTCCCCATGTTAATCGTATGGAAAATTTCACATTTCGAAATTTTCAAAATTAAATCAAATTTTAAATTCTTTTTACAACTAGGGTAACAAAAATCATCACCCGAATCGATTTCCACATTCAAATCATCATTGAAGTGAAATTTTACTACTTTAAAATCCAGTTAATGCAAAAAAAAAAATCCTCTTTTGAAAACGCATATGGGTCTATTCAATGAATTATTGTTAAACAAGAAAATTTTTTAAATTCTTTCCCTGATGGGGAAATGGAAGCTATTATATAGGAGAATCACCAATTCCAATTTTATAACACTCACTAAATAAGAAGAGCGTCTAAAATTGGTCCCAAAAAGTGCACTTTCAAAAATTTTCATTTTAAATTTTCCTTATGTTAATCGTATGGAAAATTTCACGTGAATAAATTTTCAAAATTTTACTATCTTTTTGTCTCTAAGGTAACAGAAATCATCACCCGAATCGATTTCCACATTCAAATCATCATTGAAGTAGAATTTTACTACTAAAAATCCATATAATGAAAAAAAAAAATTCCCCATTGAAAACGGATATGGGACTATTCAATGAATTATTGTCAAATAAATAAAATTTACAAAACTTTTTCCCGATAGCGAAATTGAAGGTATTATATAAGATAATCTCAAATTTCAATTTTATAACACTCACTAAATAAGAAGTGCGTCTAAAGTTGGTCCCAAAAAGTGCACTTTCAAAAAATTTCATTTTTTTTTCCCGCATGCTAATCGTATGGAAAATTTCACATTTCGAAATTTTCAAAATTTTACTATCTTTTTGCATCTAAGATAACAGAAATCATCACCCGAATCGATTTCCACATTCAAATCGTCATTGAAGTGAAATTTTACTACTTAAAATCCAGTTAATGCAAAAAATATTCCCCCATTGAAAACACATGGGGGACTATTCAATGAATTATTGTTAAATAAGAAAAATTATCAAAATTTTTTCCCGACGGCGAAATTGAAGCTATTATATAGGAGAATTTCCAATTCCAATTTTATAACACTCACTAAATAAGAAGTGAGTCTAAAGTTTATCCCAAGTAGTTCTTTTTCAAAAAATTTAATTTTAAATTTTCCCCATGTTAATCGGATGGAAAATTTCACATTTCGAAATTTTCAAAATTTTAAATTCTCTTTACAACTAGGGTAACAAAAATCATCACCCGAATCGATTTCCACATTCAAATCATCATTGAAGTGAAATTTTACTACTTTAAAATCCAGTTAATGCAAAAAAAAAAATCCCCTATTGAAAACGCATATGGGACTATTCAATGAATTATTGTTAAACAAGAAATTTTTTTAAATTCTTTCCCTGATGGTGAAGTTGAAGCTATTATATAGGAATATCTCCAATTCCAATTTTATAACACTCACTAAATAAGAAGTGTGTCTAAAGTTTATCCCAAGTAGTTGTTTTGCAAAAATTTTAATTTTTTATTTTCCCCATGTTAATCGTATGGAAAATTTCACATTTCGAAATTTTCAAAATTTTAAATTCTTTTTACAACTAGGGTAACAGAAATCATCACACGAATCGATTTCCACATTCAAATCATCATTGAAGTGAAAATTTACTAATTAAAATCCAGTTAATGTAAAAAATATTCCCCCATTGAAAACGCATGGGGGACTATTCAATGAATTATTGTTAAAAAAGGAAAAATTTTTAAATTTTTTCCCTGATGGTGAAGTTGAAGCTATTATATAGGAAAATTTCCAATTCCAAATTTTATAACACTCACTAAATAAGAAGTGTGTCTAAAGTTTATCCCAAGTAGTTCTTTTGCAAAAATTTTAATTTTTTACTTTCCCCATGTTAATCGTATGGAAAATTTCACATTTCGAAATTTTCAAAATTTTAAATTCTTTTTACAACTAGGGTAACAAAAATCATCACCCGAATCGATTTCCACATTCAAATAATCATTGAAGTGAAAATTTACTAATTAAAATCCAGTTAATGCAAAAAATATTCCCCCATTGAAAACGCATTTGGGACTATTCAATTAATTATTGTTAAAAAAGAAAAATTTTCAAAATTTTTTCCCGATGGTGAAATTGAAGGTATTATATAGGAGAATCTGCAATTCCAATTTTAAAACACTCACTAAATCAGAAATGCGTCTAAAATTGGTCCCAAAAAGTGCACTTTCAAAAATTTTCCTTTTAAATTTTCCCCATGTAAATAGTATGGAAAATTTCCCATTTCAAAATTTTCAAAATTTTACAATCTTTTTGCATCTAAGGTAACAGAAATCACCACCCGAATCGATTTCCACATTCAAATCATCATTGAAGTGAAAATTTACTAATTAAAATCCAGTTAATGCAAAAAATATTCCCCCATTGAAAACGCATGGGGGACTATTCAATGAATTATTGTTAAAAAAGAAAAAATTTTAAATTCTTTCCCTGATGGGGAAATGGAAGCTATTATATAGGAGAATCTCCAATTCCAATTTTATAACACTCACTAAATAAGAAGTGCGTCTAAAATTGGTCCCAAAAAGTGCACTTTCTAAAATTTTAATTTTTTTTTTCCCCATGTTAATCGTATGGAAAATTTCACATTTCGAAATTTTCAAAATTTTAAATTCTTTTTACAACTAGGGTAACAGAAATCATCACACGAATCGATTTCCACATTCAAATCATCATTGAAGTGAAAATTTACTAATTAAAATCCAGTTAATGTAAAAAATATTCCCCCATTGAAAACGCATGGGGGACTATTCAATGAATTATTGTTAAAAAAGGAAAAATTTTTAAATTTTTTCCCTGATGGTGAAGTTGAAGCTATTATATAGGAAAATTTCCAATTCCAATTTTATAACACTCACTAAATAAGAAGTGTGTCTAAAGTTTATCCCAAGTAGTTCTTTTGCAAAAATTTTAATTTTTTATTTTCCCCATGTTAATCGTATGGAAAATTTCACATTTCGAAATTTTCAAAATTTTAAATTCTTTTTACAACTAGGGTAACAAAAATCATCACCCGAATCGATTTCCACATTCAAATCGTCAATGAAGTGATATTTTACTACTTAAAATCCAAATAATGCAAAAAATATTTCCCCATTGAAAACGCATGGGGGACTATTCAATGAATTATTGTTAAACAAGAAATTTTTTTAAATTCTTTCCCTGATCGGGAAATGGAAGCTATTATATAGGATAATCTCCAATTCCAATTTTATAACACTCACTAAATAAGAATTGGGTCTAAAATTGGTCCCAAAAAGTGCACTTTCAAAAATTTTAATTTTTTTTTTCCCCATGTTAATCGTATGGAAAATTTCACATTTCGAAATTTTCAAAATTTTAAATTCTTTTTACAACTAGGGTAACAGAAATCATCACACGAATCGATTTCCACATTCAAATCATCATTGAAGTGAAAATTTACTAATTAAAATCCAGTTAATGTAAAAAATATTCCCCCATTGAAAACGCATGGGGGACTATTCAATGAATTATTGTTAAAAAAGGAAAAATTTTTAAATTTTTTCCCTGATGGTGAAGTTGAAGCTATTATATAGGAAAATTTCCAATTCCAATTTTATAACACTCACTAAATAAGAAGTGTGTCTAAAGTTTATCCCAAGTAGTTCTTTTGCAAAAATTTTAATTTTTTATTTTCCCCATGTTAATCGTATGGAAAATTTCACATTTCGAAATTTTCAAAATTTTAAATTCTTTTTACAACTAGGGTAACAAAAATCATCACCCGAATCGATTTCCACATTCAAATAATCATTGAAGTGAAAATTTTCTAATTAAAATCCAGTTAATGCAAAAAATATTCCCCCATTGAAAACGCATTTGGGACTATTCAATTAATTATTTTTAAAAAAGAAAAATTTTCAAAATTTTTTCCCGATGGTGAAATTGAAGGTATTATATAGGAGAATCTGCAATTCCAATTTTAAAACACTCACTAAATCAGAAATGCGTCTAAAATTGGTCCCAAAAAGTGCACTTTCAAAAATTTTCCTTTTAAATTTTCCCCATGTAAATAGTATGGAAAATTTCCCATTTCAAAATTTTCAAAATTTTACAATCTTTTTGCATCTAAGGTAACAGAAATCATCACCCGAATCGATTTCCACATTCAAATCATCATTGAAGTGAAAATTTACTAATTAAAATCCAGTTAATGCAAAAAATATTCCCCCATTGAAAACGCATGGGGGACTATTCAATGAATTATTGTTAAAAAAGAAAAAATTTTAAATTCTTTCCCTGATGGGGAAATGGAAGCTATTATATAGGAGAATCTCCAATTCCAATTTTATAACACTCACTAAATAAGAAGTGCGTCTAAAATTGGTCCCAAAAAGTGCACTTTCTAAAATTTTCATTTTAAATTTTCCCCATGTTAATCGTATGGAAAATTTCACATTTCGAATTTTTTTAATTTTTACTATCTTTTTGCAACTAGGTTAACAGAAATCATCACTCGAATCAATTTCCACTTTCAAATCGTCATTGAAGTTAAATTTTACTACTTAAAATCCATATAATGAAAAAGAAAAAAAATTCCCCATTGAAAACGGATATGGGACTATTCAATGAATTATTGTCAAAAAAATAAAATTTTCAAAACTTTTTCCCGATAGCGAAATTGAAGGTATTATATAAGATAATCTCAAATTTCAATTTTATAACACTCACTAAATAAGAAGTGCGTCTAAAGTTGGTCCCAAAAAGTGCACTTTAAAAAAATTTCATTTTTTTATTCCGCATGCTAATCGTATGGAAAATTTCACATTTCGAAATTTTTAAAATTTTACAATCTTTTTGCAACTAGTTTAAAAGAAATATTCAACCGAATTGATTTCTTTATTCAAATCGTCATTGAAGTGAAGTTTTACTACTTAAATTCCAGTTAATGTATAAAAAAATAAAAATTTCCCATTGAAAACGAATGGGGGACTATTCAATGAATTATTGTTAAACAAGAAAAATTTTCAAATTTTTTTCCCGAAGTTGAAATTGAAGCTATTATATAGGAGAATCTCCAATTCCAATTTTATAACACTCACTAAATAAGAAGTGCGTCTAAAATTGGTCCCAAAAAGTGCACTTTCAAAAATTTTAATTTTTTATTTTCCCCGTGTTAATTGTATAAAAAATTTCACATTTCGAAATTTTCAAAATTTTACTATCTTTTTGCATCTAAGGTAACAGAAATCATCACCCGAATCGATTTCCACATTCAAATCATCATTGAAGGGAATTTTACTACTTAAAATCCAGATATTGCACACAAAAAAATGTCCCCATTGAAAACGCATATAGGACTATTCGATGAATTATTGTTAAAAATGGAAATTTTTTTTAATTTTTTCCCTGATGGTGAAGTTGAAGCTATTATATAGGAGAATATCGAATTCCAATTTTATAACTCTCACTAAATAAGAAGTGAGTCTAAAGTTTATCCCAAGTAGTTCTTTTTCAAAAAATTTAATTTTAAATTTTCCCCATGTTAATCGGATGGAAAATTTCACATTTAAAAATTTTCAAAATTTTAAATTCTCTTTACAACTAGGGTAACAAAAATCATCACCCGAATCGATTTCCACATTCAAATCATCATTGAAGTGAAATTTTACTACTTTAAAATCCAGTTAATGCAAAAAAAAAAATCCCCTATTGAAAACGCATATGGGACTATTCAATGAATTATTGTTAAACAAGAAAATTTTTTAAATTCTTTCCCTGATGGGGAAATGGAAGCTATTATAGAGGAGAATCTGCAATTCCAATTTTATAACACTCACTAAATCAGAAATGCGTCTAAAATTTGTCCCAAAAAGTGCACTTTCAAAAATTTTCCTTTTAAATTTTCCCCATGTTAATAGTATGGAAAATTTCACAATAATAAATTTTCTAAATTTTACTATTTTTTTGCAACTAAGATAACAGAAATCATCACCCGAATCGATTTCCACATTCAAATCATCATTGAAGTGAAAATTTACTAATTAAAATCCAGTTAATGCAAAAAATATTCCCCCATTGAAAACGCATGGGGGACTATTCAATGAATTATTGTTAAAAAAGGAAAAATTTTAAAATTTTTTCCCTGATGGTGAAGTTGAAGCTATTATATAGGAGAATCTCCAATTCCAATTTTATCACTCACTAAATAAGAAGTGTGTCTAAAGTTTATCCCAAGTAGTTCTTTTTCCAAAATTTTAATTTTTTATTTTCCCATGTTAATCGTATGGAAAATTTCACATTTCGAAATTTTCAAAATTTTACTATCTTTATGCATCTAGGGTAACAGAAATCATCACCCGAATCAATTTCCACATTCAAATCGCCATTGAAGTGAAATTTTATTAATTAAAATCCAGTTAATGCAAAAAATATTCCCCCATTGAAAACGCATGGGGGACTATTCAATGAATTATTGTTAAACAAGAAAAATTATAAAAATTTTTTCCCGACGGCGAAATTGAAGCTATTATATAGGAGAATCTCCAATTCCAATTTATAACACTCACTAAATAAGAAGTGCGTCTAAAATTGGTCCCAAAAAGTGCACTTTCTAAAATTTTCATTTTAAATTTTCCCCATGTAAATAGTATGGAAAATTTCACATTTCGAAATTTTTAAATTTTTTATATCTTATTGCAACTAGGTTAACAGAAATCATCACTCGAATCGATTTCCACATTCAAATCGTCATTGAAGTGAAATTTTACTACTTAAAATCCAAATAATGCAAAAAATATTTCCTCATTGAAAACGCATTTAGGACTATTCAATTAATAATTGTTAAAAAAGAAAAAATTTCAATATTTTTTCCCGATGGTGAAATTGAAGGTATTATATAGGAGAATCTGCAATTCCAATTTTATAACACTCACTAAATGAGAAGTGCGTCTAAAATTGGTCCTAAAAAGTGCACTTTCAAAAATTTTCATTTTAAATTTTCCCCATGTTATTCGTATGGAAAATTTCTTATTAATAAATTTTCTAAATTTTACTATTTTTTTGCAACTAGGCTAACAAAAATCATCACCCGAATCGATTTCCACATTCAAATAATCATTGAAGTGAAATTTTACTACTTTAAAATCCAGTTAATGCAAAAAAAAAAATTCCCCCATTGAAAACGCAGGGGGGACTATTCAATGAATTATTGTTAAAAAAGGAAATTTTTTTTAATTTTTTCCCTGATGGTGAAGTTGAAGCTATTATATAGGAGAATCTCCAATTCCAATTTTATAACACTCACTAAATAAGAAGTGTGTCTAAAGTTTATCCCAAGTAGTTCTTTTTCCAAAATTTTAATTTTTTATTTTCCCCATGTTAATCGTATGGAAAATTTCACATTTCGAAATTTTCAAAATTTTACTATCTTTTTGCATCTAAGGTAACAGAAATCATCACCCGAATCGATTTCCACATTCAAATCATCATTGAAGTGAAAATTTACTAATTAAAATCCAGTTAATGCAAAAAGTATTCCCCCATTGAAAACGCATTTGGGACTATTCAATTAATTATTGTTAAAAAAGAAAAAATTTCAAAATTTTTTCCCGATGGTGAAATTGAAGGTATTATATAGGAGAATCTGCAATTCCAATTTTATAACACTCACTAAATAAGAAGTGCGTCTAAAATTGGTCCCAAAAAGTGCACTTTCAAAAATTTTCATTTTAAATTTTCCCCATGTTAATCGTATGGAAAATTTCACATTAATAAATTTTCTAAATTTTTCTATTTTTTTGCAACTAGGATAACAAAAATCATCACCCGAATCGATTTCCACATTCAAATAATCATTGAAGTGAAAATTTACTAATTAAAATCCAGTTAATGCAAAAAATATTCTCCCATTGAAAACGCATTTGGGACTATTCAATTAATTATTGTTAAAAAAGAAAAAATTTCAAAATTTTTTCCCGATGGTGAAATTGAAGGTATTATATAGGAGAATCTGCAATTCCAATTTTATAACACTCACTAAATCAGAAATGCGTCTAAAATTGGTCCCAAAAAGTGCACTTTCAAAAAATTTCCTTTTAAATTTTCCCCATGTAAATTGGCCGACCAAACGGTATAGTGGTTAGGGTGCTAGCCTCTAGACCGCGAGGTTGCGTGTTCGAGTTCCGTGTAGGCATGGGTGTTTGTAAATGTATGTTGGCTTGTCTAATGACGAATGTTTTGGCGCATTATAGCCCTCGTGTTGCTGACGGCGCCAGATAATCTGAAAACAACCAACCCCATGTAAATAGTATGGAAAATTTCCCATTTCGAAATTTTCAAAATTTTACTATCTTTTTGCATCTAAGGTAACAGAAATCTTCACCCGAATCGATTTCCACATTCAAATCATCATTGAAGTGAAAATTTACTAATTTAAATCCAGTTAATGCAAAAAGTATTCCCCCATTGAAAACGCATGGGGGACTATTCAATGAATTATTGTTAAACAAGAAAAATTATCAAAATTTTTTCCCGAAGTTGAAATTGAAACTATTATATAGGAGAATCTCCCATTCCAATTTTATAACACTCACTAAATAAGAAGTGTGTCAAAAAATTATCCCAATTAGTTCTTTTTCCAAAATTTTAATTTTTTATTTTCCCCATGTTAATCGTATGGAAAATTTCACATTTCGAAATTTTCAAAATTAAATCAAATTTTAAATTCTTTTTACAACTAGGGTAACAAAAATCATCACCCGAATCGATTTCCACATTCAAATCATCATTGAAGTGAAATTTTACTACTTTAAAATCCAGTTAATGCAAAAAAAAAAATCCTCTTTTGAAAACGCATATGGGTCTATTCAATGAATTATTGTTAAACAAGAAAATTTTTTAAATTCTTTCCCTGATGGGGAAATGGAAGCTATTATATAGGAGAATCTCCAATTCCAATTTTATAACACTCACTAAATAAGAAGAGCGTCTAAAATTGGTCCCAAAAAGTGCACTTTCAAAAATTTTCATTTTAAATTTTCCCCATGTTAATCGTATGGAAAATTTCACATGAATAAATTTTCAAAATTTTACTATCTTTTTGTCTCTAAGGTAACAGAAATCATCACCCGAATCGATTTCCACATTCAAATCATCATTGAAGTAAAATTTTACTACTAAAAATCCATATAATGAAAAAAAAAAATTCACCATTGAAAACGGATATGGGACTATTCAATGAATTATTGTCAAATAAATAAAATTTACAAAACTTTTTCCCGATAGCGAAATTGAAGGTATTGTATAAGATAATCTCAAATTTCAATTTTATAACACTCACTAAATAAGAAGTGCGTCTAAAGTTGGTCCCAAAAAGTGCACTTTCAAAAATTTTAATTTTTTTTTTCCGCATGCTAATCGTATGGAAAATTTCAGATTTCGAAATTTTTAAAATTTTACAATCTTTTTGCAACAAAGGTAACAGAAATCATCACCCGAATCGATTTCCACATTCAAATCATCATTGAAGTGAAAATTTACTAATTAAAATCCAGTTAATGTAAAAAATATTCCCCCATTGAAAACGCATGGGCGACTATTCAATGAATTATTGTTAAAAAAGGAAAATTTTTTAAATTTTTTCCCTGATGGTGAAGTTGAAGCTATTATATAGGAATATCTCCAATTCCAATTTTATAACACTCACTAAATAAGAAGTGTGTCTAAAGTTTATCCCAAGTAGTTCTTTTGCAAAAATTTTAATTTTTTATTTTCCCCATGTTAATCGTATGGAAAATTTCACATTTCGAAATTTTCAAAATTTTAAATTCTTTTTACAACTAGGGTAACAAAAATCATCACCCGAATCGATTTCCACATTCAAATCGTCAATGAAGTGATATTTTACTACTTAAAATCCAGTTAATGCAAAAAATATTCCCCCATTGAAAACGCATTTGGGACTATTCAATTAATTATTGTTAAAAAAGAAAAATTTTCAAAATTTTTTCCCGATGGTGAAATTGAAGGTATTATATAGGAGAATCTGCAATTCCAATTTTAAAACACTCACTAAATCAGAAATGCGTCTAAAATTGGTCCCAAAAAGTGCACTTTCAAAAATTTTCCTTTTAAATTTTCCCCATGTAAATAGTATGGAAAATTTCCCATTTCAAAATTTTCAAAATTTTACAATCTTTTTGCATCTAAGGTAACAGAAATCATCACCCGAATCGATTTCCACATTCAAATCATCATTGAAGTGAAAATTTACTAATTAAAATCCAGTTAATGCAAAAAATATTCCCCCATTGAAAACGCATGGGGGACTATTCAATGAATTATTGTTAAAAAAGAAAAAATTTTAAATTCTTTCCCTGATGGGGAAATGGAAGCTATTATATAGGAGAATCTCCAATTCCAATTTTATAACACTCACTAAATAAGAAGTGCGTCTAAAATTGGTCCCAAAAAGTGCACTTTCAAAAATTTTAATTTTTTATTTTCCCCGTGTTAATTGTATAAAAAATTTCACATTTCGAAATTTTCAAAATTTTACTATCTTTTTGCATCTAAGGTAACAGAAATCATCACCCGAATCGATTTCCACATTCAAATCATCATTGAAGGGAATTTTACTACTTAAAATCCAGATATTGCACACAAAAAAATGTCCCCATTGAAAACGCATATAGGACTATTCGATGAATTATTGTTAAAAATGGAAATTTTTTTTAATTTTTTCCCTGATGGTGAAGTTGAAGCTATTATATAGGAGAATATCGAATTCCAATTTTATAACTCTCACTAAATAAGAAGTGAGTCTAAAGTTTATCCCAAGTAGTTCTTTTTCAAAAAATTTAATTTTAAATTTTCCCCATGTTAATCGGATGGAAAATTTCACATTTAAAAATTTTCAAAATTTTAAATTCTCTTTACAACTAGGGTAACAAAAATCATCACCCGAATCGATTTCCACATTCAAATCATCATTGAAGTGAAATTTTACTACTTTAAAATCCAGTTAATGCAAAAAAAAAAATCCCCTATTGAAAACGCATATGGGACTATTCAATGAATTATTGTTAAACAAGAAAATTTTTTAAATTCTTTCCCTGATGGGGAAATGGAAGCTATTATAGAGGAGAATCTGCAATTCCAATTTTATAACACTCACTAAATCAGAAATGCGTCTAAAATTTGTCCCAAAAAGTGCACTTTCAAAAATTTTCCTTTTAAATTTTCCCCATGTTAATAGTATGGAAAATTTCACAATAATAAATTTTCTAAATTTTACTATTTTTTTGCAACTAAGATAACAGAAATCATCACCCGAATCGATTTCCACATTCAAATCATCATTGAAGTGAAAATTTACTAATTAAAATCCAGTTAATGCAAAAAATATTCCCCCATTGAAAACGCATGGGGGACTATTCAATGAATTATTGTTAAAAAAGGAAAAATTTTAAAATTTTTTCCCTGATGGTGAAGTTGAAGCTATTATATAGGAGAATCTCCAATTCCAATTTTATCACTCACTAAATAAGAAGTGTGTCTAAAGTTTATCCCAAGTAGTTCTTTTTCCAAAATTTTAATTTTTTATTTTCCCATGTTAATCGTATGGAAAATTTCACATTTCGAAATTTTCAAAATTTTACTATCTTTATGCATCTAGGGTAACAGAAATCATCACCCGAATCAATTTCCACATTCAAATCGCCATTGAAGTGAAATTTTATTAATTAAAATCCAGTTAATGCAAAAAATATTCCCCCATTGAAAACGCATGGGGGACTATTCAATGAATTATTGTTAAACAAGAAAAATTATAAAAATTTTTTCCCGACGGCGAAATTGAAGCTATTATATAGGAGAATCTCCAATTCCAATTTATAACACTCACTAAATAAGAAGTGCGTCTAAAATTGGTCCCAAAAAGTGCACTTTCTAAAATTTTCATTTTAAATTTTCCCCATGTAAATAGTATGGAAAATTTCACATTTCGAAATTTTTAAATTTTTTATATCTTATTGCAACTAGGTTAACAGAAATCATCACTCGAATCGATTTCCACATTCAAATCGTCATTGAAGTGAAATTTTACTACTTAAAATCCAAATAATGCAAAAAATATTTCCTCATTGAAAACGCATTTAGGACTATTCAATTAATAATTGTTAAAAAAGAAAAAATTTCAATATTTTTTCCCGATGGTGAAATTGAAGGTATTATATAGGAGAATCTGCAATTCCAATTTTATAACACTCACTAAATGAGAAGTGCGTCTAAAATTGGTCCTAAAAAGTGCACTTTCAAAAATTTTCATTTTAAATTTTCCCCATGTTATTCGTATGGAAAATTTCTTATTAATAAATTTTCTAAATTTTACTATTTTTTTGCAACTAGGCTAACAAAAATCATCACCCGAATCGATTTCCACATTCAAATAATCATTGAAGTGAAATTTTACTACTTTAAAATCCAGTTAATGCAAAAAAAAAAATTCCCCCATTGAAAACGCAGGGGGGACTATTCAATGAATTATTGTTAAAAAAGGAAATTTTTTTTAATTTTTTCCCTGATGGTGAAGTTGAAGCTATTATATAGGAGAATCTCCAATTCCAATTTTATAACACTCACTAAATAAGAAGTGTGTCTAAAGTTTATCCCAAGTAGTTCTTTTTCCAAAATTTTAATTTTTTATTTTCCCCATGTTAATCGTATGGAAAATTTCACATTTCGAAATTTTCAAAATTTTACTATCTTTTTGCATCTAAGGTAACAGAAATCATCACCCGAATCGATTTCCACATTCAAATCATCATTGAAGTGAAAATTTACTAATTAAAATCCAGTTAATGCAAAAAGTATTCCCCCATTGAAAACGCATTTGGGACTATTCAATTAATTATTGTTAAAAAAGAAAAAATTTCAAAATTTTTTCCCGATGGTGAAATTGAAGGTATTATATAGGAGAATCTGCAATTCCAATTTTATAACACTCACTAAATAAGAAGTGCGTCTAAAATTGGTCCCAAAAAGTGCACTTTCAAAAATTTTCATTTTAAATTTTCCCCATGTTAATCGTATGGAAAATTTCACATTAATAAATTTTCTAAATTTTTCTATTTTTTTGCAACTAGGATAACAAAAATCATCACCCGAATCGATTTCCACATTCAAATAATCATTGAAGTGAAAATTTACTAATTAAAATCCAGTTAATGCAAAAAATATTCTCCCATTGAAAACGCATTTGGGACTATTCAATTAATTATTGTTAAAAAAGAAAAAATTTCAAAATTTTTTCCCGATGGTGAAATTGAAGGTATTATATAGGAGAATCTGCAATTCCAATTTTATAACACTCACTAAATCAGAAATGCGTCTAAAATTGGTCCCAAAAAGTGCACTTTCAAAAAATTTCCTTTTAAATTTTCCCCATGTAAATTGGCCGACCAAACGGTATAGTGGTTAGGGTGCTAGCCTCTAGACCGCGAGGTTGCGTGTTCGAGTTCCGTGTAGGCATGGGTGTTTGTAAATGTATGTTGGCTTGTCTAATGACGAATGTTTTGGCGCATTATAGCCCTCGTGTTGCTGACGGCGCCAGATAATCTGAAAACAACCAACCCCATGTAAATAGTATGGAAAATTTCCCATTTCGAAATTTTCAAAATTTTACTATCTTTTTGCATCTAAGGTAACAGAAATCTTCACCCGAATCGATTTCCACATTCAAATCATCATTGAAGTGAAAATTTACTAATTTAAATCCAGTTAATGCAAAAAGTATTCCCCCATTGAAAACGCATGGGGGACTATTCAATGAATTATTGTTAAACAAGAAAAATTATCAAAATTTTTTCCCGAAGTTGAAATTGAAACTATTATATAGGAGAATCTCCCATTCCAATTTTATAACACTCACTAAATAAGAAGTGTGTCAAAAAATTATCCCAATTAGTTCTTTTTCCAAAATTTTAATTTTTTATTTTCCCCATGTTAATCGTATGGAAAATTTCACATTTCGAAATTTTCAAAATTAAATCAAATTTTAAATTCTTTTTACAACTAGGGTAACAAAAATCATCACCCGAATCGATTTCCACATTCAAATCATCATTGAAGTGAAATTTTACTACTTTAAAATCCAGTTAATGCAAAAAAAAAAATCCTCTTTTGAAAACGCATATGGGTCTATTCAATGAATTATTGTTAAACAAGAAAATTTTTTAAATTCTTTCCCTGATGGGGAAATGGAAGCTATTATATAGGAGAATCTCCAATTCCAATTTTATAACACTCACTAAATAAGAAGAGCGTCTAAAATTGGTCCCAAAAAGTGCACTTTCAAAAATTTTCATTTTAAATTTTCCCCATGTTAATCGTATGGAAAATTTCACATGAATAAATTTTCAAAATTTTACTATCTTTTTGTCTCTAAGGTAACAGAAATCATCACCCGAATCGATTTCCACATTCAAATCATCATTGAAGTAAAATTTTACTACTAAAAATCCATATAATGAAAAAAAAAAATTCACCATTGAAAACGGATATGGGACTATTCAATGAATTATTGTCAAATAAATAAAATTTACAAAACTTTTTCCCGATAGCGAAATTGAAGGTATTGTATAAGATAATCTCAAATTTCAATTTTATAACACTCACTAAATAAGAAGTGCGTCTAAAGTTGGTCCCAAAAAGTGCACTTTCAAAAATTTTAATTTTTTTTTTCCGCATGCTAATCGTATGGAAAATTTCAGATTTCGAAATTTTTAAAATTTTACAATCTTTTTGCAACAAAGGTAACAGAAATCATCACCCGAATCGATTTCCACATTCAAATCATCATTGAAGTGAAAATTTACTAATTAAAATCCAGTTAATGTAAAAAATATTCCCCCATTGAAAACGCATGGGCGACTATTCAATGAATTATTGTTAAAAAAGGAAAATTTTTTAAATTTTTTCCCTGATGGTGAAGTTGAAGCTATTATATAGGAATATCTCCAATTCCAATTTTATAACACTCACTAAATAAGAAGTGTGTCTAAAGTTTATCCCAAGTAGTTCTTTTGCAAAAATTTTAATTTTTTATTTTCCCCATGTTAATCGTATGGAAAATTTCACATTTCGAAATTTTCAAAATTTTAAATTCTTTTTACAACTAGGGTAACAAAAATCATCACCCGAATCGATTTCCACATTCAAATCGTCAATGAAGTGATATTTTACTACTTAAAATCCAGTTAATGCAAAAAATATTCCCCCATTGAAAACGCATTTGGGACTATTCAATTAATTATTGTTAAAAAAGAAAAATTTTCAAAATTTTTTCCCGATGGTGAAATTGAAGGTATTATATAGGAGAATCTGCAATTCCAATTTTAAAACACTCACTAAATCAGAAATGCGTCTAAAATTGGTCCCAAAAAGTGCACTTTCAAAAATTTTCCTTTTAAATTTTCCCCATGTAAATAGTATGGAAAATTTCCCATTTCAAAATTTTCAAAATTTTACAATCTTTTTGCATCTAAGGTAACAGAAATCATCACCCGAATCGATTTCCACATTCAAATCATCATTGAAGTGAAAATTTACTAATTAAAATCCAGTTAATGCAAAAAATATTCCCCCATTGAAAACGCATGGGGGACTATTCAATGAATTATTGTTAAAAAAGAAAAAATTTTAAATTCTTTCCCTGATGGGGAAATGGAAGCTATTATATAGGAGAATCTCCAATTCCAATTTTATAACACTCACTAAATAAGAAGTGCGTCTAAAATTGGTCCCAAAAAGTGCACTTTCAAAATATTCATTTTAAATTTTCCCCATGTTAATCGTATGGAAAATTTCACATGAATAAATTTTCTAAATTTTACTATTTTTTTGCAACTAGGATAACAAAAATCATCACCCGAATCGATTTCCACATTCAAATATTCATTGAAGTGAAATTTTACTAATTAAAATCCAGTTAATGCACAAAAAAAATATTCCCCCATTGAAAACGCATTTGGGACTATTCAATTAATAATTGTTAAAAATAAAAAATTTCAATATTTTTTCCCGATGGTGAAATTGAAGGTATTATATAGGAGAATCTGCAATTCCAATTTTATAACACTCACTAAATCAGAAATGCGTCTAAAATTGGTCCCAAAAAGTGCACTTTCTAAAATTTTCATTTTAAATTTTCCCCATGTTAATCGTATGGAAAATTTCACATTTCGAAATTTTCAAAATTTTAAATTCTTTTTACAACTAGGTTAACAGAAATCATCACTCGAATCAATTTCCACTTTCAAATCGTCATTGAAGTTAAATTTTACTACTTAAAATCCATATAATGAAAAAAAAAAAAAAATTCCCCATTGAAAACGGATATGGGACTATTCAATGAATTATTGTCAAAAAAATAAAATTTTCAAAACTTTTTCCCGACAGCGAAATTGAAGGTTTTATATAAGATAATCTCAAATTTCAATTTTATAACACTCACTAAATAAGAAGTGCGTCTAAAGTTGGTCCCAAAAAGTGCACTTTCAAAAAATTTCTTTTTTTTTCCCGCATGCTAATCGTATGGAAAATTTCACATTTCGAAATTTTTAAAATTTTACAATCTTTTTGCAACTAGTTTAAAAGAAATATTCACCCGAATTGATTTCTTTATTCAAATCATCATTAAAGTGAAATTTTACTACTTTAAAATCCAGTTAATGCAAAAAAAAAATCCCCTATTGAAAACGCATATGGGACTATTCAATGAATTATTGTTAAACAAGAACAAATTTTAAATTCTTTCCCTGATGGGGAAATGGAAGCTATTATATAGGAGAATCTCCAATTCCAATTTTATAACACTCACTAAATAAGAAGTGCGTCTAAAATTGGTCCCAAAAAGTGCACTTTCAAACATTTTCATTTTAAATTTTCCCCATGTTAATCCTATGGAAAAATTCCCATTTCGATATTTTAAAAATTTTACTATCTTTTTGCAACAAGGGTAACAGAAATCATCACTCGAATCGATTTCTACATTCAAATCGTCATTGAAGTGAAATTTTACTACTTAAAATCCAAATAATGCAAAAAATATTTCCCCATTGAAAACTCATTTAGGACTATTCAATGAATTATTGTTAAACAAGAAATTTTTTTAAATTCTTTCCCTGATGGGGAAATGGAAGCTATTATATAGGAGAATCTCCAATTCCAATTTTATAACGCTCACTAAATAAGAAGTGCGTCTAAAGTTGGTCCCAAAAAGTGCACTTTCAAAAAATTTCATTTTTTTATTCCGCATGCTAATCGTATGGAAAATTTCACATTTCGAAATTTTTAAAATTTTACAATCTTTTTGCAACTAGTTTAAAAGAAATATTCAACCGAATTGATTTCTTTATTCAAATCGTCATTGAAGTGAAGTTTTACTACTTAAATTCCAGTTAATGTATAATAAAATAAAAATTTCCCATTGAAAACGAATGGGGGACTATTCAATGAATTATTGTTAAACAAGAAAAATTTTCAAATTTTTTTCCCGAAGTTGAAATTGAAGCTATTATATAGGAGAATCTCCAATTCCAATTTTATAACACTCACTAAATAAGAAGTGCGTCTAAAATTGGTCCCAAAAAGTGCACTTTCAAAAATTTTAATTTTTTATTTTCCCCGTGTTAATTGTATGAAAAATTTCACATTTCGAAATTTTCAAAATTTTACTATCTTTTTGCATCTAAGGTAACAGAAATCATCACCCGAATCGATTTCCACATTCAAATCATCATTGAAGGGAATTTTACTACTTAAAATCCAGATATTGCACACAAAAAAATGTCCCCATTGAAAACGCATATAGGACTATTCGATGAATTATTGTTAAAAATGGAAATTTTTTTTAATTTTTTCCCTGATGGTGAAGTTGAAGCTATTATATAGGAGAATATCGAATTCCAATTTTATAACTCTCACTAAATAAGAAGTGAGTCTAAAGTTTATCCCAAGTAGTTCTTTTTCAAAAAATTTAATTTTAAATTTTCCCCATGTTAATCGGATGGAAAATTTCACATTTAAAAATTTTCAAAATTTTAAATTCTCTTTACAACTAGGGTAACAAAAATCATCACCCGAATCGATTTCCACATTCAAATCATCATTGAAGTGAAATTTTACTACTTTAAAATCCAGTTAATGCAAAAAAAATATCCCCTATTGAAAACGCATATGGGACTATTCAATGAATTATTGTTAAACAAGAAATTTTTTTAAATTCTTTCCCTGATGGGGAAATGGAAGCTATTATAGAGGAGAATCTGCAATTCCAATTTTATAACACTCACTAAATCAGAAATGCGTCTAAAATTTGTCCCAAAAAGTGCACTTTCAAAAATTTTCCTTTTAAATTTTCCCCATGTTAATAGTATGGAAAATTTCACAATAATAAATTTTCTAAATTTTACTATTTTTTTGCAACTAAGATAACAAAAATCATCACCCGAATCGATTTCCACATTCAAATAATCATTGAAGTGAAATTTTACTACTTTAAAATCCAGTTAATGCAAAAAAAAATTCCCCCCTTGAAAACGCATTTGGGATTATTCAATTAATTATTGTTAAAAACGAAAAAATTTCAAAATTTTTTCCCGATGGTGAAATTGAAGGTATTATATAGGAGAATCTGCAATTCCAATTTTATATTACTCACTAAATCAGAAATGCGTCTAAAATTTGTCCCAAAAAGTGCACTTTCAAAAATTTTCCTTTTAAATTTTCCCCATGTTAATAGTATGGAAAATTTCCCATTTGGAAATTTTCAAAATTTTACTATCTTTTTGCATCTAAGGTAACAGAAATCATCACCCGAATCGATTTCCACATTCAAATCATCATTGAAGTGAAAATTTACTAATTAAAATCCAGTTAATGCAAAAAATATTCCCCCATTGAAAACGCATGGGGGACTATTCAATGAATTATTGTTAAAAAAGGAAAAATTTTAAAATTTTTTCCCTGATGGTGAAGTTGAAGCTATTATATAGGAGAATCTCCAATTCCAATTTTATCACTCACTAAATAAGAAGTGTGTCTAAAGTTTATCCCAAGTAGTTCTTTTTCCAAAATTTTATTTTTTTATTTTCCCATGTTAATCGTATGGAAAATTTCACATTTCGAAATTTTCAAAATTTTACTATCTTTATGCATCTAGGGTAACAGAAATCATCACCCGAATCAATTTCCACATTCAAATCGCCATTGAAGTGAAATTTTATTAATTAAAATCCAGTTAATGCAAAAAATATTCCCCCATTGAAAACGCATGGGGGACTATTCAATGAATTATTGTTAAACAAGAAAAATTATAAAAAAATTTTCCCGACGGCGAAATTGAAGCTATTATATAGGAGAATCTCCAATTCCAATTTATAACACTCACTAAATAAGAAGTGCGTCTAAAATTGGTCCCAAAAAGTGCACTTTCTAAAATTTTCATTTTAAATTTTCCCCATGTAAATAGTATGGAAAATTTCACATTTCGAAATTTTTAAATTTTTTATATCTTATTGCAACTAGGTTAACAGAAATCATCACTCGAATCGATTTCCACATTCAAATCGTCATTGAAGTGACTGAAGTACTACTTAAAATCCAAATAATGCAAAAAATATTTCCTCATTGAAAACGCATTTAGGACTATTCAATTAATAATTGTTAAAAAAGAAAAAATTTCAATATTTTTTCCCGATGGTGAAATTGAAGGTATTATATAGGAGAATCTGCAATTCCAATTTTATAACACTCACTAAATAAGAAGTGCGTCTAAAATTGGTCCCAAAAAGTGCACTTTCAAAAATTTTCATTTTAAATTTTCCCCATGTTAATCGTATGGAAAATTTCACATTAATAAATTTTCTAAATTTTTCTATTTTTTTGCAACTAGGATAACAAAAATCATCACCCGAATCGATTTCCACATTCAAATAATCATTGAAGTGAAAATTTACTAATTAAAATCCAGTTAATGCAAAAAATATTCTCCCATTGAAAACGCATTTGGGACTATTCAATTAATTATTGTTAAAAAAGAAAAAATTTCAAAATTTTTTCCCGATGGTGAAATTGAAATTATTATATAGGAGAATCTGCAATTCCAATTTTATAACACTCACTAAATCAGAAATGCGTCCAAAATTGGTCCCAAAAAGTGCACTTTCAAAAAATTTCCTTTTAAATTTTCCCCATGTAAATTGGCCGACCAAACGGTATAGTGGTTAGGGTGCTAGCCTCTAGACCGCGAGGTTGCGGGTTCGAGTTCCGTGTAGGCATGGGTGTTTGTAAATGTATGTTGGCTTGTCTAATGACGAATGTTTCGGCGCATTATAGCCCTCGTGTTGCTGACGGCGCCAGATAATCTGAAAACAACCAACCCCATGTAAATAGTATGGAAAATTTCCCATTTCGAAATTTTTCGAAATTTTACTATCTTTTTGCATCTAAGGTAACAGAAATCATCACCCGAATCGATTTCCACATTCAAATCATCATTGAAGTGAAAATTTACTAATTAAAATCCAGTTAATGCAAAAAGTATTCCCCCATTGAAAACGCATGGGGGACTATTCAATGAATTATTGTTAAACAAGAAAAATTATCATAATTTTTTCCCGAAGTTGAAATTGAAACTATTATATAGGAGAATCTCCCATTCCAATTTTATAACACTCACTAAATAAGAAGTGTGTCAAAAAATTATCCCAAGTAGTTCTTTTTCCAAAATTTTAATTTTTTATTTTCCCCATGTTAATCGTATCGAAAATTTCACATTTCGAAATTTTCAATATTTTAAATTCTTTTTACAACTAGGGTAACAAAAATCATCACCCGAATCGATTTCCACATTCAAATCATCATTGAAGTGAAATTTTACTACTTTAAAATCCAGTTAATGCAAACAAAAAATCCAATATTGAAAACGCATTTGGGACTATTCAATGAATTATTGTTAAACAAGAAATTTTTTTAAATTCTTTCCATGATGGGGGAAGTGGAAGCTATTATATAGGAGAATCTCCAATTCCAATTTTATAACACTCACTAAATAAGAAGTGCGTCTAAAATTGTCCCAAAAAGTGCACTTTCTAAAATTTTCATTTTAAAATTTCCCCATGTTAATGGTATGGAAAATTTCACATTTCGAAATTTTCAAATTTTTACTATCTTTTTGCAACTAGGTTAACAGAAATCATCACTCGAATCGATTTCCACTTTCAAATCGTCATTGAAATGAAATTTTACTACTTAAAATCCATATAATGAAAAAAAAAAAAAATTCCCCATTGAAAACGGATATGGGACTATTCAATGAATTATTGTCAAAAAAATAAAATTTTCAAAACTTTTTCCCGATAGCGAAATTGAAGGTATTATATAAGATAAACTTAAATTTCAATTTTATAACACTCACTAAATAAGAAGTGCGTCTAAAGTTGGTCCCAAAAAGTGCACTTTCAAAAAATTTCATTTTTTTTTTTCTGCATGCTAATCGTACGGAAAATTTCCCATTCCGAAATTTTTAAAAATTTTTAATCTTTTTGCAATTAGTTTAAAAGAAATATTCACCCGAATTGATTTCTTTATTCAAATCGTCATTGAAGTGAAGTTTTACTACTTAAATTACAGTTAATGTATAAAAAAATAAAAATTTCCCATTGAAAACGAATGGGGGACTATTCAATGAATTATTGTTAAACAAGAAAAATTTTCAAAATTTTTTCCCGAAGTTGAAATTGAAGCTATTATATAGAAGAATCTCCAATTCCAATTTTATAACACTCACTAAATAAGAAGTGCGTCTAAAATTGGTCCCAAAAAGTACTTTTTCCAAAATTTTAATTTTTTATTTTCCCCATGTTAATTGTATGAAAAATTTCACATTTCGAAATTTTCAAAATTTTACTATCTTTTTGCAACGAGGGTAACAGAAATCATCACTCGAATCGATTTCTACATTCAAATCGTCATTGAAGTGAAATTTTACTACTTAAAATCCAAATAATGCAAAAAATATTTCCCCATTGAAAACGCATTTATGACTATTCAATGAATTATTGTTAAACAAGAAAATTTTTTAAATTCTTTCCCTGATGGGGAAAGGAAGCTATTATATAGGAGAATCTCCAATTTCAATTTTATAACACTCACTAAATAAGAAGTGCGTCTAAAATTGGTCCCAAAAAGTGCACTTTCAAAAAATTTCATTTTAAATTTTCCCCATGTTAATCGTATGGAAAATTTCATATTAATAAATTTTCTAAATTTTACTATTTTTTTGCAACTAGGCTAACAAAAATCATCACCCGAATCGATTTCCACATTCAAATAATCATTGAAGTGAAATTTTACTACTTTAAAATCCAGTTAATGCAAAAAAAAAAAAATTCCCCCATTGAAAACGCATTTGGGACTATTCAATTAATAATTGTTAAAAAAGAAAAATTTTCAATATTTTTTCCCGATGGTGAAATTGAAGGTATTATATAGGAGAATCTGCAATTCCAATTTTATAACACTCACTAAATAAGAAGTGCGTCTAAAATTGGTCCCAAAAAGTGCACTTTCAAAAATTTTCATTTTAAATTTTCCCCATGTTATTCGAATGGAAAATTTCTTATTAATAAATTTTCTAAATTTTACTATTTTTTTGCAACTAGGCTAACAAAAATCATCACCCGAATCGATTTCCACATTCAAATAATCATTGAAGTGAAATTTTACTACTTTAAAATCCAGTTAATGCAAAAAAAAAAATTCCCCCATTGAAAACGCAGGGGGGACTATTCAATGAATTATTGTTAAAAAAGGAAATTTTTTTTAATTTTTTCCCTGATGGTGAAGTTGAAGCTATTATATAGGAGAATCTCCAATTCCAATTTTATAACACTCACTAAATAAGAAGTGTGTCTAAAGTTTATCCCAAGTAGTTCTTTTTCCAAAATTTTAATTTTTTATTTTCCCCATGTTAATCGTATGGAAAATTTCACATTTCGAAATTTTCAAAATTTTACTATCTTTTTGCATCTAAGGTAACAGAAATCATCACCCGAATCGATTTCCACATTCAAATCATCATTGAAGTGAAAATTTACTAATTAAAATCCAGTTAATACAAAAAGTATTCCCCCATTGAAAACGCATGGGGGACTATTCAATGAATTATTGTTAAACAAGAAAAATTATCAAAATTTTTTCCCGAAGTTGAAATTGAAACTATTATATAGGAGAATCTCCCATTCCAATTTTATAACACTCACTAAATAAGAAGTGTGTCAAAAAATTATCCCAAGTAGTTCTTTTTCCAAAATTTTAATTTTTTATTTTCCCCATGTTAATCGTATCGAAAATTTCACATTTCGAAATTTTCAATATTTTAAATTCTTTTTACAACTAGGGTAACAAAAATCATCACCCGAATCGATTTCCACATTCAAATCATCATTGAAGTGAAATTTTACTACTTTAAAATCCAGTTAATGCAAAAAAAATATCCCCTATTGAAAACGCATATGGGACTATTCAATGAATTATTGTTAAACAAGAAATTTTTTTAAATTCTTTCCCTGATGGGGAAATGGAAGCTATTATAGAGGAGAATCTGCAATTCCAATTTTATAACACTCACTAAATCAGAAATGCGTCTAAAATTTGTCCCAAAAAGTGCACTTTCAAAAATTTTCCTTTTAAATTTTCCCCATGTTAATAGTATGGAAAATTTCACAATAATAAATTTTCTAAATTTTACTATTTTTTTGCAACTAAGATAACAAAAATCATCACCCGAATCGATTTCCACATTCAAATAATCATTGAAGTGAAATTTTACTACTTTAAAATCCAGTTAATGCAAAAAAAAATTCCCCCCTTGAAAACGCATTTGGGACTATTCAATTAATTATTGTTAAAAACGAAAAAATTTCAAAATTTTTTCCCGATGGTGAAATTGAAGGTATTATATAGGAGAATCTGCAATTCCAATTTTATATTACTCACTAAATCAGAAATGCGTCTAAAATTTGTCCCAAAAAGTGCACTTTCAAAAATTTTCCTTTTAAATTTTCCCCATGTTAATAGTATGGAAAATTTCCCATTTGGAAATTTTCAAAATTTTACTATCTTTTTGCATCTAAGGTAACAGAAATCATCACCCGAATCGATTTCCACATTCAAATCATCATTGAAGTGAAAATTTACTAATTAAAATCCAGTTAATGCAAAAAATATTCCCCCATTGAAAACGCATGGGGGACTATTCAATGAATTATTGTTAAAAAAGGAAAAATTTTAAAATTTTTTCCCTGATGGTGAAGTTGAAGCTATTATATAGGAGAATCTCCAATTCCAATTTTATCACTCACTAAATAAGAAGTGTGTCTAAAGTTTATCCCAAGTAGTTCTTTTTCCAAAATTTTATTTTTTTATTTTCCCATGTTAATCGTATGGAAAATTTCACATTTCGAAATTTTCAAAATTTTACTATCTTTATGCATCTAGGGTAACAGAAATCATCACCCGAATCAATTTCCACATTCAAATCGCCATTGAAGTGAAATTTTATTAATTAAAATCCAGTTAATGCAAAAAATATTCCCCCATTGAAAACGCATGGGGGACTATTCAATGAATTATTGTTAAACAAGAAAAATTATAAAAAATTTTTCCCGACGGCGAAATCGAAGCTATTATATAGGAGAATCTCCAATTCCAATTTATAACACTCACTAAATAAGAAGTGCGTCTAAAATTGGTCCCAAAAAGTGCACTTTCTAAAATTTTCATTTTAAATTTTCCCCATGTAAATAGTATGGAAAATTTCACATTTCGAAATTTTTAAATTTTTTATATCTTATTGCAACTAGGTTAACAGAAATCATCACTCGAATCGATTTCCACATTCAAATCGTCATTGAAGTGACTGAAGTACTACTTAAAATCCAAATAATGCAAAAAATATTTCCTCATTGAAAACGCATTTAGGACTATTCAATTAATAATTGTTAAAAAAGAAAAAATTTCAATATTTTTTCCCGATGGTGAAATTGAAGGTATTATATAGGAGAATCTGCAATTCCAATTTTATAACACTCACTAAATAAGAAGTGCGTCTAAAATTGGTCCCAAAAAGTGCACTTTCAAAAATTTTCATTTTAAATTTTCCCCATGTTAATCGTATGGAAAATTTCACATTAATAAATTTTCTAAATTTTTCTATTTTTTTGCAACTAGGATAACAAAAATCATCACCCGAATCGATTTCCACATTCAAATAATCATTGAAGTGAAAATTTACTAATTAAAATCCAGTTAATGCAAAAAATATTCTCCCATTGAAAACGCATTTGGGACTATTCAATTAATTATTGTTAAAAAAGAAAAAATTTCAAAATTTTTTCCCGATGGTGAAATTGAAATTATTATATAGGAGAATCTGCAATTCCAATTTTATAACACTCACTAAATCAGAAATGCGTCCAAAATTGGTCCCAAAAAGTGCACTTTCAAAAAATTTCCTTTTAAATTTTCCCCATGTAAATTGGCCGACCAAACGGTATAGTGGTTAGGGTGCTAGCCTCTAGACCGCGAGGTTGCGGGTTCGAGTTCCGTGTAGGCATGGGTGTTTGTAAATGTATGTTGGCTTGTCTAATGACGAATGTTTCGGCGCATTATAGCCCTCGTGTTGCTGACGGCGCCAGATAATCTGAAAACAACCAACCCCATGTAAATAGTATGGAAAATTTCCCATTTCGAAATTTTTCGAAATTTTACTATCTTTTTGCATCTAAGGTAACAGAAATCATCACCCGAATCGATTTCCACATTCAAATCATCATTGAAGTGAAAATTTACTAATTAAAATCCAGTTAATGCAAAAAGTATTCCCCCATTGAAAACGCATGGGGGACTATTCAATGAATTATTGTTAAACAAGAAAAATTATCATAATTTTTTCCCGAAGTTGAAATTGAAACTATTATATAGGAGAATCTCCCATTCCAATTTTATAACACTCACTAAATAAGAAGTGTGTCAAAAAATTATCCCAAGTAGTTCTTTTTCCAAAATTTTAATTTTTTATTTTCCCCATGTTAATCGTATCGAAAATTTCACATTTCGAAATTTTCAATATTTTAAATTCTTTTTACAACTAGGGTAACAAAAATCATCACCCGAATCGATTTCCACATTCAAATCATCATTGAAGTGAAATTTTACTACTTTAAAATCCAGTTAATGCAAACAAAAAATCCAATATTGAAAACGCATTTGGGACTATTCAATGAATTATTGTTAAACAAGAAATTTTTTTAAATTCTTTCCATGATGGGGGAAGTGGAAGCTATTATATAGGAGAATCTCCAATTCCAATTTTATAACACTCACTAAATAAGAAGTGCGTCTAAAATTGTCCCAAAAAGTGCACTTTCTAAAATTTTCATTTTAAAATTTCCCCATGTTAATGGTATGGAAAATTTCACATTTCGAAATTTTCAAATTTTTACTATCTTTTTGCAACTAGGTTAACAGAAATCATCACTCGAATCGATTTCCACTTTCAAATCGTCATTGAAATGAAATTTTACTACTTAAAATCCATATAATGAAAAAAAAAAAAAATTCCCCATTGAAAACGGATATGGGACTATTCAATGAATTATTGTCAAAAAAATAAAATTTTCAAAACTTTTTCCCGATAGCGAAATTGAAGGTATTATATAAGATAAACTTAAATTTCAATTTTATAACACTCACTAAATAAGAAGTGCGTCTAAAGTTGGTCCCAAAAAGTGCACTTTCAAAAAATTTCATTTTTTTTTTTCTGCATGCTAATCGTACGGAAAATTTCCCATTCCGAAATTTTTAAAAATTTTTAATCTTTTTGCAATTAGTTTAAAAGAAATATTCACCCGAATTGATTTCTTTATTCAAATCGTCATTGAAGTGAAGTTTTACTACTTAAATTACAGTTAATGTATAAAAAAATAAAAATTTCCCATTGAAAACGAATGGGGGACTATTCAATGAATTATTGTTAAACAAGAAAAATTTTCAAATTTTTTTCCCGAAGTTGAAATTGAAGCTATTATATAGAAGAATCTCCAATTCCAATTTTATAACACTCACTAAATAAGAAGTGCGTCTAAAATTGGTCCCAAAAAGTACTTTTTCCAAAATTTTAATTTTTTATTTTCCCCATGTTAATTGTATGAAAAATTTCACATTTCGAAATTTTCAAAATTTTACTATCTTTTTGCAACGAGGGTAACAGAAATCATCACTCGAATCGATTTCTACATTCAAATCGTCATTGAAGTGAAATTTTACTACTTAAAATCCAAATAATGCAAAAAATATTTCCCCATTGAAAACGCATTTAGGACTATTCAATGAATTATTGTTAAACAAGAAAATTTTTTAAATTCTTTCCCTGATGGGGAAAGGAAGCTATTATATAGGAGAATCTCCAATTTCAATTTTATAACACTCACTAAATAAGAAGTGCGTCTAAAATTGGTCCCAAAAAGTGCACTTTCAAAAAATTTCATTTTAAATTTTCCCCATGTTAATCGTATGGAAAATTTCATATTAATAAATTTTCTAAATGTTACTATTTTTTTGCAACTAGGCTAACAAAAATCATCACCCGAATCGATTTCCACATTCAAATAATCATTGAAGTGAAATTTTACTACTTTAAAATCCAGTTAATGCAAAAAAAAAAAATTCCCCCATTGAAAACGCATTTGGGACTATTCAATTAATAATTGTTAAAAAAGAAAATTTTCAATATTTTTTCCCGATGGTGAAATTGAAGGTATTATATAGGAGAATCTGCAATTCCAATTTTATAACACTCACTAAATAAGAAGTGCGTCTAAAATTGGTCCCAAAAAGTGCACTTTCAAAAATTTTCATTTTAAATTTTCCCCATGTTATTCGAATGGAAAATTTCTTATTAATAAATTTTCTAAATTTTACTATTTTTTTGCAACTAGGCTAACAAAAATCATCACCCGAATCGATTTCCACATTCAAATAATCATTGAAGTGAAATTTTACTACTTTAAAATCCAGTTAATGCAAAAAAAAAAATTCCCCCATTGAAAACGCAGGGGGGACTATTCAATGAATTATTGTTAAAAAAGGAAATTTTTTTTAATTTTTTCCCTGATGGTGAAGTTGAAGCTATTATATAGGAGAATCTCCAATTCCAATTTTATAACACTCACTAAATAAGAAGTGTGTCTAAAGTTTATCCCAAGTAGTTCTTTTTCCAAAATTTTAATTTTTTATTTTCCCCATGTTAATCGTATGGAAAATTTCACATTTCGAAATTTTCAAAATTTTACTATCTTTTTGCATCTAAGGTAACAGAAATCATCACCCGAATCGATTTCCACATTCAAATCATCATTGAAGTGAAAATTTACTAATTAAAATCCAGTTAATACAAAAAGTATTCCCCCATTGAAAACGCATGGGGGACTATTCAATGAATTATTGTTAAACAAGAAAAATTATCAAAATTTTTTCCCGAAGTTGAAATTGAAACTATTATATAGGAGAATCTCCCATTCCAATTTTATAACACTCACTAAATAAGAAGTGTGTCAAAAAATTATCCCAAGTAGTTCTTTTTCCAAAATTTTAATTTTTTATTTTCCCCATGTTAATCGTATCGAAAATTTCACATTTCGAAATTTTCAATATTTTAAATTCTTTTTACAACTAGGGTAACAAAAATCATCACCCGAATCGATTTCCACATTCAAATCATCATTGAAGTGAAATTTTACTACTTTAAAATCCAGTTAATGCAAAAAAAATATCCCCTATTGAAAACGCATATGGGACTATTCAATGAATTATTGTTAAACAAGAAATTTTTTTAAATTCTTTCCCTGATGGGGAAATGGAAGCTATTATAGAGGAGAATCTGCAATTCCAATTTTATAACACTCACTAAATCAGAAATGCGTCTAAAATTTGTCCCAAAAAGTGCACTTTCAAAAATTTTCCTTTTAAATTTTCCCCATGTTAATAGTATGGAAAATTTCACAATAATAAATTTTCTAAATTTTACTATTTTTTTGCAACTAAGATAACAAAAATCATCACCCGAATCGATTTCCACATTCAAATAATCATTGAAGTGAAATTTTACTACTTTAAAATCCAGTTAATGCAAAAAAAAATTCCCCCCTTGAAAACGCATTTGGGACTATTCAATTAATTATTGTTAAAAACGAAAAAATTTCAAAATTTTTTCCCGATGGTGAAATTGAAGGTATTATATAGGAGAATCTGCAATTCCAATTTTATATTACTCACTAAATCAGAAATGCGTCTAAAATTTGTCCCAAAAAGTGCACTTTCAAAAATTTTCCTTTTAAATTTTCCCCATGTTAATAGTATGGAAAATTTCCCATTTGGAAATTTTCAAAATTTTACTATCTTTTTGCATCTAAGGTAACAGAAATCATCACCCGAATCGATTTCCACATTCAAATCATCATTGAAGTGAAAATTTACTAATTAAAATCCAGTTAATGCAAAAAATATTCCCCCATTGAAAACGCATGGGGGACTATTCAATGAATTATTGTTAAAAAAGGAAAAATTTTAAAATTTTTTCCCTGATGGTGAAGTTGAAGCTATTATATAGGAGAATCTCCAATTCCAATTTTATCACTCACTAAATAAGAAGTGTGTCTAAAGTTTATCCCAAGTAGTTCTTTTTCCAAAATTTTATTTTTTTATTTTCCCATGTTAATCGTATGGAAAATTTCACATTTCGAAATTTTCAAAATTTTACTATCTTTATGCATCTAGGGTAACAGAAATCATCACCCGAATCAATTTCCACATTCAAATCGCCATTGAAGTGAAATTTTATTAATTAAAATCCAGTTAATGCAAAAAATATTCCCCCATTGAAAACGCATGGGGGACTATTCAATGAATTATTGTTAAACAAGAAAAATTATAAAAAATTTTTCCCGACGGCGAAATCGAAGCTATTATATAGGAGAATCTCCAATTCCAATTTATAACACTCACTAAATAAGAAGTGCGTCTAAAATTGGTCCCAAAAAGTGCACTTTCTAAAATTTTCATTTTAAATTTTCCCCATGTAAATAGTATGGAAAATTTCACATTTCGAAATTTTTAAATTTTTTATATCTTATTGCAACTAGGTTAACAGAAATCATCACTCGAATCGATTTCCACATTCAAATCGTCATTGAAGTGACTGAAGTACTACTTAAAATCCAAATAATGCAAAAAATATTTCCTCATTGAAAACGCATTTAGGACTATTCAATTAATAATTGTTAAAAAAGAAAAAATTTCAATATTTTTTCCCGATGGTGAAATTGAAGGTATTATATAGGAGAATCTGCAATTCCAATTTTATAACACTCACTAAATAAGAAGTGCGTCTAAAATTGGTCCCAAAAAGTGCACTTTCAAAAATTTTCATTTTAAATTTTCCCCATGTTAATCGTATGGAAAATTTCACATTAATAAATTTTCTAAATTTTTCTATTTTTTTGCAACTAGGATAACAAAAATCATCACCCGAATCGATTTCCACATTCAAATAATCATTGAAGTGAAAATTTACTAATTAAAATCCAGTTAATGCAAAAAATATTCTCCCATTGAAAACGCATTTGGGACTATTCAATTAATTATTGTTAAAAAAGAAAAAATTTCAAAATTTTTTCCCGATGGTGAAATTGAAATTATTATATAGGAGAATCTGCAATTCCAATTTTATAACACTCACTAAATCAGAAATGCGTCCAAAATTGGTCCCAAAAAGTGCACTTTCAAAAAATTTCCTTTTAAATTTTCCCCATGTAAATTGGCCGACCAAACGGTATAGTGGTTAGGGTGCTAGCCTCTAGACCGCGAGGTTGCGGGTTCGAGTTCCGTGTAGGCATGGGTGTTTGTAAATGTATGTTGGCTTGTCTAATGACGAATGTTTCGGCGCATTATAGCCCTCGTGTTGCTGACGGCGCCAGATAATCTGAAAACAACCAACCCCATGTAAATAGTATGGAAAATTTCCCATTTCGAAATTTTTCGAAATTTTACTATCTTTTTGCATCTAAGGTAACAGAAATCATCACCCGAATCGATTTCCACATTCAAATCATCATTGAAGTGAAAATTTACTAATTAAAATCCAGTTAATGCAAAAAGTATTCCCCCATTGAAAACGCATGGGGGACTATTCAATGAATTATTGTTAAACAAGAAAAATTATCATAATTTTTTCCCGAAGTTGAAATTGAAACTATTATATAGGAGAATCTCCCATTCCAATTTTATAACACTCACTAAATAAGAAGTGTGTCAAAAAATTATCCCAAGTAGTTCTTTTTCCAAAATTTTAATTTTTTATTTTCCCCATGTTAATCGTATCGAAAATTTCACATTTCGAAATTTTCAATATTTTAAATTCTTTTTACAACTAGGGTAACAAAAATCATCACCCGAATCGATTTCCACATTCAAATCATCATTGAAGTGAAATTTTACTACTTTAAAATCCAGTTAATGCAAACAAAAAATCCAATATTGAAAACGCATTTGGGACTATTCAATGAATTATTGTTAAACAAGAAATTTTTTTAAATTCTTTCCATGATGGGGGAAGTGGAAGCTATTATATAGGAGAATCTCCAATTCCAATTTTATAACACTCACTAAATAAGAAGTGCGTCTAAAATTGTCCCAAAAAGTGCACTTTCTAAAATTTTCATTTTAAAATTTCCCCATGTTAATGGTATGGAAAATTTCACATTTCGAAATTTTCAAATTTTTACTATCTTTTTGCAACTAGGTTAACAGAAATCATCACTCGAATCGATTTCCACTTTCAAATCGTCATTGAAATGAAATTTTACTACTTAAAATCCATATAATGAAAAAAAAAAAAAATTCCCCATTGAAAACGGATATGGGACTATTCAATGAATTATTGTCAAAAAAATAAAATTTTCAAAACTTTTTCCCGATAGCGAAATTGAAGGTATTATATAAGATAAACTTAAATTTCAATTTTATAACACTCACTAAATAAGAAGTGCGTCTAAAGTTGGTCCCAAAAAGTGCACTTTCAAAAAATTTCATTTTTTTTTTTCTGCATGCTAATCGTACGGAAAATTTCCCATTCCGAAATTTTTAAAAATTTTTAATCTTTTTGCAATTAGTTTAAAAGAAATATTCACCCGAATTGATTTCTTTATTCAAATCGTCATTGAAGTGAAGTTTTACTACTTAAATTACAGTTAATGTATAAAAAAATAAAAATTTCCCATTGAAAACGAATGGGGGACTATTCAATGAATTATTGTTAAACAAGAAAAATTTTCAAAATTTTTTCCCGAAGTTGAAATTGAAGCTATTATATAGAAGAATCTCCAATTCCAATTTTATAACACTCACTAAATAAGAAGTGCGTCTAAAATTGGTCCCAAAAAGTACTTTTTCCAAAATTTTAATTTTTTATTTTCCCCATGTTAATTGTATGAAAAATTTCACATTTCGAAATTTTCAAAATTTTACTATCTTTTTGCAACGAGGGTAACAGAAATCATCACTCGAATCGATTTCTACATTCAAATCGTCATTGAAGTGAAATTTTACTACTTAAAATCCAAATAATGCAAAAAATATTTCCCCATTGAAAACGCATTTAGGACTATTCAATGAATTATTGTTAAACAAGAAAATTTTTTAAATTCTTTCCCTGATGGGGAAAGGAAGCTATTATATAGGAGAATCTCCAATTTCAATTTTATAACACTCACTAAATAAGAAGTGCGTCTAAAATTGGTCCCAAAAAGTGCACTTTCAAAAAATTTCATTTTAAATTTTCCCCATGTTAATCGTATGGAAAATTTCATATTAATAAATTTTCTAAATGTTACTATTTTTTTGCAACTAGGCTAACAAAAATCATCACCCGAATCGATTTCCACATTCAAATAATCATTGAAGTGAAATTTTACTACTTTAAAATCCAGTTAATGCAAAAAAAAAAAATTCCCCCATTGAAAACGCATTTGGGACTATTCAATTAATAATTGTTAAAAAAGAAAATTTTCAATATTTTTTCCCGATGGTGAAATTGAAGGTATTATATAGGAGAATCTGCAATTCCAATTTTATAACACTCACTAAATAAGAAGTGCGTCTAAAATTGGTCCCAAAAAGTGCACTTTCAAAAATTTTCATTTTAAATTTTCCCCATGTTATTCGAATGGAAAATTTCTTATTAATAAATTTTCTAAATTTTACTATTTTTTTGCAACTAGGCTAACAAAAATCATCACCCGAATCGATTTCCACATTCAAATAATCATTGAAGTGAAATTTTACTACTTTAAAATCCAGTTAATGCAAAAAAAAAAATTCCCCCATTGAAAACGCAGGGGGGACTATTCAATGAATTATTGTTAAAAAAGGAAATTTTTTTTAATTTTTTCCCTGATGGTGAAGTTGAAGCTATTATATAGGAGAATCTCCAATTCCAATTTTATAACACTCACTAAATAAGAAGTGTGTCTAAAGTTTATCCCAAGTAGTTCTTTTTCCAAAATTTTAATTTTTTATTTTCCCCATGTTAATCGTATGGAAAATTTCACATTTCGAAATTTTCAAAATTTTACTATCTTTTTGCATCTAAGGTAACAGAAATCATCACCCGAATCGATTTCCACATTCAAATCATCATTGAAGTGAAAATTTACTAATTAAAATCCAGTTAATACAAAAAGTATTCCCCCATTGAAAACGCATGGGGGACTATTCAATGAATTATTGTTAAACAAGAAAAATTATCAAAATTTTTTCCCGAAGTTGAAATTGAAACTATTATATAGGAGAATCTCCCATTCCAATTTTATAACACTCACTAAATAAGAAGTGTGTCAAAAAATTATCCCAAGTAGTTCTTTTTCCAAAATTTTAATTTTTTATTTTCCCCATGTTAATCGTATCGAAAATTTCACATTTCGAAATTTTCAATATTTTAAATTCTTTTTACAACTAGGGTAACAAAAATCATCACCCGAATCGATTTCCACATTCAAATCATCATTGAAGTGAAATTTTACTACTTTAAAATCCAGTTAATGCAAACAAAAAATCCCCTATTGAAAACGCATTTGGGACTATTCAATGAATTATTGTTAAACAAGAAATTTTTTTAAATTCTTTCCATGATGGGGGAAGTGGAAGCTATTATATAGGAGAATCTCCAATTCCAATTTTATAACACTCACTAAATAAGAAGTGCGTCTAAAATTGTCCCAAAAAGTGCACTTTCTAAAATTTTCATTTTAAAATTTCCCCATGTTAATCGTATGGAAAATTTAACATTTCGAAATTTTCAAATTTTTACTATCTTTTTGCAACTAGGTTAACAGAAATCATCACTCGAATCGATTTCCACTTTCAAATCGTCATTGAAGTGAAATTTTACTACTTAAAATCCATATAATGAAAAAAAAAAAAATTCCCCATTGAAAACGCATGGGGGACTATTCAATGAATTATTGTTAAAAAAGGAAATTTTTTTTAATTTTTTCCCTGATGGTGAAGTTGAAGCTATTATATAGGAGAATCTCCAATTCCAATTTTATAACACTCACTAAATAAGAAGTGTGTCTAAAGTTTATCCCAAGTAGTTCTTTTTCCAAAATTTTAATTTTTTATTTTCCCCATGTTAATCGTATGGAAAATTTCACATTTCGAAATTTTCAAAATTTTACTATCTTTTTGCATCTAGGGTAACAGAAATCATCACCCGAATCAATTTCCACATTCAAATCGTCATTGAAGTGAAATTTTACTACTTAAAATCCAGTTAATGCAAAAAATATTCCCCCATTGAAAACGCATGGGGGACTATTCAATGAATTATTGTTAAAGAAGAAAAATTATCAAAATTTTTTCCCGACGGCGAAATTGAAGCTATTATATATGAGAATCTCCAATTCCAATTTTATAACACTCACTAAATAAGAAGTGCGTCTAAAATTGGTCCCAAAAAGTGCACTTTCTAAAATTTTCATTTTAAATTTTCCCCATGTTAATCGTATGGAAAATTTCACATTTCGAAATTTTTAAATTTTTAATATCTTTTTGCAACTAGGTTAACAGAAATCATCACTCGAATCGATTTCCACATTTAAATCGTCATTGAAGTGAAATTTTACTACTTAAATTCCAGTTAATGTATAAAAAAATAAAAATTTCCCATTGAAAACGCATGGGGGACTATTCAATGAATTATTGTTAAACAAGAAAAATTTTCAAAATTTTTTCCCGAAGTTGAAATTGAAGCTATTATATAGGAGAATCTCCAATTCCAATTTTATAACACTCACTAAATAAGAAGTGCGTCTTCTAATTGCTACCTAGTAGTGTGTAGACAGGAAATGACTTTTGTACAGGTAAGTAATGTGGCCTCTACAAGCGTCCTGAGACACATATTAATATGATGTTGGTCCCAATTTTGCATCGATGGAAGCCTGCATACGTTTGGGAAGACTTTCCACCAGTAATAGAAAACACTAATAGAAAATAGAATGATTATACTTATTGACTTTATTTTCCGTGAAGAAAACGTGTAGTCTGCATACAAACCTAACAAAAGGAGTGCTTAGTATTTTATGAAACCATTATCTACAGTAGAAATATTTTTCCAGGTACGACCAGTTTCAGATCAGCCACCAAATCCAGATCAACCACTAGTTCGATGTCATCCACCAACTCCAGATCAACCAGTAGTTCCATGTCAGCCCCCAAATCCAGGTCAATCCCCAATGGAAGATTACCCAGAAATTCCAGATAAAACATCTGATGATGATCATCATCATCATGACTTAGGTAAACAACCTACCGAAGATGAACCAACTACTGGAGGTGAGTCATTTAGTCAGGTCATTCATCTCACGAAGGTCATCTACCAAATGAATTTAAAAGAAAGACCTGTGGCGACCTCAAATAACTGATAAAACTTCTGTGCACTGGAGTACTCTTTTGCACAGCGGTAAAGTATCTGTCTCGAGTTCCAATGGTCCCGCGATCGAGATCCGTAGCCCACAATGAAAGCTGCATACGCTTTATTGGTGACTGGACTAAGAACGAATCATGCTGCCATCTATCGGCGCTTCTGAAAGGAGACACTTCTTCGCAACAAGCTGTGGCGACCTCAATAACAGATACAACTTCTGTGCAGGGAGTACTCTTTTGCACAGCGGTAAAGCATCTGTCTCGAGACACAATGGTCCCTGGATCGAGTCGCCCTTGAAAGCATGCATACGCTTTAGACCTATATCTTATTATGTTACATCTTTGTTAACATTTCAACAAGTTTTCAGTACATTTACTTTATGAATAGGCTATTCTGAAATTCCACGTTTGGAACATTTGATCACTTTCGACACCTTAGGGGTGGTCAGTCAAATGGTATATGTTAAACTATGCACTACTATAGAAGCAGGTGTACCCATTCTCGGATGCTATTTTGGAACTACATTGGATTTTTCCATGTTTGATTCTAGGCCTACCTCTTAGCTTAGTATGTATAGGCATCGCTTCGAGAGCACACACACTATATTTTCACGTTTCTTTCTTTACGATAAATAGCGGAACACATTTCGAAACACTCGAAATAGTGATGATTTATTTTTTATTTGCAATTACTCATAAGTATACATAGAGTAATGAAAGTATAGTATTCGGTTTAAAAAAAAAATCTTTTTTTTTTTTTTTTTTGCATTTCTCCACGTTTTGGAACATCCCGATTTCAAAAAAGTGATCTAGAAAAAATGTCTGTAAGTGTGTGTATGTGTGGTCAGTGGTTAGAATAACTCCCGATTAAATTGACCTACGATGTTCCAATTAGGTGTGAAGGTTCGTGATGCCCCAAGAACCTACCATTAAGGCTTTCGTCGAAATCGCTGCTAGATAGCTGCCATTGAAAAAAACACGTTTTTCAGTAATTGCTAAAAAACGGCTATAACGATTTTGTTAAAAATCGATGTGGTAAGGCCTCTTAAGGTGTTCTAAACATACCCACCTCCGAAATATCCGTAAAAATGCTTCGAAGGCGAAAAAAGTTGAAAAACGAATCTCTTCAACACGGAGTTTTCTTTGCTTGAACATAGCTCACGAACGATCTTTTTTCTCCTCTCTTCAGTTTCACTTATAAGAAAGGATAATAATATAGGAATTGAAAAATATATAGCCAAAAACACCATTTTGGCAAAGTTTTTTTTCTTAAAAAAAACTCATAAGGACATAAGAATTATCGCCAAAATATCGCCAAACTGGTCATTTTTGACAAATGAGTGATGGAAATATAAAAACGGTAAATGCCACAAATCTGTATTATAGTGTAATTGAAAGCTGTGCGATATTCCACAACTCTAGTTTCTATGGTCATCCTTGCTGACTCTTTAACTTTTCAGTTATCTAGAAAGATGTTCCTGGTCTTGGATCGCAGAAAACACTTTCTTTCATGATACTGGAAACTTTTGAAGCAGAGTCACATTCTTTAAGGAGACAAGAATCCTGTTCATGATATCCAAAAGCATGTGCAGGAAACATTTTGAATAGCTCTCGAAGGTTTTCCGATTTGTTAATTGGATGGCTCCAGCATGTACCCAAAGCGGTAGAGGAAATAGGGGAATCAGTTATGAGTGATATTATATGTAGTATATGTGGTATATGTAGTATTAATGAGTGATATATGTAGATCTCTAGTTATATAGAGCGATCTTCAAAATCGAAAATCTAGATTGAACATCAAAGTTGAATAACTATAAAACTAGGGGTGTGGAACAAGGCACAACTTTCAATTACACTATAATATTAACGTGAATTTGTGTCATTTACCATTTCATCATTCATTGCAAAAAAATTGTCTGTTTGGCAATATTTTTTACAATAATAACTGTATGGATCTTTAAAAAAAAATTTAAAAAAAAAAATCCACTTCGCTCAAATGATGTTTTTGGCGATACACTTTTCAATAAATCTTATACACTATCTGGCCAAAAGTATCCGGATACCCAGTGGTATGCACTTAGAGCGTCCTGAGGCACATATTAATATGATGTTGGTCCCCCTTTTGCATCGATGACAGCCTGCACACGTTTGGGAAGACATTCCACCAATTTTTGATAGGTGACCATAGGAATTGCCTTCCAGTCACTATAGAAACGTTCGCCGGGCATCCGCCAAACCCAGACGAAACCATCCGACTGCCAGACTGTAAAGCGAGATTCATCACTCCAAAGAACAGTTTTCCACATGTCCACAGTCCAATGACGGTGAGCTCTACACCATTGCAATCGATGCTTCGCATTCGGTGGAGTGATGTTCGGCTAGTGAGCGGCTGCATGACCATGGAATCCCAAGTCCTTTAACTCTCGATGGACAGTCCTACTGCTAACACTAACTCCTGATGAACTTTGGAACTCCTGAGAAATTTCCACCAACGAGGACTGATTTTGTTTCACTACCCTTTTCAGAGGTCTGCGGCTGCGTTCACCAAGTGTTTTCGGCCTACCGGTTCGTTTTTCTTTCGTTTCACTGCCTCGACGTTTCCACTTCACAATTACATCACTCACAGTGGATTTAGGCTTCTGTAGAATGTCCGCAATCTCACGAACTGATTTCCCACAAAGGTGGCATCCCACTATTCTGCCACGATCAAACTCACTAAGCTCCTTTGACCTACTCATTGCCTCACAAACGCATAAATACAATCTGACAAACCACTACCAACACTTTTATAGCTTTCAATTACAAATTGCGTAACTCGCCAGAACCACTTTTTTAAGGGGTGTCCGGATACTTTTGGCCAGATAGTGTGGATCAATTATAGGAGAGTTAGGGCTAGAACTTTCACTAGTTAAATACATTGTCATTTTTAATTTTTTTTTCCATAATTCATGAAATAAAAGAACACAATGCTATCTTGACGGGGGACTGACAAGCCAAAAACAAACGTAGTTTGATTAAAAAAAAAAAAACTACAGCATTTAATGTTTACTCACCGATTGGACCACTTATCAGAAGATCTACTTTACAACATTCGCTGGTTAAAATTTTTAAATAATAACTTATTTACCTACGATTCATGAAATAAAAACCACAATCCAGACTGACAAGTCAAAAACACACTTTTTTTTATTCAACTGGAAACATAAACTAGTGCATACAATGTTTACTCACCAATTGGACCACTTATCAGAAAGTTTAGGCTACAACAATTGAGAGTTAGAAATTAAAAATAATAATTAATTAATCGGTAATTCATGAAATAGAGCACAATAGTACAGGAAAAATACGATATTTGAAAAACAAAATTCGTTCATTCTTGAAACTTCGGCTATAACATCTTTTTGGCAGTAGAATACAAGATTCGATGAGTCCCCAAAATTGAAAGGGGTGGAGCACTGTTTTTGAGGGTAAGGGGGGGGGGGGGAATTGTCTCCAAAGTTAAACTTTTCGATATTGGTCGAGTAAGGTATCGTTTTTTATACAATTTTTGTGCTGAATTGAATGAAATAACTTTTAGATAGATCGGAACACTAATTTTTAAGATATAATGGGTTTTATGGGTACAATATTCGAAAATCCGCATAGAAACACCGACATAAATTTCATTGTACAAAAAGGCTTTAATTTACCAATTATTATTAATTTTTATCATCTTACATAAACTATCAACATCAGGGTCAGTTTATGAGTTTATTTCATTATGGATGCAAAACTGTCCAAAATCATCATTGTCAAAGTCATCCATTTTAGAATTACTGCTGGTCATTCCTTTACAGTTTTTGCAGAAAGCAGAACAACGCACGTCACTTTTAACGCAACCGCACTGTTGGGTCGAACAATATCCTTTACATGTACAAAAAATCAGTTTGTGTATTGCATCAGTGGCAGGTTATAAAGTTGTTTATTCAGGGTATAGTTCACTCTCCCTATGAATCTAATCCCATCTTCTGGAAGTAGTTGATAGATGAGCCATTTCTGTATTTGGTAGTACACTCGATATGAGTGCTGAGCTCCTCTTGCAGATGTGGAGGTTAAGGCCATCTAGATGTCTTCTTCTGAAGGAATCTCTGGAAAAACTGTGGCTAAATTGGTCATGGTTACGATCCTTTGCTCCATACGAAAAAATGAAAAACGCTCTCCAGCATCTTTCCAGGTAGGCATTCAATTTGGAGAATAAATTGATACAGTCCATTAATATGCTATTAGTTTGAAACAACTTCAAAACTCGTTTTCTCTTTTCTATGGATTGCACTTGTAGTATCGCATCCACCGATGTCGCATCCATGGGCAAGAAGAATGTAGTTTTCAACATTTGGATGTTGCGGCTGTAAGTTTTTTGAGTGATAAATTTGTATCCTGACACGTCTTATTTTCGTATTCAATAGCAATTTAAGTTTCTCCTCTGAGGCAAGTGCAATCATTATGATTAAGATATACACTGGGTGGCTTGGGATTAAACCTTGGCTGACGATAGTAGGCTTAAGTTCGGCAGATTTCCCTAAGGCTGTTCGAAGAATAAGAATATCTGCATAACCAACATCCTGTTTCACATCAATATAGTTGCTTTGAAGAACAAGTGTGAGCATCTTGATTAACTGTTTTTAATTCTATGAATTTGATAAAAACAGTAATATTAGTGTCATTGGAGCATTGTTGATTACTTTTTCATTTATTCGGATCAAGGGATTTACTACAGCAAGAGATCACATATTATCGCTTCTTTTGATTTTTACGTCTCCAAATTTTTTCTTAATGAATTGTGAAATAATCTTCTGACCAATACCTTTTGACATGTAACAGTTAATCAAGTCTATACTAGTGATGACTATCCCAAGAGAAACTACAACTGTAGCTGAATTAGAAAAAGGATTATTTAATTTCGATCATTTCTGTATTTTTGTATTATAATTGTTGCCTCTCTTCACACAAGTTTCCCAAACATATACATGTTGTAAAAAAATGTGGTGTCTAAAAAATCTTCAAGTGCTCAAGTAATGTGTGACATTGCCGGTTTCCTTAAAACATGTGAGCTCAAGGCATCCTCAGTAAACCCTCTTTGAACAATAGCTCTAACAACTTTGAACTCTCGATTAACAAGTTGATCAATGACCATATCAGGAGAAACATCACTGAAAAATGTGTTGGTTCTCCCGATAGTGAAATATCCCTTTGTAAACTTATGATAATCAGACTGAAGCATATGTTTTTGCAACTGAGTAGATATTTGCTGCAAATAAATAAGGCATGCTTTTGAATAGTAAATGCATTTCCTTGCAATAAAATATGGAGCCATATGTTTAACAGTCATCAAATGCGTCTCCCAAACACCAGTCCTTTCTGCTAGTATGAATTTTCTTACCAGTATTGCCATTTCAAGGTACTGGATCCACCACTTAACTGTGGAGCTTCTCTGCTTGATACGTTCCAAGACTTCCCACACTTTTTTGTTAGATTTATAATGTTAGAATCTGATGAAATTGTTTCTCTTGTTTTGATAGAGTTTTTGAAATACTCTATCGCTCCTTTCGCTGCCCGCCCACTCTTCGTCCATTTGTATATGTCCTTCAGATGTAAATTATACTGAGCTACAGCCAACAAAATGTGTGCTCTGACAGCATGAGAACAAGCGCTCCCTGAAAGTATACGTTTCGTAGTATTTTCAGAATACACAACAACTCTTGCAGTCCAGTATCCACCATTATGTATCCGAATGAACCAAGGAAGGGCATTAGTAAATGAAATCCTCCTATTCTCACCACAACTTTCTGCAGTAGTGATTCCGGTGGGACTGATAGGGTTAATGCTAATTAATAGGGTTATCCAATACCTGTATCCAATACTTGTATCCAATGCCTGTACAGACGATTACAAAAATAATTTTCAAACCAGAAAGTTGTTCAACATCAATTGCCATCACTAAAGCTGTATATACAGTTTCAAGATCTGAAGGAGGTGCCGTAATAAAAGGTAAAGTGATAATGCTAGATTTATCACTGTATTGATTTCCTATAATTGTTTCAGAAAACCACTACCAACCAGGAATATTTTAATATTTCCACCATTTGTGATTATGTATAAGGGGAAAGTTCCCTTATTTTCAGACATTGTTGATACTGTTTGTGTAGTAATTCGAGCATTTTGGAATCCAAAATTGAATGAGGAGGTGTCATACATTGTATGCAATAATTGATCAGAAAAGTTTCCTTTAAAAAACTACCAATCGAGAAACTTGCTTTAGTTTTTACTCAATAAAAGTTTCTTCAATGCATTTTGCTTAATCAATTTAATGATTTTCAAATATTTGACCCACAAAACCTATTTCATCTTAAAAAGAAGAGTTCCAATTTATCAAAAAGTTATTTCATTCGATTCAGCACAAAAAATGCTTAAAAAATGATACCTTACTCGACAAATATTGAAAAGTTTGATTTGGTGTGGATTTCCCCCCCCCCCCTCCCCTCAAAAACAGCGTTCCACCCCTTTAAATTTTGGGGACTCATCGGATCTTGTATTCTACTGCCAAAAAGATGTTATGACCAAAGTTTCAAGAATGAAAGAATTTTGTTTTTCAACTGTCCATTTTTGGGCTATTTTTCCTGTACTACAATGTTAATTCAGATTGGCATCCATTTTATAAAAACCCAGCCGCCATGATGTGACGTCATCACTCCACAGACATATAGCGAAGCAGTGATGTTACAGTTGACAGTTGATCGGCCCTTCGATTCTGTATCCGAGTGTAGAGTCTCTGGGTTTCGACGATCGTTAATCATGGAGTTGGAGAGGAGTTCTCGATAGGCTTCATAATACCTCATTAGAACCCTGGTCATGTCAAGAAGCGTTTGGTATACGGTCCCTGTTTCTCCGATTGTAAACCGCATTCCACAACCACTGATTTTTAGAGAGAAGGGCTCCTTTTTCTTGACAAAAAGGTACCTTAAAAAAAGGCCTTTATAATATGGGCGTTTCTCAGGCTGTTCACGGGGCATTTTGTATTCTTTTTTCTACACATAAACAACTTAAACTTACAAAGTAATAATGCATTTATTATTTTTATTCTTGTATTCTGTAATTTTAGTTGGTGGTCAAATTATATAGCAAAATTATTGCTTTAACTAGATCAAATATGAATTTATAAGCAACTGACTCCAGCTACAATTAGTGACATTAGGGCGAATCATCTTGTAAAAGCCTATCCATCAAAAAAACAATCCTCTATTAATAGTTTCTAGATTGGTGGAAGATTTAGAAACTTTGCGGGTATAAACAAGAAGGAAGATTTGGAAATCACTAGTTAAAGAACATAAACCTTCCTATTCCGCGAAAGACATTATTAAAAAATAAAATTTTCCAGGAAAAAAAGCCTCTTGCGCTCTTTAAGTAAGAAGCGATCTTGCAACTAACACTTCCCAAAAAATCGGTTTTGAATATAAAAATAATATAACCCATAATAACTAAGTTTTTAATATAAATCCTTTGTATGCATAGCCAATTTTATATTCTATAACATAGCGTCGCTTCTGCTGACAGCGTGTGCTTGTTTTAAAAATTTAAAATTCGATGCAAACACTATCTCTTTTAGCAAAGTATGTGGCAAACTACTCTTCAAAATTTATTCATCAAAAATGAATGTGAATGCACACGCATCCAAATATCTTTTACTTCTTCTAATTAAAACAATTTTATTATTTATACAAAAATAATTTTGTCAACATGAAAGAATTTCTTCAATGCTATTTCAACGCGATTGTATGACGGCAAGTTGGTTTATTAGCATTCCGTAAAATTGACCTTTTAGCGAGAGTGACAGCCTTCGAAATTAGACCGAATACATTGTGGCCGACCAAACGATATAGTGGTTAGCGTGCTAGCTTCTAGACCGCGAGGTAGCGGGTTCGAGTCCCGTGTTAGGCATGAGTGTTTGCAAATGTATGTTGGCTTGTCTAATGACGAATGTTTCGGCGCATTATAGCCCTCGTGTTGCTAACGGCGCCAGATAATCCGAAAACAACCAACCAACCGAATCAGGGCCGTAGGGAGGGGGGGGACCCCCGGGACAACCCCCCCCCCCCCCGAAATTGTGTAAAATCTTGCTTCACCACTTCCCCTTCTTTACTTTTCTCTTTTTTTTCCTTCTTGAATCCAAGAAAACAAACAAACTTGCAATGACGACCACCAAAGTTGCAAAACCATAAAAAAAAAGTTAACTATGACGTCACATAGAAAAACTTATTTTTTGTTTTCAATCTGGTTAGAAAGAAGCGTTCCGAAAAGAAGTGAACTGAGCCTGAACTTTCAACGATTGATATTTTTCAGCTTGGTGAAAGCATTTTTCATAACATTTATTATTAAAAATCGTTACAATGAAAAGAAGTAAGCAAACATCATTATTTAATTTTATGCCTTCTAAACGAAGTTGTGCAAAAGAAGATACAGCGAGTACTAGTAGCACTAACACAAATAATGGATATTCCGACCACGTGGAGACGAGTACAACGTTCGGTGAAGCTGCACCAAATACTTCGGTAAATTATTTAGATCTAGGATTTTATAACAAAGACAATACCAATATGGATCGGAATCTTATGTACAAGTTAATGAAGCAGCCTTACATTCCGGAGACTAAGTATGTTTTTCCAACTGAAGGAAAGAGGAATTTACGTTTTCAGCGTAAATGGCTGGAAGAATACAAATGGCTCGTATATTCCAAGAAGTTGGAAGCTGCTCTGTGCAAATATTGCACAATATTTGCCTCTACTACTTGTGGGAAAGGTGGACACCAGAAGTTATCGAGTCTTGCAAATTCTGGATTTAAACGGTGGAAAGATGCTCATGAAATTTTTAAAACTCATGCCATCGCTGATTACCACAAAGCATGTGTAACTAAAGCAGAAAACTTTGCATCTGTTTTTGAGAGAAAAACTGAAAGCGTAGAAACGCAAATAAATTCCTCTGCCAGGAAGAAAATCGACAGCGACTGATCCCTATCGTCGAAACAATTATTTTTTGTGGTCGTCAAGAGTTGGCTCTTAGAGGAACAAGGGACTGTGGGCCATTAAATTTAGAATTGGGTGAGCCGAACATAAATGATGGTAATTTTCGGTCTTTACTCCGAATGAGAGCAAGGTGTGGTGACAATACCTTGAAATCTCATATTGAGACTGCTGGTGGTAATGCACTTTACATCAGCCTTATGATTCAAAATGATCTGATTGAAACGTTTGGAAATATAATCCAAGAAACAATTGTGAAGAGAATAAACAGAGCAGGTTGTTTTACTGTTTTGGCAGATGAAACAATGGACATCTCGCAAACAGAACAATTAACACTTTGTGCAAGATACATTGATGTAGTTGAAAATTTGCCGATAGTAAGAGAAGATTTCTTACAGTTTGTGCCAATTTATGATATGACTGGACGAGGAATAGCTGATATAATATTGAAAACTTTAGAAAATTTGGATGTCAATGTAGCAAAAATGGTTGGTCAAGGATACGATGGAGCGTCTGCTATGCGTGGAGATTTCAACAGGGTGCAAGCTGTGATAAGAGAAAAATATCCTGCTGCTGTATATGTTCATTGTGCTTCTCATTCGCTTAATTTGGCTTTGTGTCATGCGTATGACATTCAGGCAATAAGAAATTGTGTAGGAACAATAAAATGTGTCACAAAATTTATCAAATCCTCTGCCCAACGAACAAGAAGTCTTGAAGACACTATTAAGGCAAATTTGCCGCATGAAAAGTTTCGGAAGATAATATCAATGTGCGAGACACGGTGGGTGGAGAACCATGATGCTTTAATCAGATTTAATGAACTGTACAAAGAGATTATAGAAGTTCTGGAAGAAGTTAAAGATCATGGGAATTCTGATGCGTCGTTTAAAGCAGATCAATTGTTAGCTTCCATAACAAAAAGTGAGTTTTTAGTTGCATTACTTATATGTAAAGATATTTTTTCTTTGACACTTCCTCTTTGCAAGGTGCTCCAACAAATAAATTTAGACTTGAGTGGAGCTTTGCATCATATCCAATCAATCACAAGCACAGTGCAAAAAAAGAGACAAAATGCAGACGTCGAATTTAAAAAGATTTATACTGAACTCTGTGATAGATTCAAATCTATGGGTATAGATGTTAAACTGCCTAGGTTGACAACAAGACAAAACCATCGTGGCAACACTAATCACCAGAACACTGATCCTGAACAGTACTTTCGCCAAACGATATATATTCCTTTTTCAGAATATTTTACTTCTCAAATGAATGAGAGGTTTTCCAAACATGAAAACACACTTGCCTCCCTCAGTCAAGTACTTCCGAAACACTGTATAGACACTGAATTTGACACTAGCAATTTCAGCATGTATTCACAGTTCCTTGATCTTAGTAATTTAAAAGGGGAATTAGATGTCTGGAAGTCAAAGTGGGAGCATTCAGTTGACAGACCGGATACAGCTCTTTCGGCTCTTGAGCATTGTAATCAGTGGTGGCGCTAGGAATTGCCCGACGAGGGGGCTATCCAAACCCGACGGGGGGGGGGGGCTAAGAATTTTTTGAAAAAAACTTAAATATTTTAAAATAAACTAAAATTGGATTAATTATAAGCCAAGGGCAGTTTTACAGTGTAATCAGAACATGTTGAGATTTTAGTAACACAAAATGTTATGTAAAACAAAAATTCATATTGTAGTAAAAGAAGGCAAATTTAAATTCATCAAAAATTGGTAGTTATAGCCAGAATTTGAAATGATTAAACTTTTTGGGAAACCTTTCTGTAAAAAGAAAATCTTATTTTTTCATATTAGATGGAAATTATAATATTCATATTGGAACCAAGTAATGTATCCTAGAACAATCAAGCCTAAAACTTTTTTCAAAATTGTTATTATATATTATATTATAAAACTTATAGCAATAAAACAAAGCTTAACTCAAAATGGGATTCATTGTATGTCATTAATTTATGTTAAATTGAATCCAACATTTCAAATTTCTGACTCAGTAAAGGGGGGGGGGGAATTCACCTTGTAGCAAATATTCTTTGCAAGAAACAAATAATTCATTCTAAACTTCTAATATTGAAATATTTTTACATTTGAAAGCACTTTAAGTTTTAAGAAACTAATATATATCTTATTAATTTGAAGAGAAAAATCTGTTGGATGAAAATAAATTGAAAAACAATGAAAATAACGTTTGTTCATTGTTCTCTAAATCCAAATGTTTCATTCAAAATTCGATTAAAAACTTTAAAAAAAGTTACTTTTAATTCCTGCAAAACATAATTTTTTTTTCATAAATTTTAAAAGCAACAATATTGTCTAAAAATAGGGTAACGGCTTGAATCAAAATGTTTAGTTAACATTGGTAATTGTTTTATAAAGATTTATAATTTATTTTGTCTAGAAAGAGTACCAAGGCTTTACATTTTAAATTTGAAAAAAATTACATCATTAAAAAAATGCTTATAAACTCGGAGTATTAAATTTTTTTATTATTTTTACATAATTAATAGATTTATAAATATCTAACAACAAATTCTGTGAAAAAAGTTTATTTATATGTTGAGAATTAAATAATTTAATAGGATATATTAAATTTTGATGTAAATACGACTTTTAAATTTTGTCGATGTATTGCTAAGCAAAACTTTTATGACCAAAATATTCAGTTTAAAATAAAAAACATGTACCTTAGCTTTAGGAAGATTCTGGAAGAGATTCCTATTTCTATAACTAGCGCAGTTATACTTTCTTTAAAGTAATCCAAGTGCTTCAAATTCGTATGTTTCTCAACATAATCGTTGTCAAACGTTTATGTTTTCGTTCGTTTTTTAAATGTTCGTTTTTTTCATCATCATCGTTTTTTTTAAATGTAAAAACATCACAACAAAAAACAAACGTTTTAATTACCTGCAAAGATCATGCTACTGTCTACTACACACTACATAGGTTCAATCCGAATCCAAAGAAACGAGTGCAATATGGATGAAAAGATCCACTCAACTGTCTGGTGTCTGTAGCCCCCTCCCCGACCCCTAGTCGTTTCTTGAAGCTATTTTTTTTTTTCCTTCTTTCTTTTTTTTTCGGAATAGTTTGGGGGACTGGATAATTGTGTCTGCAATCTCATAACGAAAAAAGCCGCCTTCATCCAGATCCCTGGTCATTATCCTGACAAAAAAGCACACACACACACACAAAGAATCTTATCAGTGCAAATCGATTCCCATCGACTTCAAGCTTTTATTGACGTCAGTATCTATTCGATTTTTAAATGGTCAGGCCACCCCTATTTAGCCATAGGGCATATTTACTGCCTTTACAATACATCCCTCGCTTTTAAACTCATGGACGTTGTGATTGCTTGAAGCACATTTTCAGAGCTACCCCTTCTATTCATGGAATTTTGAACATGTGTGTGAGCATGTTGTCGCTTTTTCTTCTAAATCGCAGCGAATGTCATCGGTTTGCCTGGAGTTGTCGCTTTTTGCAGTTTTAATCTTTGCCTTCCTACCTCATTCCTCTTCACACGATTAATGAAATATGATGCATTTTTAAAGCAAATTATTAATTACAGAAACAATGAGTAAATGCAGTGCTAAAACTTGCAATACATGAGAACTAAATGATTGGGAAATTATATAACCATGCGCAATTGTATTTTATTCATTTAAGAGAATTTTGGAAAAATATGAAATTATATTTTATTTTGATGGCCGAGCAATTTATTTGAAGATAGATAAATAAATTTGGGATAGATTGATAAATTACTATTATTAGTACGGAATCAATAGTATTTTTTATGCATGAAAGGGGTATGTAAAGTTACTTTTCCACAAAAAAATATCCGTTTGAAGTCTTTTTGTTGATTTTTGTGCTATCTCTGCGTACAGAAAGGACTTGTGGTGTTTGATAATACAAAAATTAATATTTTGACTCAAAACATAGCGAAAAATTAGAGACATGGTGTAATGAGAAACAATATATGGTCTTGCATACTCACAACATACCAAACTTAATAAGTAGAAGTTTCTGTGTGAGTTGCATGTCATTGTTTAAACTATTTTTTTAATATGATTTTTCCTAAAATAATTTTGTAAAAATACTATAAATTAGTTACCAGTGAATTTACAGGTTTTTATGAGACATAAGGTCCAAAATCAAATTAATTGCAAATAAATTTTTCTATTTTGTTTTTATTATTTTCTTTTATAATTTCTAACTATACTTATGTCCAAATAAATTATAACTCTTTAAAACTCTGACGGCCATTCCTTTTACAAGCTGCAATGCTTGTATTAAAAATATTTGTTTTTATATTTTGTGAATTTTTTACTAGTGTTCGTATTATATATCGTTTAAATTTATTTATGGCTTTGTTATCCTCATCCCGGTCGTACTGAATAAATCATCCTTTTTTTTTTTCAATAAGGGATCAATGGAATACCATTTCACCAAAGTTATGTATTTAAATCAAAACCACAATTCATTTCCCACCGAAATTCTCAAGTTAACCTATGAGATAAACTGTGTTAACACAGAAAAATATATAAAAATTTATATTGCAATTTGGGAAAATAGATTATTTCGTCGGGGAAATTAAGAATTTCGTTGGAAATAAGTTGTGTTTTACAATTTACGATCGTAACTTTTGAAAAATTTTGTCCAATTTTCTCCTTAATAATGCTATATAATAATTACAGAGCACATACTGTGTGGAGGCATGTTATATCGTCGGGAAAATTAAAATTTTCGTCGGGAAAGTAGAGGTTTAAATTTAAGAACACAACTTTTGTGAAATTGTATCAAATTATAATATTTTATTCCATTAATAAAAAAAATATGATTTATTCAGTTTCTTTACCAAATTCTTTACGCCGACAAGTAAAACTGCTTCATCATAGAATATTTAACAACACAAGATAGATTTTAATAGTAATTGTCATTAGAAGACCACCTCTACATCCGTTTTATTGTAGTGCATTATCATGCCCAGATATCAAGTATGTACAATACGGCAACATTTCAAGACTGAAATCTTACCTTAAGGTTAATGACATGTCAAGAAAAAAAAAAAGGTTAGTTTGGAGTTTTATATGAACAAAAATAGCACAAAAGTGTGTGAATTTTCTGAGATAACTTGTCACCGAATATATCTAAATTCTAATCCGATATCACTCCTTGCAGCCAAGATATGAACTTCTCATGACGTTACTATACGGAATCCCTCTTTTTGTCAAACTTCTGGTTGAAATAGCTGATTAAATTCTATGTAATTTTTAAAGCTTTTTTTGACTGAACATCTAGTTTTGGCTTAAGAAATTACAAATTGATTTCCAGTCACCATTTTTCCTCTATTTCTGTCTTGTCTTTGAATTTTTGTATGATCTGTGCTACCTTTCATTTGTCAAATCACACGTCTGATAATTGTAAATTTACCTAGGAATTCTGATCTTGTACAGACGGACAAAGACAAACCGCCAGATCCAAAATACATAAGTTCCTCAGAACATAATAGTATAGTGTATAAACTAAAAAGATGATTTATTCAGTTATCCAAAGAAATTTTTATTTTTAACCAAGGGATAACTCTTTTAGAGTATACTATGTAAGTTTAATATAGCATGTGTTTCAACAACAGTTTATCATGTCGGGGAAATTGTAATTTTTGTCGGGAAATGAGTTATTTATTCAGTTATACAACGAAATTTTTATTTTTAACCGAGGGATAACTCTTTTAGAGTATACTATGTAAGTTTAATATAGCATGTGTTTCAACAACAGTTTATCATGTCGGGGAAATTGTGTTGTCGGGAAATGAGTTGTGGTTTAAATTTAAGAGTGTAACTTTTGTTAAATTTTTATAGAATTGTCTCCCTAATAAATAAAATAATAATAATAAAAAAAAAAAAAAAAAAAAAAACGAGGATTACTCAGTTTCCCGAAAAAATGTATAATTTCCGCGACATGATAAACTGTTTTAACAGAGTAAACTATATAAGATTAATATACCATTATCGAATTGTCTCCACAATTAGAAATGAGGATATGCTCAGTTTTCCGAAGATATTCTTAATTTCCCCGACATGATGAACTGTTTTAACAAAAGTATAATATATAAGATTAATATAGTTTGTGTTAAAACAGTTTATCTTGTCGGTAAAATTAAAAATGTCGTTGGAAGATGGGCTGTGGTTTCAATTAAAGAGCATTATTTTTGTTGAATTTTATCAAATTGTATCATCTATAAAAAAGATGATTTTTTTAGTTTCCCGATGAAATTCTTTATTTTCCCAACGACTGTGTGAAAACAATTTATCCAGTCGGGAGTTATTAAGAATTTCTTCATGAAACGTGGTTATCATGTGTTCTAGGGTTGTGAGGTCTATCGTGTGGTTGTCGGGAATACAAATAGGAAGATTGTATTGCTTAGTGTTGAACATTCAATCATTGTTTTCAGTTTAACATGCTGGTTTCAGACGGCGACTTATAGAATAGTGGCAATGAGGCTTACAAACTATTAACTCTCTTCAATTCTTGAAAAAAAAAATTATGCAAAAAAAAAGAAAAAAAAAGTATTTTCTATCCCCCGACGAGAAGCTCGATTGTGCCCGATGAGGGGGGGGGGGGGGGGGCTCCAGCCCCCATTGCCCCCCTGCTGGCGCCACCTCTGATTGTAATAGACTTTTTTCCAAATGTTTATTGTTTGTTGGCAATATTAGGAACACTGCCAATAACTACAGCAACTGCCGAAAGGACATTCTCGACCCTGAAGTGTGTAAAAACTTATTCTAGAAATTCAATGAAAGAAGAAAGATTGACTGGCTTAGTGCTGTTAAGCACATTTCGAGACATTCCTGTTTGCCCCAAAAAAGTTGTAGAAAACTTTTCAAAAACTTCTCGGCGTATCCTGTTATAGATGGGAGCACAGTGGTTCACTTTTACAGTTTTTTTTCTTTCTACTTAAATGGAAAAGTTAATTCACCTGAATATAACTCAACTCATAATTTTTTAAGATCATAATTTTTAATTCATGTAATTAAAAAAGAAATATTTTATATGTGCCCATGAACTGAAATTAACGGTACAAATGCGACTTTTTAATTAATAAATTACTTAATTTTGCAAGATGATGTAATGCAAGCTTAAATGTAACAAAAAGTTATCAGTTTATATAAAAAATACTTATCATAAAATTACAATTGTAAAAATATAAACAAAATGAGTAAACAGTAATATTTGAAAATGAAACTTTAAGACTTTTTATGGCATTGTTTTATTTCCTTCATAATGGCCTTTTTCGAATGTATTTTTAATGGGTATCTTTATATTTTTGATGTCTTCCTTTCTTTGATTTCGGATTTCCAGTTATAAAGAATGGACGAACCTCTTCTAGAGTTTGGATAGTCGACTTTATTTATTTGAAGTACTTCAGATTGATAACTACAACCTGGTCTCTGAATATCTTTGTCAATTTCTTGAGATGTCAGTTAAAAAAGATTACTTAAATTCATGGTCTTCAAAGATATTTTCATTGTTGTATGTATTTGCATTAATAATTTTAAATCGAGAGACTTAAACTCATATTACATCGATGACCTGAATAATTATTATACCGGTCATCAATGCAATATGAAATTGAGTCTCTTGCTTAATGAGATAAAATCAAAAATGAAAAAAATCTGCTTTGAGTGGTTGCAAAACTGCAACTTAAATCTTCCACCTTAACCCCCCCCCCCCCCGAAAAAAAATCCTGGCTGCAGCCTTTAACCAAATGCATTGTCACCGACATCGAATCTATCTGCCAAGTTTCAGTACGATTTGACGATGTCTAGGAGTCTAAAGGCGTCTTCACCACCATCGACAAACAAAGCACACACACAAAATCGAAGTTAATATAAGGGATTAATAAATAAATACAAATTCCGTTTATATTTTATTATATGTTCGGAACGTTGTCATACTATCTGAGTAAAGAATAAATTACTACATTTTTAAAACTGCAAACTAAAAGAATGTACGTGTGATTAGAGATTTGGAATTTAACACATAAATGTTTAGAAATGTATTGAATGTAATTTTTTCAATGGTGCGTTGTATGTTCAAACTCAAAATTCAAAAGTAACTGCAGTTCTTTAATAGAATTAAGCGTTTTTTAAAAAGACTTTTCCTTATTGGAAATATCACTTTTGTAATATTTGAAATTAGCTAGGACTTTTAAGATTGATTTATCAAAAGACATTTAAATGATGGTGTTGATAAATTGTGCTCACTTCCAAAAGAATCCAACACCATCAGCATGATTTGGAAGCAGCTCAACTGGCTATTAACTCACCTTATATCTAAACTGGATTCGGAGTTTGAAACGATCAGAACTACTCAATCTCGTGAAATTATTCGAAATACGGCAAAATATGTCACTGGCTTTGACATTTAGTTAAAATAGGTCCATTTTTAAATTCCTTATATTAACTTCGTGTGTGTATGTCGATGGCGGGCAAATCGGCCAAATCAGCAACCTTGTAAAAGTTATTGCCAAAAATGTCGCCGAGCAGTCAATTTTTATTTAAATAAGTGAAAATGGTAAATAACATTGTCATGAAGGCCCCTTGGCCTTCCTCCCACACACGAACGATGTTGAGATCAATCCCCATTCTACGCTGGGGACGCCATGTTATGAAGACGTCTAGAGCGTTAGTCTCAGAAATGATTTTGTTTATATATAATTTGTGTCGTCTTTCCGTTCCTATTAGCCAAGATCTAGAGAGGACTCTTGCCATTCATTTCATTAACTGTTATAAAAGATTTACGAACGAATGGGGAAGCCGCTCGTCTCACAAACATCCCGTGTCATATTTTAATCCAATGATCAGTATTGTTTAGTGTAATTGAAAAATTGTGCGATGTTCCATACCCCTAGTAAAGGAAAAAATTTTGAAGAGTAGTTGCCGCATATTTTGCTGATAGAAATGTTCTGCGGAGGCCTAATTTAACTTGCCGTAATCCAATCGGTCTGAAACTTGGCAGATAAAATTCGATGCCGATGACGATGCTTTCTAACAATTTTGGGGGCTGTCTCTCTCACTAAAAGATGGTCATTATAGCCCTCGTGTTGCTGATGTCGCCAGATAATCTGAAAACAACCGAATTTAGAGCGAACGTGCCTTAGAGGCTCCAAATGTAACTAACTTTTGAGACCCTTCTTTTCATACTTTGATTAATTTTCGAAATGGTAATAAGAAATTAATGAAGAATATTTCTGAATATTCCTGCATGCTACAAATAAAGACAACTTACGGCCATCAGACAGCTGGAAAATCTAAAAAAGGAAAACTACTGATGCGTAAGTGGCACCACTTTGTCCCAAGTTCCATTTCAGTCTGCAAAGATATTGCAAATAACGCACTAATCTCTTATTATAACTTCACGATAGTGCATACGTATAGAAGGTCTGACAATCACCTTAGGGCTATATTGGCATCTTCCCCTCAAACTAGTTGGAATGTGTTTGTAACCATGGGCAACATATTACGTATAATAGATGGGGGTCTTTATCTGCTTACACGTCAGAAACTGCTTATAAGATATCCAAAAGTAGTAGACAGTGGGTTACTGCCGTGAATCTGAAAAAAAAAAAAAAAAAAAAACAGAGATAACAATAGGATATACAGCTATGCATCAATTTAGTTAGTGCTGTTGGTAACCATGGGCAATGTATTGCACAGAATCAGACGGGAAACTGGATAATTTGACAATTGGATTTCCTCTGCTTATAGAGCAGAAATCGCTTATCCAGCAGTTACAGTTAGAGACCAGTGAAAAAGTCAGCATTAACCTTTAGTTAGTCGCGTGGTTGACAAATGTCCCCCACAATCAATTTCTCAATAGATGAAAGCCTATGATCAAAGCCTTCTTGCAGTTTTTTTCTTTTTTCTTTTTCTTTTTTCAAGTGTTATTTTAAAAATATTTTTTTAATTTTTACTTTATTCTGTACTACCCACTTACTTTGATATTGGTCACGAATTTAATGGTATGCACGAAAATATGAATTTGGGGGACATTTGCCCCCCCCCCCCCCACTCGACTAACCGCGATACAAAAGGTCGCGCCCCTAACCAAAGGTTAAGGACTTGATTCGAAGCATGCGCAGATCTTTAATATTGGTTTCCCATTGGCGACGGTAGTTTTACGCCAAATACACGCCAAGTTTACATCTTTAAAATGTCGGAAGTTTTGAATGCTGATCGAACTTTAACACGGAAAGAAGTGGAACCTGACAATTCTAACACCGCAAAGTTAGTACAATGTTATTTGTTATTCAGTTCTAAGTAACGTGTTCGACAACAAAATCTACTATTAAAGCCTAACTTTTGGGCATATTTTTAAAACAGAGTTTACAATAAAAAGAAAGCAGTTACCTTTATTTAAACATTTTGCTTTTATGTGTATAAAGTGTTTCAGTAATGCTTTGAAAGATTTTGAATGTTAACTAATCAGTTCACATATATGTTCATGTGCAACACTGTAAAGCTCTTAAGAGCTCTTAGTTACAAATAGTATTCAAATACATTAGTCATCAACAAAGTTTCATTAAACATTTAGTACAGGAGATATAGGCAAAAAATAGGCTAAAGGTGGAACTAATTCCCACAGAAGCGGCGATTGAATTTTTTAGCTCGTGGGGGATATCTTTTTGACATACTAAAAGTCTAGAAAAATCTGAGCGTGCAAAATGCGTTTTTTGGCCGCCATCTTGGATTTTTTTTGTAAAAATCACAAAAAGTCATGTGTGGTATCAAATTACCGAAAATTTTATACTGAAAAAGATTATCATTTTAGTTTTAAAAAGTACAAATAATTAGCAAAATAGTGACCAAAAAACTAAAAGTTTATGCAGTGTTAAAAATCCTTTTTATTAATAAATAATAAAATAGTTTTATAATACGAATGCATCATGCATTTCGTCAACAACTTTCATCTTACATAAGAAAAATCTATATATATTACTATTCTTTTGAAATACTTTCTTTCAGTGCACTATTTGTGCAATCTCTACCAGAACAGCGGCAACCTATCTCGGTACATTCCAAGCCATAACGTCGACACGTACATCTACCACTACCACACTGTTCATTTGTATACGTTTTCCATGTGCAGCGGACCTTGTTCAACAATAACTCTGGTGAAGGGCTCATTTCACACGTTATGGGCTGTAGTTGGTCTCCTAACTTTTCCAACCCCACACTTGACAATATTAGTGTTCATAGTTTTCCAACAATAACATTGTAAATGTACGCGAAGATGATAAACAACAGCATCTTCTGTAGGTGGCAGTGTTACCATATTAAAATCACTTCCACCGTACAATGATATCAATGCTTTGGTACCAATTAATGTAAGTTCTTTTCTGATCCAAACAGAGTAGTACAAATATTAAATTCCTTACATTTCTAAAAATGTCTATGTGTTGCCTATTTACTTTTTCCAAATAAAAAACTTGTGATATCGCATCTAGTTAAAGCATGTGAAAAGAGAATAATTTTGTATCCCTTATCCCAAGCACATGTTCCATCTTTAATGTTACGTTTCTTTATTGCCGGAAGTTGGAGGCAAACACATATTTTTTGTATTATGGTAAATCAAAAGTACAAAGATATCGGTGTCCTCAGCAACAACTATTACACGCATTTTTTCTGCTAAGATCAGTGCTGTTTTCACTATAACTGTATCAGTATCATCTGTAGCATGAATCACAGTGTGACCATTCTCTTCCGAGTGTTTTCCAAGGCTTGTAATAAAGGACTGTTTATTTTTTTTTTATTAGAAACAAAAAGGTCCTTTGGCAAATAGAAGAGGATAGCTCTCAGTAAATTTCACTGTTGCTGATTGTTTTGTGCGTATCTGATGATCTACATCCTTTGTACTGGAGATGATATGGCCACCAAATACTATTGTCACAACTTGATATTGCTTATAGCAAAATGACTGTTATATAATTATAATAAATTTGAAAATTTCCCAGTTTTTGGCCATGGTTCAGTGAAATTAACTGAGAGCTCTCCACTTCTTATTGGCAAAGAACCCTTTCTTTCCAATAAAAAAATATACAGTCCTTTATAACCATGCTTGGAAAACACTTGGAAGAAAATGACCATATTGTGATTCATGCTACAGATGATACTGACACAGTTATAGTGAAAATAGCACTGACCTTAGCATAAAAAAATACATGTAACAGTTGTTGCTGAATACACCGATGTCTTTGTACTTTTGATTTACCATAATACTTTTGCAGTCTTCTACTTCCAGCGATAAAAAAAGGAATATTAAATCGGTGCAATATGTGCTTGGCGATAAGGGATGCAAAATTATTCTCTTTTCACATGCTTTAAACGGATGCGATACCACAAGCTCTTTATTTAGTAAAAGTAAATCGACAGCATATAGACATTTCTGTAAATGTAAAGAATTTAATATTTGTGCTACTTTGTTTGGATCAGAAAATGCTAACAGAAACGTACTCGCAGATATTGGTATCATTGTACCCGGTGGAAATCCAAAGACTGATAATCTGAACCTACTACGATAAAATATCTACTTGAAAAAAATCACAACTGCCAAAATTTGAATTTAATATTGCAAGATTGCCACCTACAGAAGATGCTGCTGTTTACCATCTTCTCCGCGTGCATTTACAATGTTATTGTTGGAAAACTATGAACATTAATAGTCCCAAGTGTGGGGTTGGAAAAGGTAGGAGACCAACTACAGCCCATAACGTGTGAAATGAGCCCTTCACCAGAGTTATTGTTGAACAAGGTCCGCTGCACATGGAAAACGTATACAAATGAACAGTGTGGTAGTGGTAGATGTACGTGTCGACGTTATGGCGTGGAATGTACTGAAATAGGTTGTAACTGTTCTGGTAGAGATTGCACAAATAGTGCACTGTAAGAAAGTATTTCAGAAGAATAGTAATAGATATAGCTTTTTTCTTATGTAAGATGAAAGTTGTTGACGAAATGCATGATGCATTCGTATTATAAAACTATTTTATTATTTATTAATAAAAAGGATTTTTAACACTGCATAAACTTTTAGTTTTTTGGTCACTATTTTGCTAATTATTTGTACTTTTTAAAACTAAAATGATAATCTTTTTCAGTATAAAATTTTCGGTAATTTGATACCACACATGACTTTTTGTGATTTTTACAAAAAAAAACCAAGATGGCGGCCAAAAAACGCATTTTGCACGCTCAGATTTTTCTAGACTTTTAGTATGTCAAAAAGATATCCTCCACGAGCTAAAAAATTCAATCGCCGCTTCTGTGGGAATTAGTTCCACCCAAAAACCTATATCTCCTGTACTAATTATTGTTTATCATTTTATATTTTGTTGCATTTAATAGAAAAGCATCTTGAATCAATTAACATTATTTTCCGCATTTTCTGATGCTTTGTGAATCTGTCGATCATCGGATTTTTGAGTCCAGTTGAATTTTAAAAATAACTTTCAAGTCATTTACTTTAATGCAATACGTTGTGATACACATTGCCGCTTGAAAATATTCCCTTGCAGTTTAGACTTCTTCGGAAAGTAAAATTGGTATTTATATCGATCCACCAGATCACTGTGTGGTTATCGCCTAAGGTGCCGAATCCTTCATTAGGCACGAAAGTTTGTTGTGGTTCGAAATACACGTTAAGTTGTATGATAAACCGTTATTTTGTAGTTCATTCAGCGTACAAATCAACCAACATTAATGTCAAATTATGAAAATAATTCATAGACACTCTGCAATCTCTGATTTTTAAAATTTTAATTCCATGGAAACTTAGACTGATATTCACGGGTAATTCCTATTGAAAGACTTCCTGGAAGGTATTTCGCTCACTTGATGGCTGTAGAGTTAGAGCTCTGGCCTCGCATGACTAAAGGTACCGGGTTCGAATCATGGTTAGGCATGGACGTTCGTTGGGATTCGGAATGCACGTTAAGATGTAGGTCCCGGCCTGATTAGCCGTCATTGTGCCTAAAATTAGGTCGTCGAGCTTACAAACCAACAGATTTCTCCATAAATTATGGAAGACATTTTTTTTTTAAATCGAATTTTATATAATATTTCTTGGCCGTGTTTTTTTCTTTGCATTTTTGTTTCTTGCACTATAGAAAAGAGAAAAATCGCGATTTAAGCACGTTGAGGAAACCTGAGGATTCTTATATCTTTCGGAAATACATTACAATATCTAACTGTGGTGGATTTTAGATTGAGTAATTCCTGTAATAAATGCGCATGCGTCGTACGGGCACAGTAGAAGCACTTATTTGTTTGAGAATAAAGGCCAATAAAATTCAATTGTGATCTTAATTTCGACAGGACCTAAAACGAATTATTGTGGCATAACTATTTCTTTTCCATCGCAGTAGTGTCCACAATGCTTTAAAAAATATTTAAAACCTTTGAGAAATAATAACATTTTATAAAACGATTACTAATAGGGCTACCTAGGGCTTGCCAGTTTCCACTTGTTTCACAACAGAAAAAAATTATCGACACACTAGAAGGTCGATTAAAGTCAATTTAAAGAAGCGCTTAAATGTGTTTTAGAAAAAGTCCCACTAATTTAGAATTTTTCACATAATGCATTAAAATAGTCGTCTTATAATTTTTTTTTACACTTTCAGCTGCAATGATGCTAACTTTAATCTCCTGAAGTTAGAAGTTATGAAATGAAATTGTCTTCAAGATCAGGTTTCAAGCTGAACAACAAAGAAATAGTTGAATAGCCATCGCATTTCTTGGGGTAAGTTTTTGAAGAAATAAACTGGAGATGGTACAGGTAAGTGGTCAGTTTAAGTGGATTGGGTTAACTGTATCCGTATTTGTACTGTTTACCAACAAAGCACCTGAGGAGGGTCGAAAACCGGCTCTCTAACATTCCGAATGGGCGAAAAGCAGGGTTGTAAAGCATTGATGTCAATGGTAATCTGAGACTGTATTGTAGTCAAGCTGTAAATAATTGTCTTTCAAACAACTAATTCAATTACCAGACTCTCTCTCAATGGATTTTAAACATTCGGAAATATATGTTGACTTAGTTAAAATTGTAGTTTTTATTTATCAATAGCTCTCAATGATCAAATTTCGGGTGAATCGCAGTAAAAAGAGCTGATTTCGGCGCGATTTTGGTTGTCATTGATATAGATTGTCCCGTTAGAGAGACCAGGTATTTTCCATTGAAAAGTCTGTACCGTTAGCGACAGAGCACTGATCCCTAACTCCTGGATAACTTATAAGCGGTTTCTGCTCTACAAGCAAATGAAGCCATTGTAGCGTATGTTAGAAAAAAGAACACAAACCTCGTCATTCAAATCCAATCGAGGAACTAATTTATTTTTTCAATTTTTTACATCAAGTTGCCACTTAAATTTTTAAAACTCAAAACGAAATATTATAATATTATGTCTAAGGGCCTTATTATACAGAGCCACTCGAGTGGCTAACGCGCGCGTTCGCGTTAGACGCCCGGGCTAGCGACTGCAGTGGCCATCAGGCCTAGCGTCCGTGCTTGTTATGATTTCGTTCCCCTTTCTGTATTCAGAATGTTTTCGTCAAGTGAGGATGATGAATTGCGCATGCTTATCTTATTAAGAAACGAAGAAAGAATAAAACTTTAGGAGTGCGTCCCTTCTTACCAAGAAGGCCCTCAATAGATTTATTTCATACTCTGCCGTAACTGTAACGCGTCAAAGTTGTCCATTAGTTGGAATAATAAGTTAATATTGTATTTTTTTTTCTAAGAGTATTGGTGTACTTAGCAGTTGAGTAAATTAATTAAAAAAAACTTACGACAGTCTTTTGTCAAACTTATATAATTAATATACACTGATTTGAAATTAAACGAAATTTATCCATTTTCTAGAAAATTCATGGAAATTGATCACCACACCACACTATTTATGTAGTAGAAGCACTTATTGGAACTGTACAACATACATGCAATAGCGACACGGGGCCATAAGTGCCGGCTGAATTATTTTCACGGGATTGTAAATGACCACTAAAGGGAATGCAAGGTGGTTATTTTTTTATTTTTTACTTTCAATTACCCATATGTAATACATAGGGTAATAAAAGTGTAGTGTTCGCTAAAAAAAAAAAAAAAAAAAAAAAGGATTTTTTTTTTTTTTTTTTTGTATTTCAACACGTTTTGGAACATCCTGTTATCAAAAAAGTTATCTGGAAAAATGTCTGTCTGTGTGTACGTGGTCAGCATAAACTCTCGACAATTTGGCTTACGATGTTCAAATTTGGTGTGAGGGTTGGTGATGGTCCAAGGACCTACCATTAAGGTTTGCGACAAAATCGCGCATGCGCATAAGGTAGCTGCCATTGAAAAAAATCATGTTCTTCAATGATTGCTAAAGAGCCGTTCTAACGATTTTGTTCAAAATCGCTGTGGTAATGCCTCTTAATGTGTTTTTTTTTTTTCAAAGATGCGTATAAGAATTATCGCAACAAAAAAATATCACCAAACTGGCCGTATTTTCTCAATGAATGATAAAAATATAAAAATGGTAAATGACACAAATCCATATCAGTAATATAGTGTAATTGAAAGTTGTACGATGTGCCACACCCCTAGTTTTTTGCTTTAACTTTGATTTTTCAGTTGGATGTCTAAATGAAATTTTAATTAATTGTTTTGTATTAAATTTCCGTTCCATTGAATATTTAAAAACCTATAGCATACTTTTATTTCCAGTTAATCGTACCACTTTTCTCCACATCATTTTAAAATTTCGAAAACCAGGGGGGTGCACTCTTTTGTACCTCCTTGGCGATGCCCATGAATACGGTTTTTCCCCTCCTCCTTCCTTTCCCTGCAAATTGCTTATTATGCCTTATATTATTTTAATTAACTTTTTATTTTCACATTATATTCCGCTTTTATTATGTCAATATTAAATGTAAAACATTTTTTCCTCAACTTGTTGCATTTTTCGTCAAATAACTTGTACTAAACACAATTAATGTGCTTTTTCTTACGAAACTAAACTTCAGTTAGTCATTTGCACGTTTAGTAAAAATGGAACATCATTATTCGAAAACGTGGTATGTGTGATGCACAAACGTGAAAAATTATACTTGATAATTCGCCTGTTTTAAAAACTCATCATTCCATATTAAAACAAAAAGTCACATTGATATATTTCTGACTCAAACAGAAGCATAAGTTGATCCCACAAAATAAAAATATGTGGTACCGAATGATTTTCCGTTTCCTTCAAACAAAAATATGCTATCAATGTGCTATGCATTTTTATATTTAATTTCATTTAGCAGCTGTCACCGACTTGCTTACAAACAGGATTTTTGAATACTATTTGACGATTTCAATTATCTTGAAGTTATCTATGGTTATAATTATGTTCGCAGGCCATCAAAGTAGGTAGAGGGAAAGTGTAGGTGAGGACTCTTTCTTTCCCCCTACATTGATGAACTGCAGACTTCTAGTATAGAATTTCTGATTCGTCAAACCCAGTTTGAGCAGCCTTCCAATATTTTCTTTACAATTGTTCTACACATTTTTTTATGTCCCATTTTTAGTTTTTTCATTCAATTCGGTTTCCTTCTGAATCGGAATAAAAAAGAATGTAATAAAATTTTGGAAATTTCGACTCTTCAACTTTCTAAAACTTAAAGACCTGGACTCTTCCCTCCCCACACCCCGCTAGAGTCGGTCCTGCATATGTGCAATACTTATATGCAATGCACATGTGCAAACCTTATTTGCAATACATCCAGGTATTACCTATTTGCAATACATCATGTTATACAAATGTGCAATACGCAAGTGCAAATACATGCAATATTATATAAAAACAATATAGTCTCTATAAAAGCTTTTTTCTACAACGTAATGCAACATTTCAATTTATATCCTGATACAGCCCAATAATATTGCCAAGAGAAAAATAATCGTCGCATACCATTGCTTCTCACTAAATTTCGACAATCGATTGTCTTATTTACCATGAAACAATCGATAGTTTGCCCTTTTTCGATACTATCGATTTTTCACTCGATTGCTCATCTGAACAATCGTTTGAACTATAGATATTAAAATAATCGATGTTCAAGGAACACTTGACACAGGGCCTGACCATGACAAGTTGGGACCCAAGGCAGGGACACTTTCAGGGGCCTCAGGGACCTCTTTCAAAAGCGAGATTTGTTGGAAATTTGCTTGACAAAAAGTCAAAATAGACAAAAAAGACAAAAATAGAAAAAGTTGATAAACTAAGGTTAATATTGTATTCTAAAGTTTTTTTTATCACAAATAAAGAAACAAATTTCAAACAATCAAATTTATAGATCAAAAGAGGAAAAACTTTGTTATATATAGCATTGCATTTCACTATCACAATGTATAGTAATATCCATGACAACAATATCTGCAGCTTTATTCACAATTTCAGAGTGAATATTTGAAGAGTTCGAAAAGCTGATCTCACAATAAATTCGTCAAGACTTTCTTTAAATTTTTTTTCTCTATCTTTCAAGAAGTCTTGTTTTTAAATCCTTTATATTAACTTCGACTTTGTGTGTTAGTTTGTTTGTCAATGAAAGCGGAATTTGCGGCTGTCTAATCAACCCCCTTACCATCATCCAATCAGGTTTAAACTTGCAGATAGGTTCGACGTCGATGACAATGCATTCTATCAATTTTTGGGGTTGTTACTGTCACTCAAATGTCGCTTTTACGGAATACTAATTAACCAACTTGGAGTCATCCAATCGCATTAAAATAACATTGAATCGTTCATTGTTGAAACTCTTTCTTGTTGGTAAATTATTTTTTTTAAAAAATAAATAATAAAATTACTTTAATCAGTATAAATAAATTATATTTCTATGTGAGAGCACAAATTCACGTCCATTTTTAATAAAAAAATAAATTGAAACGTAGTTTGCCACTCATTTTGCTGATACAAATGTTTTTGATATCGACCCTGTGTTAATGAATACAAAAATTGACGATGCATATCGGTTTTTTTAAAACTCTATTTTTATGGGTTATATTATTTAAGATTTTAAATGATGGTTTAATTTATTTGATTAAATACACTCTGGGATACTAAAGACGGTTCAAGATTAATTCAAAATGATTTTTATATAAAAAATTCTTTATACAGATTATAAATATATTCACATAACTTCAGTGAAACAAAATTTAGAGGTTTACATTTAATTTCGAGGCCCCCTCATATATTGGGCCCAAGGGCCAGATCTTGTGGGCTTTGTTGATGATCAGGGCCTGACTAGATAACTGGGTCAAGGCAAGTCTGTAAACAAACTTAATATGCCACAAAACAAACAATAATCCTCTATCACAGTCGCGCACGCACGCCACAAGTAGCGAGGGTAGGCGACAGCAGTGGTCAGCTCATGCCACAGACGCGACCACTAGCCACTGCTGTGGTTCAGTATAATAAGCTCCATAGGATATAATGGTCCGCGAAGAGTGGCATGCGTGCGCGTTAGAAGCTAACGCGCGCGTTGGCCACTCGAGTGGCTCTGTATAATAAGGCCCTAAGGATTGCAAACCTCTTTAAATAGTTTTGATGTTACAGCTTCCTTCCCAACCACGAGAGAACTTTTCACTACATTTTTAAGTGAAAAGTTCTGACATGAACTCTTCTTCACAACACGATAATCTATAAATGGCAAAATACACAATACAATCCTCAACTTAATTTGATTCCTACCTAAAGATATTAACAAACAAAACATCCTACGCAATAGTAAACATAAACATCAAAAATAACTAATGAAATGACGTGACAAGATATCCAACCAAATAGGAAATTACAATATTTGAACTATTACTATTATTTTACTCCTAAATATAAAAAGCGTGTATTAAAGTTCAACTTTAAGCTCAATTAGTAACTGGCATGCGACTTAAGGTATCTGCATTAATGGGTAATTTGCTCTTCCGGTGAATAACCTCATAGTTATAAGGCTGTAAAGTCAGTGCCCAGGGCATGAGTCTTGGATTGCAGCCAGCATTCGATTTTAGCCAAACTAATGGGTTGTGATCTGTTTGAATCTGAAATTGGATCTCACCATCCAGATAAGAGTGAAATTTTTTTACGCTCCAAACAATGGCAGCACATTCATTTTCAGTGGTTCCATACTGTTTATCAGCAACAGAAAACTTTTTGCTCAAGTATAAAATAGGAGGCTCTTGGCCATCATCATCTATTTGGGAAAGCACAACTCCTATTCCTTTATCCGAAGCATCACATTGCATCAAAAATCTCTTTTGGAAGTCTGGTGCATACAAAACAGGATGAGAACTTAATTTATACTTCAATACTTTAAAGGCTTCTTCACATCTTTCGTTCCACACTATATTTCCTCTTCTTGCACGACCCTTCAGTGTTTCACTTAAAGGCGCTGCAATAGTAGAAAACATTGGGCGAAAAAACTGTCGCGGCGGATGCTAGATGCTGGAACTTTAATTGATGTCGTGACTAATATCTCTTTATCGACTGATATCTCTTTATCGATAACAACAAGACCTACTGGACGAATTCTGGAGAAGATGGTGCAAAGAGTACTTGTTACAACTGCGTACTTTCCATCAGGTGCGAAACCCTGGAAAATTTTCTGGAATTCGTGTAAGAGATCTTGTCCTTTTACAAGAAAAAGTGAAACCTAGACACCTGTGGAGAAAAGCCCGGGGGGAGAACTTGATCTCTGGTGGTGATGGAAAAGTCCGTTCATGCGTAATTCAAGTTAATGGCCGAACAATCACTCGTCCGCGGTACAGCTGGTCATCCCCCGAGAGATGGACCAGGGAGGGGAAGGTGGGGGGGGGGGGGGGGGAGAGAATGTCGCGGCTCATGCTAGATGCTGAAACTTTAAATGATGTCGTGACTGATGCTAGATGCTGAAACTTTAATATTTCGCAGACGACTTTAAATGTAGAAAGGTGAATTTGTTAACAGGAAGAAAGTTAAATGCACTATTCTTAGGTTTTCGTGTTCTAAGTAAAACGGTGTTTGTTTGTGGAAAATAAAAGGAATTTATTCTCTCACTTTAGAGTATATATTGTGTATTCGAAGTTCTAAAATACATACGCAATAGACACAGTGCAACGGAAATATTTGAAAAACTGCTTCCGGCCTATGGACGCAGTATTTTTTCAAGAGCCCATGTTTTTAGGTGGTTTAAGGCATTTTGAGAATGAAAAAGAACCAATTGCAGATGGATCAAGGAATCATTCACAAAGAGTTTGTGCCTCAAGATCACATGGTAAATCAACATTTTTACTGACAAGTTCTCGAGAGACTTCGAAAAGAGGTCCTGCTTGAGAGATCAACTATCAAAAACATGTGGATGTTGCATCACGACAAATGGTCCTTGTCACACCGCGATTTTTATCAATGAGCTTGTGGCCAGTAAAAACATTCATGTGGTTCCTCAGCCTCCTCATTCACCCGACTTGAATACTTGTGAATTTTTTTTCTGTTCCCAAGATTGCAAAATCATCTCAAGGGACGTCATTTTGGAACATTGGAGAATATTCAAACAGCCGTAACCGACCAACTGAAAGCTATTCCAGTATCCGAGTTCCAGCGCTGCTATGAGGAATGGAAGAATCGTCGCCATCGCTGTGTGGCTTCGCAAGGTAGTTACTTTGAAGGAGACAATGTGAATTTGCAATTTTATTTCAATAAAAAAACTGGAAAAAATCAGTCGCATTACTTAATTTACAATAATTTTTTTAATAAAAATATGGTTATTGAAAAAAAAAAAAAATTGGCACTTAAAAGAAGTAATGACTGTTTTAATGCTGATATGTGGTTCTATTGACTAATGAAATTGCCGACCACTGACCTAAATAAAGTTTGCAATTATTATTTTTCCCCCTTTATCATATCTCTTGTTGCTATTATACATATATGCTTTACTTTTACAAGTCAATTTATTCGTATAAACAGCTTTCGTGATTGGTTCCGTAATCTAAATAATAATTCCTTATTATACACAAGAATTAATTGAATAAGATTTTTCATTCTTACTTAACATAGCGTTTTAAAGGTGTTTGATAAAGTGGTGCATTTCAAATATTTCAATAAGGGGTCGTTCAAATATTACGTAAGCATGTTTTTGGTAATTTTTGACCCCCTCCCCCCCCTTGTCAGCAAAAATAAGCAAATCGCATACCCCCCCCCTATAATTACGTAAGAATTAGGTACCCCCCCCCCCCCACCTGCTAATGATTTTTTTTTTTTTTTTTTTGTAACGTTAATAATCTAAAAAAAAGTTAGGATTCAATGCAAATAATAAACTTTAACTCGCCTTAAAAGGGAAAAAAATATATTAATTTTTTTTAAATCTTAAGTTTATCACAATTTTAATGGCACATAAATGTAATTTTCATAATCAATTAAGTCTATCTAGTCAGATTTTATCCAGGGTTGCTCTAGCCAGTTTTTATGTCTGAAATTATAGGGTTTCTGGCATCTGATGTTATTGCTTCATCACTTGTTTCGCACAAGGAATCTGGGCAAACTTCCTCTTAGCTTATCCACTCGGTATCTTCCATGCCTTCTACATAATTGATGATGCACATCAGTTCATTTGCTCGACGAGCAGCAATTCTCATAGGCCGAACTAGGCTGGCTATTTTCGCCATGAACAATTTTCTTATGACGAATTGTCGATTTTAGTGAAGCGTGGTACCAACCACATTTCCCACAAGTCCTTGCAGACAATTGTGATTTGATGGACGGACAAAAATAGTCATAGGGCATTTTTAAAAATCCACCCAGGGGGACATGCAGGTTCAAGCTTAGTCGGAGACTTAATTCCAGGAATTCCCCCTTCTCACTTGTTATTAAATCGTGTGATGTTTGGGCCATTTTGATAGGTGGAGGTATAAAGCGTTCTTTTAAAATGCGAAATAATCCACTACGAGCAGGAGAGCAACACTGCTTTTCTTCGCATTTTACAATTTGTAGAAAGTATTGACTCTCTTGCACGTGCTTCGAATACCAATTCATATCACAGTTTTTTTTTAGAAATAAAGGGATTATTAAATGCTTACGTAAGCATCACTCATCCCCCCCTCCCCCCCTGTCAGCAAAAATAAGCAAATCGCTAACCCCCTCCCCCCCCCCCTAGGTTCTTACGTAATACTTGAACGGCCCCTAAAAGTAAAGCATGCAATAAAAATAAAAATTAAAAAAAAAAAAAAAAAAAAAAAAAAATTTTGTAAAAATTGTGTAACATCAAGCGAAATTTTTAAATTTCCAGAAGCTATTTGTAAACAAAATAAAAAAGAAGTTTATAAAATTATAGCCCAATTGCAAAAACATCTTCATCAACTTTATTTTAATTTAAAAAAAGAAAACAAATTTCTCTTCTATTACATTTTATGGATGTTTGATGCTTCAAGATAATGGTAGACTTTATTTATTTTCACTTTTACGAACACACAGTTGATTTTGCTGGTGGGCTAGTCATATATGCTGTTTAACATAAAATACTTCTAAAAGACCACTCTGAAGACACATAAAGACAAACAAGACTGAAGCATGAAGACATGGGGAACTCAAAATTTTTATTGGTAGATAAAACGAATACTACAAAAATACATTAATTAGTTTAAATTCAAACAACAATTCAATCACAATGATAGATTTTACTTTGGATTTACTAATATTCGGCAAATGTGTTGTTACGTAAAAATGTACAATGCAGCGAATATAGAAGGCTCCATTTTCAAACTGGAACGCCACTTTCTCGTCCATTTCCCTCGGCACTTTCACAGAAGATGGTTCACTTGTTGACCAGTGGTATGTCACCTCACCTGGCATCGAGGACTGCATATCCTCATTTGTCGATGAGACGGCAAATGCACGTCATCTTGGCGCAGCACACAGGGTAGCTGGCAGAATTTCCATTCTGGAATATCAATTTGCTCCGTACTTCCACGGAAGTCGGTTGACTTGTAGACCAGGGGTATGTCACCTCACCTGGCATTTAAACGAGGACTGCGTATCCTCATTTGTTTATGAGACGGCAAATGCAATTCCTCTTGGTGCAGCACACAGGGTAGCTGGCAGTTTTCCAGTCTGGAATATCAATTTGCTCCGTACTTCCACGGAAGTCGGTTGACTTGTAGACCAGGGGCATGTCACCCTCACCTGGCATTTAAACGAGGACTGCATATCCTCATTTGTTGATGAGACGGCAAATGCACATCATTTTGGCGCAGCACACAGGGTAGCTGGCTGAATTTCCAGTCTGTAATATCGATTACATCCATTCTTCCTCAAATCAAACGGTGGTTCAATTCTGACCACCGGTTTATCATCGCTCGTGACATTTCAAAAGGTCTGCGAGTTTTGTTTTAATTCACACTTGCCATTCTGGTGTAGCACCATAGGGTCACTTGCTGCATTCCCAGTTTGGAATATCGAGTCTGTAAATCCTTAAGTAATCATTGCAATTGAACTAAAAAAATGTTTCCAGATGGTTCCATCTAGTACATTGAACAACAATTCACAAAAAATAAACAGTATATTTAAAAAACAAATAATTGCGGAATATCGTCTTGATGTATGGTTATAATTTCCATTGAACTTCTCGTATAATATGTGCATTGCAGGTAATTTCTATGAGACTGTTGAAACAAGTGGTTGCATAACTCACAAGTTCTTTCTTCTGTTCCATATGAAATGTCATGTTGAGCTATTTTTCCCTGACGCATATTGCGCTGTTTAAGGTTCAACCACTTTTGACCACCTGAAAATAAATAGATATGGAATGATAATTTTTCATTATTTTTTGATCGAATATTCTCTTTCGAATTTGTTACCTAAATGCAACGTAAAATACACTTTCAAATGTTCAGAATCATTAAATATTAGAATAAGTATTTAAATTGCAATTTTGATAATTGCAATTATTTGATAATTAAATATCGAATTGAAGTTGAATATAATTTTTTTCATACATAATTTTTTTTTTGTATATTTAACGTAAAGTTATTCCCAATTAGCTCTTCATATATTAGATAAATTAAATAAATGTTTGCTTAAAATATAGGTAGTAAGGTTGGTTGGTTGTTTTCAGATTATCTGGCGCTGTCAGCAACACAAGGGCTGTAATGCGCCGAAACATTCGTCATTTGACAAGCCAACATACATTTACAAACACCCATTCCTTACACGGGACTCGAACCAGCAACCTCGCTGTCTAGAAGCTAGCACGCTAACCACTATACCGTTTGGTCGGCTAGGTAGTAAGGAATTCAAATTCTAGTTGTTACTTTGTCATTATTTTAAGCAATAGTTTAAAAATAGTAAAAATAATAATAGTATTATTTTTGGTAATAGTTTTAATTAAAAGCAATAGTAGTTATTTTAAATTGGAAATAACTTTATATTCAGTCTACTTCTATTTAACTTCAATCTGATATTAAATTATCGCCTATATTTTTATTATACTTTGCAAGTGTACATATTGTTTAGTTACTTTATGGTTATTTTCTGCAATAATGGTGTTATACTTGAAAATAATAATAAAAATACATTTGGTTGTTTAATATCGAATTAAAACAAATAGAAAAAATTTTTGTCAATAATTTTTAAATGGATTGAATTTAAAGTTACTCGTAATTAGTTTTTCAAATTTTAGATAAATTAAGTACGCTTTAAATATAATTAGAAAGTAATTCACATTTTAGTTGCTACTTTATGAATATTTTAATTAATAATTTAGTAGTAATCTTAATGAATATTTAAAAAAAAATATTATTTTGAAAATACAGATTTCTAATAATAGATAATCCGCAATTAGTCTTTTTAAAATATAAGTTAGATATTTAGATAATTGCATAAGCAGACATGACATTTTGTAGTTAAATTATTTTAATTGTACTATGTATAAAGTGTTTCTCCATTTCAAAAACTGAAGCAGAAAGTAGTTAAATGACTGCTTCAGTTAATTAATTCACATTTAATAAATATTATGTAAAACACTTAACAATTAATGGTTAAAAGGTAATTAAATTATTTAAAAAAAAAAAAAAACTTACATATAATATTCATTGTCAAGGGCCTTCTGCATTGCCTTGGAATAATTCTCTGGTTCCAAATACAATTGAATCATAATATGATTTTTCAAATTGTCTATAAAAACCAAAATAACTCAAATTAACGATTTGGTATGAAATTTGCAATGCATTTTTCATTCTTAAACCACTTCCTATTTAAAATATGGTATTTCTTATTATTTAGGATTTTAAGAAAGTACCTGCATTTAAAAAGTTTTAAAGTTGAGGTTTTGAAATTTGTTTTGTTCTTCAATCACTTTTTTTTAAAGTTACAATTAATTTATAACTTCAGTTAAATTTATGACACACGAAACTGTTCTAATAATATCAGATTGTTATATTTTGTAATTATTCTAAATATTTATTAAATATCACTTTTAACGTTCCTTAATACATGATAATTAATCGTTTGTTCACGTGACTTAGCTTTTCTAGAAAAATTTCATGCTTTATAATTGAGGAGTGCCCAATAAATATTATTTTGAAACTAAGAAAAGAGGGAAGAAAACTAGGAACAAAATCCTTTTATTTTTTTTTAAAGTAGAAATAAGATACTTTATACAATAAATTACTATGAAACAAATGAAACATTTTTTTGATTTATATAAAAACCAATTCTGGCTAATACACTAAATATATATATATATATATATTTTTTTAATGATTTAAATAGAAGCTTTTTTTCTTCTTCTTTTTTTTCTTTTTTTTTCTTTTTTTTTTCTTCAGAATAAAACACAGATTTCAATTGTTTTAAAATGCGAGACATGCTTTGAGAACATTTAAGATACACATATTATGTAAATTATAATTTTCAGCAATTTAAAGCCCACTCACCATAGTTGTATTTCTGATACTCAGCTAAGCTGCTCCATAACTTTCTCAGTTGTATTTCTTTGTCTTGAACATCAGTAACATCACCCCTGCTTAAGGATTGTGCCGCGTCAATTGCAATCACATCTTTTTGGTATAATCCTGTTTAAACAAACGTCAGATAGTTGTATGAATATTTATTTCAATGTATGCACTGTTGAAAGCCAAACTAATTATAAATTATTTTTTATGTAATTTTTGGGAATCTGATAAAAATTACTTCGTTCAACACAGATTTAGTGGCGCATGCGCACGTATGTTATAATTTTTTCTTCCTACGCAGCGTAATCCGCATGACAAACAATGCACGAAATGGGAGTTCAATGAACAATTAAACATAATTTATTGATAATTGTTAAGAAATTAAAAACTAATATTACAAAAGTCAAGTATTAAATGTGAAAAATAATACAACAAATAAAAACAGAGTTTTAAAAAATTCTTTATATGCATTGTTAACTTTTATATCCATTAACACAGCGACGATATCAAAAATATTTCTATCAGCAAAATGTGCGGCAAACTACCTTTCAAAATTTGATTCAAAATGAACACGAACGTCATCCAAATATCATTGATTTATTCTGATTAAAGCAATTTTATTATTTATTTATTAAAAAAAAATTGGCAACAGGAAAGGGTTTCAACAAAGATAGGTGCAATGCTTTTTTAATGCGATTGAATTGCGGCAAGTTTGTTTATTAGTATTCCGTAAAAATAACCTTTTAGTGACAGTAAAAGCCCCAAAATTTGATAGAATGCATTGTGATCGACATCGAACCTATCTGCCCAGTTCCAGTTCGATAGGATGACGGCAAGGGGGTTTATAAGGCCTCCGCGGATTCCGTTCCCATCGACAAACAACCGAAAAACAAACATGCTTTCATACCTACAAAAGCGAAGTTAGTATACAGGATTTATAAAGCATATTAATACAAGGCATCTTACCTATATATGGAATACATTGTGATTTTGTATTGAACATTCTATTTCTTAAAACTCCAAAATTATTTTCAAAGGAAAGAAAATCATTCATTTTTTCAAATTTCCTTTTCATTTGGTTAGGTACACACTGGAAAAGAAAGAGCATACTTGATTATAGAAAAAATATATTGTTATAAATGAGCTCTGTTCGGAAGTACATATCTTGGCAATTTTTTTTTAAATATTATTGTAAATAAAAAATACTAAAATCTATATAATCACTTGGAAAAACATCATGAAACGAAAATCTGTCACTTAGAAAATTAAAAAATATATTTATAGTTTCTTGTCATACTTTACAAAACAAGCTTTTAATGCCGTTGGCCGTTGCATTTATTTAGAGTTTTTTTGGTCTTACGCATCGCTTCGTAAAATTTTATTTGGAATGATTGGTACGTTTCAGTTATGATGGTAAATTCATTGAAATGATAATTAAAAATACATTAAAGCTTTAAAAATTTATTTTTAATATAATAATTATTTAAAACACTATTTGATAATTGAATCAAATACTGAAAAAAAAATTATATTCTGTAAAGAATATTTATAAGTGCTATTGGGTAATTCACATGTTCTTAGTAAAAACTACTTCCAAAGAACTAACAATATGTTTCTCTGCATTTGTTCTTTTAATATACATATAATAAATTACCACTGTTAGTCTAGCACGTGTATAAAACTGCAGATGACGTTATTTTGTTAGAAATTTTCTTGATTCACTTGTTTAGAATAAATTTCACAGCATATATGTTTGCAGAAAGACTGTCATAATACAAAAGACACAGAATTTCAGGTAATGCGATTACTGATTGCAAATTCCTGATGTATGATTTTTGCTCTCAAACTCACAATTTTGCATCAAACACCTAAAATTACGACACTGTAATTTAAACTGCCACACTGTATGTAGAATTTATAGTTTTGCTCAAGCAATAAACTTAAGAATTTCGAATTGAGAGCTTTCTTCCGAGATGTTCAAAATCTAATCCTTATCCACGTGTCATCAACTGAAAGATTATTTTGAGTTCTTTTAGTAAAGGGATGGAAATATCTTCTTCAAGATTGTAGTGCAAAGTGTTATTAAATTTAGCAAAAACGTGAAATTTAGGTGATATTTAAGCTTTCTCTAAAAATTATTTTTTCAGCTACCATATTTTAACGAGATTTGCTTTGAGGACAAATATGTACTGGGTTTGTTTTAAGGTTTAAACATGGTTTTTAATATACAACAGCTTTTTCAGTCTAGTGTTAAAGTACTGTCACTACAAAATTAATTCATTTGAAGCTTAAATACACCTTTAAATATGCACTTAACACTTAAAACTTAAGCTGTAATATAAAACTAAAATGCTTAAAGTTACATAGAATATGTTTTAGGGTGATCGTACAAACAGTGTTAAAATAATACGATTATAAACTTGCACTGCTAATATTATTTATTTACTGATTGATTGTTTCGATGACATCCGCGATAATGAGTTAATCTTTATTTGTTGAGTTGCAGCTGTTTACATAGAATACTCTGATACATAAATAATAAATTTAAAAGCGTTCTTGTAATTAAAAAACCAAACTTTTTATGTATTTTAAGCCTCTCACAAATGTCGATATCGAATGCATTTGTATCCTACCTTCCAAGTTTCCTTCATTCTGGAAATTGTTGCCGAGTTGAGAGCGGAGAGTACAGCAAATAGAGAACTGAAATTGTTCAATTTCTCGAGCTCTTTGGCAATACGGATAAAATGAACGATGACTTGAGCTCGGGTTTCAGGAGTAAATTCGCAAAATATTTTTCGATAAACCCAATAGACGACCTGAAAAGTAAGACAATTAATTATTGGTACCAAATTGAAGGGGAAAAAAATCACAAAATAGGCAAATATTGTTTAAATTAGTGCTACGTTTCACCCGATGGATTTCTCTTCCGATATTATAACTGGAATTTAAACAATTCTTTTCGCAAAGAGTTTCAATTTTCAGTCGAGCATATTTGACCCAAATGTTTTATATCTGCTTTAGTATGGTTTCTAATATTACAATAAATGTAATTAAATGATTTAGTTGTTTTCGCTTTACTTAATGTATACTAAATATAACGTTTACTAAATGTATGGGATGAAAATTTTAATTCATAGTTACAAAAAACTTTATAATAAATATTCTAAAATTAAACTGGCCGTTCCTGGTACATAAACCTGAACGTTCTGATGCATTACTTTTTTTTTTACAATGCTGCTGAACAGAAGTCAGTTAAACCAATTTCTAAATATAAACTTAGATACATTCTCGTTACATATCTAAATAAAATAATTTTTCAAATTTTAACTTTTTGATTTAAAAGCATTTATTTTTGGACTATCAAATTTCGATCGGTACTTGCATATTATCCCGTCGATTGTTGGCGAAACAAAAAGTTCGCCAAATGGATTTTCTTAGTCGGTTGAAAAGTTTCTCTCCGGACGGATTCTCAATTCTCCAGCAAACTGAGACATTCCTCAAGAAGACCCCGAATCTGGTCCTAGCCAAACCGACGGTATAGTGGTTAGCGTGCTAGCTTCTAGACCGCGAGGTTGCGGGTTCCGAGTCCCGTGTTAGGCATGGAAGTCTATAAATGTATGTTGGCTTGTCTAATGACGAATGTTTCGGCGCATTATAGCCCTCGTGTTGCTGACGGCGCCAGATAATCTGAAAACAACCAACCAACCTAGCCAAACCGTACCTCCGAGGAGGCCAGGTGGTTCAAACTTTTTGTCGCCAACAAAAAATCTAGCCACTGTTTGTGGGATAATACTTAAGTACAGTTAGATGCTTATTTTAGTCTTTTATAGCGCGTTACTCAATGTGTATGTGCATTGGCACTCTCTAAAATTCCATCTGCTGATTAAATACATTTTTCAGTATTTTGTATACATAAAAAATCTGCAATGATGTGATAGCATTTTCTTATATGTTGATTTAAAAGTAAGATTGAGTTATATTTGATACATGAAAGCTAAACACATAGTTAGAAGCTTAGTTGTTCTTCTGCACGGGAATCAATCCAGTAATAATTGTATTCTACTTACGTAATTAAAGCGATTTGTCATCTCAATTATGTTTGGAGCTTGATCTTCATCGTACGGATCATAAGGTTTTGAAGTCAATTCCTATAAAAAATTATTCCAATTAATATAATGTTAGTATTGCTTGATGGAAAGTATTCTTATAAGTTCTTAATTGTAGATTATATACATCAATATTATAAAACCCTGTTAGCGCGAAGTCGATGGGAAATTGTTCGCATTAACCAAATTTCGTTTTAAACAATTGAATTATAGATAAGTTTTAATAAAGGAGAACTTCTTTAACTTCGCATTAATCAAATTTCGTGTTAACGATTGAATTAACGTTAAGTTATAAGTACGGAGAACTGCTTTAAGTTCGCGTTAAACGAGATTTCATGTTAAATCTATTCCGGGGAACGGGGTTTGACTATTGCATTTATCAGATCCAGTTTTGTAATTTAAAGACACGTTCAAGCATTTAAAGTTGGCTTTACTTTATCATTTTTATCAATGTTAGAAGCCAACATTTAATTTTAATTAATACTACTTTTAATTCATTTACTTCTAGTACATTTTATTGCCTGCCATATGTTTTGTCAAAAGACATTCATTCAAATTATAAAGTTTTCATTTTCTATTAATTTAGACTTTATATTTTAGACAGAAAAAATATTCGCAATTTTGTGGTTATTATTTCTGACAGTTAATGCTGCAAATTTAATTTAATTGTTAATTAATTTCGCATTCACTACTTTCAAACGTTATTAGTTTCCATCAGTTTTTCCGATCAGTTTTGTAAATTTTTAAGGTTAGTTACAAAAAAAAAAAAAATCATAAAAATAAAAAGTTTAGTATTTGTGCTTAAAAAGTTAACTGTAAACATGCAATTTTGTCGCTAAGGTATCATTTTAAACATGCACGAGTAAAAGAAGAACTTACATCATAAGTGATATTTTTAAATACTTCATAATCCATTATAGTCAATTGGTCCTAAATAAAAATGAAGATGATTAGTTATATTTTGAAATATCTTTAAATAAAACCGAACATCACTAGATGTTCGAAATTTTTTTAAAAACCAATTATGAGATTCTTACGTATTTTGAACCTTCAATTTCCAGTTCAAATCATGTTTTGGTTTTTCTTGTTATCTAATAGAAGTTTAAGAAAAATGTGATTTTAATAAAAAAAAGGAGAAAAAAAAAATAGTGTAAAGGGAGCTGGTGTTTTAGTATAAAGATTAGTTTTTCTTTATCAGAATATGTTTTTCTGTGTTTGATGTATCTTTTACTAGAAACTTATACGTGTTTTAATCTAAAAATTTGTATGCAAATTCCATATGCATAAAGATACATTAAAATGAGTTTTTGAAAATAATTTGCATACCATTCCCCCCCCCCCCCCTCCCCCCTTTTTTTTCTGGACATGTGTCTATTTTTGAAAAAATTAAAGTGACAAATTGAAAAACAACTAGAAAAAAATATGATTGTTATAAATGTAATTTAACATTCAAAACTAAATTCAAAATGGGCTCTGTACCTACAAATTAATCCACCGGAAAAGTTGTCACATTTTGACTTATTTTTAAAATAAACACTCTGAATTTTTTCAATATCAATAATAATAAATAAATTATAATTGTAATTTTAAATTCCCTTTTCCCAAAATGCGATTTGTATATTTAATGGGTATATATTCTCAAAATTAGTTGAGAAGAAATTTTGAAATTTTTAAAAATTCATCTAAGTATTTTAAAAGGAAGGTATAAATTGTATATACCATACTTTTTTTACTCTACAAATATGTCAGGTACGCATTTAAAAAAAATAAAATAATTTTGGACTATTTAAAAAAAGCAAATCATATTTAATTTTTTTAAATTTAGACAGCTGACTTTAATTTAAATGTAATTGATTTTCCATAATACTTGTATTTCTTTTTACAAATTCATTTAAACGCCGTAAAAGAAAACATTTTCCCCTGCAATTTTGGTATCTGACATCAAAAAAGATTTTTATATTAACGTAGTAGCAAGAAGGCGTGATTTGCGATTATTTTTAAATATATATGCGTGGATATATATTAGTTTAGAGTATACTTACAGCGTAAATCTTAGCTGAGACCTTCAAAAACACTGCTGCATCAACAACTTTAATTCGTGGAGCAGGAATCCTGAAAAGAATTTGGTATATGATTGAATAATTTATTTACTTTTAAACAATACTTTATAATAGAAATCTTACTAATTTAACTTTAGGTTATTTTTGGAAAGTCTCAAACAGCATTTGTGAACTTGTGCGGATTTTTGTTATTCATGGAATATTGCCAGTGTTAATAAGTTGGAGTGATTTTGCTTAATTCGAATAAATCATACACAGTTTAGTTTTTTCACAGTTAATTCAGTTTAGTACACAGTTTAGTTTAATTTAACAGAAAACTTTAACACTGGTGGCATCAGTTTTTTCCGGCACTAGTCTACTACAACGTAAGGACTCGAGTATTTTAATTAAATTTCAAGTCTTTTTTTTTTTTAGTGATTTGGAGTCATTTTTGAATTTGAAGTATAGCGTTGTTTAACTTTCTGTCATGTTTAAGTTTTACTTCAAAAACATCATTATGTGTTTCGAAAAATACTCATTGTCAAGGTTAACTGATTGATTATTACTACTGATTTACAATATAGGTATTAAAAAAATTAGTACATTTTAAAAAAATGCTTAAAAAATTTATCATTTCTTTGAGCAGCTTAAAAAAATTTACTAAATTTTGAAATTATAAATCAAGTTTTCCTTCCCCACAATCTTCTTATACTTATGTTGGAGAAAGTCAATTCTGTATTACACCTATTCCATAACGAAAAAGAGCAATATTGAAAATTGTTAAATCTCCGTTAAACAGTCACTTGTTCCGGCACAGAATTTTTTTTTCCTTTTATAATTATATCTGCCTACTAAAAATGAAACGAAATATTACAAGTTTTTAATAAGTTAGTTTTGAAATTAGATAAGTAACTTACATTTTCCTCATTAACTGAGTAATAGCCCTTTTCGCCATTGTAAATATGTTGGAAAATCACGTATTTAAGAAATTTGTTTAATTGCGGGGAATTATTTTCTCATATAAATCACGATTTTTAATAACTTTTATTTGCAGGATATTATTTACGCAAACTCATATTTCATAAAATATACCATGATGCTACATATATCAGAGAAACTGTTCAAATGGGACGATTTTAATTTATAACAATACAATCAAAACTTTTATATTTCATTGTTAAGTTAACTTTGATAAAAAAATATTCTAATATAAAAATATAAAATGCACAGTATATTGTTGTAAAAGAAGTTTCATTTTTGTCTTGTCTTAAACAATCAAACAACAATACTTGTATTACTTACACAGATTAATGAAAAATCAGGCCTATTTCAGCCCATGTTAAAATACCTTTTTTATCGTCCATTTCTTTAGAATCTATTAAACCTTTTCACAGACAGTATTCAAGCAATTTCATATCATTTAACGCATTCTGTAAAAAATACACATAAAATTCATTGAATTTGTACAAAAATTGTGAAATAATCACAAAAATACATAGTTTTGATTTTTTGAAGGATAGTTTTTGAAATCATAAGATAAAGGGTCACCATGAATATGTTTGAGAAAAATGAATCTTTGGATATTTTTTTTTTTTAATTAAGTATAAAACAAGATGGATTATTATTAGAATCACTCGCCGTCGCTTTTTCACACGTTGAATCAGTGAAACTATAAAAACAGAAAGAGCATTTTTTTCATCTACAAATAATGATTATTTGTAGGTCATTTACTTGTAATCTGTCCATTATTTTATATTTTTTTTTTATTAGAAAGCATTAAACATACAGAAGTAGATGGACATTTTGAGCAAAGTTTATAGGGCTTTCGCTCAAATTTAATGCATATAAATCAATACTCTATTTAGGAACGTTCAGTAATTACTATATCCTGTAAAATATTGAGTAATATCAAGATTGATAAAACAAAGTGTTTACATGTAACTTATAGAGGGTAACTTACATGAGAACAATGTAAGTTACCCTCTTTATATCTTTGTATATACCCTCTTATGAATGTCAAACTATCTATTCAACTATAATCAAAAGATCAAGTCAAATTTAATAAAATGTTTAAATCAATTCACAGTCATTTATAATTAGTAATTGAAGTCTTCATTATAATTTGGTACGTTTTATAATTTTTTGTATTCTTTCTATTATTTTCAATTTCATTTTCTTGTTGAGCATCCGTGTGTAAACACTAGGTGATCAATTTTCTGCTCGAACATCTCCTATGGGTTTATTTTCAACTTATATTAACTCTTGCTGAGTCAAAAAGTTTCTTTTGTAAATAAACTATTCTAATTAATAGCTAAGCTAAATATACAACCTCCTTCCCCTTCATATTAACAAGTAAAGTATTTCCAAATTTAATAAACCTTTTCTACACCTGCTTTATCCCATCTCACATTAAAATAAAAAATACATATAATAGATAATAAAATTTTCTTTTGGTCTTCAACTTAAGTTCAAACACACACATTTTTTTTTTTTTTTTAGACTACAAGAATTATTACTGTTTTATTTACATGCTAAAAAAATAAAGCTAATCAGTTGGTTTTTCCAAATCCTCCCCCCAATAAAAAAAACCCTCAGCTAATAGTGCAAATGTTTGATACGAGAAAATAGCAAAACAAATAAATATATTACTGGTGAATAAAACATGTCCCAGTTCCATTACAGGCACAGCTTATATCACTGATTACTACACCCATTCAGCGGATACATCCTTTCCTTCTATTGCTTCTATCACAGATTAACTTCTCAATACTCCCTGGCTTTCTTCGTACCCTTGTTGAACTGCGATTCATAGTCATGCCGCTAATGCCGTTTTTCACCTCTAGTGATGGTAGCTAGCCAAGAGGTTTTCCTTTGTCGACTTTCTTCTTGGATTTCTGCAGGGCATTTTCCTTGTTGATCTCAATATGAGATAGCCACTTTCCCTCAACATCATCAAACAAATCGCACACTTTATGATAAGGAACGTTGAAATGTCGGTACCTGTAGAAACTTTGACTTCATGGTGATCACGGAAGAGTATGTCTTTCGAACGTCGAATATTTGTTTCTAATGGGCTGCCGTCTCTTCCAGGGGTAGAATTCAAGATACTCGCGAATGTTTTTAGAGAAATTGGCATAGAACTCTTCTTTAGAAATCGTAGTTTTCTTGTCTTTGTTATCAATTTTTCTAAGGTGGATACCATCTGAAATAGAGGGAATAATAGTTTTTAATCATTTAAGATTTTTCTTCAAAAGACGAAGTGAGAAAAATAATCAGACCACATACAAAATATAATACCTAACTACTAAGAATGGTTATTATTAGTTGGTTACTTGACATTACCTCAACATTAAAACTTTTTATCACCTACAGCAGCTTAGGTGGAGCCCCATTCAGTTTAATATAAAATAAAAGTTAAGTTTAAAAAAAAAAAAAAATGAATAATTAAATTTAGCAGGTCGCTATTCTTTTGACTGTGAAGAAATTCTGAAATATCAGTATTTAAAATGCCATTTGTTGGTTTGCCTTCGCTATTATCGTTTTTTTTTTTTTTTTTTTTTTTTTTTTTCATAACACAGAATTTCAAAGACTTTGAAGCAATATTTTGGCATACTAATGTGTACTGAAAATGTTCTTATTAAGATATAAAGGAGATCAAAAAGGATCAATCAAGGGTTTTTTAATAGATAAGTGGTGATCCGTAAAAGATTTGAAAAGCATATTTAAGAAACCAAAAAGGTCTCTAGGGGCCACAACACTAGTTTTTTTTTTTTTTTTTTTTTTTTTTAATATATATATAATCTTGTTCGCACGATTCTGAATAAACCGTTTAATATTTTTGATTGAAATTTTTAAAAAGTATCCTACTAACCATATTTGTCACAGTTACGTCACTGCAACGAAGTTTTTCGTCGCAAAGATCACAGTCACAATGTGACTCGTATAGGATATCACAGCGATGTCGCAAAAGTTCACGTCACTTACGACTTGCCTGTGATATCGCAGCGACATCACATCGTGACGATGTCATGATGTTACTTTGTGATATCGCAGCGACATCCAGTGATATCCCAAAATAATTTTACAATGAAAATCACAAATAAATCATTATGTGACATGTATGTGATATGCGACGTAATTTTGCGATATCGCAGGGATTCACAGGGATATCACATTTTGACATTTATGTTATTTTTGTGGGTTTTGCGGTATCACAGTTTGATCTCTATGTGATTTTGGTGACATCTATGTGATTTATGCGACGAAATTGTGATTTATGTGACGAATATGGTATTTTATCAACGAATCTCACGTCACTGCAATATCACATTGTGATCATTATGTGATCTCAGTGATTTTGGCGACATCTATGTGATTTATGCGATTTTCGCAACTAAAGCCTTATCGCTGCGATATCACATTACGATCTGTATGTGATCTTAGTGATTTTTGCGACATCTATGTGATTTAAGCGATTTTCGCAACGAAGGCTTTGTCGCTGCGATATCATTTTGTGATCAGTATGTGATCTTAGTGATTTTAGCGACATCGGTGTGATTTATGAAATTTTCGCAACGAAAGCCTTGTCGCTGCGATATTGCTTTGTGACTTATATGCTATCTTAGGTTATTTTCGTGACAAATATGCGATTTCGGTAACTAATCTCCCGTTATTATAATTAGTTAAATGTCCGTTTTATTTCATTTTGTATGATGTAACTTTGTGATGTTACGGGATATTACTTTAGGAATTGTGTAATTTCTATGTGGTGTTTGCAACCTCTATGGGATTTTCATGACAAATGCGTGATTTTGTAACAAAACTTAAGTAATTACGATATTACTTTGAAGTCTCCTGTAAATCAAAACTCTGCAAAAAAACTATCTAATGTAAGCACGTATTCTGTTAGTTAGTGGGCCGCAAAGTTTTTCTTACAAAATAGGTTGTCCGCACAACTTAAAAGGATGGGAACCGCTGCTATAGAATGTCGAAATTTATAAATTACCGGTAACAACGTGTAGAACATGGAAATGAAATGCAAATTGCTAAGGAATTCCAGACATTTTGCAAAATATTCACCTTTGAAATTGATTTCGCGATTATTGGCCAATCTAAACAATAAAATTATTAAACGGGGAAAGGAAAAAAAAAAAAAAAACTATTGAAGCGACAAATTTATTTTGAGATTCCGTATTTCCTACTTGATTTTAAGAAGTCCTTTCTTAAATTTCAAGAAAAACAGGTCAAATTTTCGGGGATCCGGACAACTCATCCCCCGGACATCTCGCCACCGGACAAGTCACCACCAAAGAAAGGAGGGAATGTTAGGGAAAGCGGTTTTCTAAGGAGGAGCTTCTAATTTTATGCATCACAAACAGAAGGTGAAAATTTTAATTAGTTCTTTTTTAATTAATATATTTAATTAATAAATATGTTACAAAGTGATATCTAATATGGCTACAGCTCTAAAATTTTCAACATAAGTAGTTAAGGCCTTTTAATAGAACTTTTAAAAAACAGAAATTTAATTTTTTATTTTTTATTTTTTTTTAATTAACTAATAAACATTTTACAAAACGATTACTAATAGGGCTACAGCTCTGAAATTTTCAACATAAGTAGTTTTGGCCTTTTAATTGGACATTTAAAAGACAGAATTTAAAATTTTTATTTTGTTCTTTCTTAATTTTTTAAATTAATTAATAAACATTTTACAAAACGACTACTAATAGGGCTATAGGTCTGAAATTTTCAACAGAAGTAGTTTTGGACTTCTAATTGTATGCATCACAAACAGAACTTTAAAATTTTAATTAGTTCTTTTTTAGTTAATTTTTTTAATTAATTAATAAATATGTTACAAAACGATATCTAATAGGGCTACAGCTTTGAAATTTTCAACATAAATAGTTGTGGTCTTCTAATTGGATTTTTGAAGAACTGAATTTTTTTTTTAATTAATTAACAAATATTTTACAAAATGATTTGTGATTGGGCTACATTTCTGAAATTTTCAACACAAGTAGTTATGGCCTTCTAATTGGACTGACAAAAAGAACGTTAAAATTTTAATTTGTTTTTCAATTAATTTTTTCACAAAAAGCGACTTCGAATAGTCCTAGATCTCTGAAAGTTTCAACATACGTAATTTTAGCATCTAATTTTGCTTTCCACAAACACGTGTTAAAATAATCTTAAAGGGGTGTTGTATTATTGTATTAACGGGGAACTTTTTCTTGATAAGGAAGAGGCTTCCAATATTAAGTCTTTACGTAGCAATTAGATTTTAGTGAGTGAAGCGAGCTTTTGCTTATGCAGCTTTTAACGAGTGAAATAAGCCTGTGTTTATGTTTCCATGAACTTTTCAGCGAATGAAACGAGCTCGATTTTGCGTAGCGATGAACCTTCCTACGAGCAAAGCGCCAAAAACTGGGTTCTATACACGCATGACAGATTTCCGCAACGCGAGGCCTCACAGCTAGCTAAAATATTGCACATGTTAAAATTTCGTAGCGAAGCACGGGTATTTAGCTAGTATGTCTATATTTGAGACTTAGAATTTTAAAATTATTTTAAGGCAACCTTTGGTTAGATACACTTTTTAGAGTAAATATACAATAAATTTATATAAAAACTTCCCCAAATGCAAATAAACTCTGTATTTAAAACAGTTGTAAATAATATACTATATAATAATATACTTCGCGTATCTAAATGTTGCCATTTTTCACAACATAAAATATTTATTTTTCCTAATTTAAGAAATATTTTAGCCTCACTAGATAGATCAGACGGGACTACTGTACAATTGAATTTTCATCTGCTTGCAGAGCAGAAATCGCGTATGAGTTATCCAACAGTTACAGTTAGAGACCAGTGAAAAAGTCAGCATTAACCCTTAGTTAGTCACGTGATTGACAAATGTTCCCCACAATCAATTTCTCAATAAATGGCAGCCTATCATCAAAGCCTTCTTGCAGGTTTTTTTTCAAGTGTTATTTTAAAAATATTTTTTTAATTTTTTCTTTATTCTGTACTACCCACTTACTTTGATATTGGTCACGAATTTAATGGTATGCACGAAAATACGAATTTGGGGGACATTTGCCCCCCCCACGCGAATAACCGCGAGACAAAAGGTCGCGAGTCTAACCAAGGGTTAAGGACATGATTCGAGCCATGCGCAGAACTTTTTTTTTCGCATTGGCTACGGTAATTTTACGCCAAATAAATGCCAAGAACATAGTTTGTTTACATCTTTAAAATGTCGGAAGTTTTGAATGCTGATCGAACTTGAACACGGAAAGAAGTGGAACCTAACGATTCTAACACCGCAAAGTTAGTACAGTATTATTTGTTATTCAATTCTAAGTAACGTGTTCGACAACAAAATCTACTATTAAAGCGTAACTTTTAGGCATATTTTTAAAACAGAGTTTACGATAAAAAGAAAGCAGTTACCTTTATTTAAACGTTTTGCTTTTATGTGTATTAAGTGTTTCAGTAATGCTTTGAAGGATTTTGAATGTTAACTAATCAGTTCACGTATATGTTCATGTGCAACATTGTAAAGATCTTAAGAGCTCTTATTTACAAAGAGTAATTCGTTTCAAATACATTAGTCATCAACAAAGCTTCATTAAACACTATTGTTTATCATTTTATATATTGCTTCATTGAAAAGAAAAGCATTTTGAATCAATTAAGATTATTTTCCGCGTTTTCTGATGATTTGTGAATCTGTCTGTCATCTGGTTTTTAAGTCCAGTTGAATTTTAAAAATAACTCTTTCAAGTCTTTTACTTTAATACAATACGTTGTGATATACATTGTAGCTTGAAAATATGCACTTGAAGTTTAGACGTCTTCAGAAAGTAAAATTGATATTGGGTTAGGGTGCTAGCTTCTAGACCTCGAGGTTTGCGGGTTCGAATCCCGTATTAGGCATGAGTGTTTGTAAATGTATGTTGGCTTGTCTAATGACGAATGTTTCGGCTCATTATAGCCCTCGTGTTGCTGACGGCGCCAGATAATCTGAATACAACCAACCTAAAATTGGTATTGATATCGGTCCACCAGATCACTTTATAGTTATGGGTTCAAATCCTCGATTAGGCACGAAAGCTTGTAGTGATTCGAAATGCAAGTTGTTTGTCACGGCCTGATAAACCGTTATTTTGTAGTTCATTCAGTGTACAAATCAACCAACATTGATGTCAAATTATCAAAATAATTCATGTACAGTGGCACAAACAATTTAGAATACACTTCGTTTTTTGAGCAATTTATCACTTTCTATGGTGAATAATGCGCAAAAAATGTAGTTATAACAAAACTTTTTGCAGAGGCATTAAACTATGGACATTTTACTTAGTATATGCACAAAAAATATAATAATTTATTAAAAATTATACCATTCATACAGCTTTAAAACTTTCATCGACAAATCTTACAATCAAAAAATTGAAAATACACTTATGAAAAATACGTTTAATTACCCTTAAATATTTTCTACTTGGCTGCTACTTTAATGTAATTTTGCGTAATCTTATCCTTAACCTTTTTCAATGATAATTTTTTTCTGATGAAATTTGTTACACGAACTTAAATCCAAACTTTTAAATAGAAAATGCCTCCTCGAAGAGAAACCAGTATTGATGTTAGGAAATTCCTAATGAAATTATTTTTTAAAAAAGAAAATCTTACTGAAATAATTAAAATTGTTGGTAGAAGCCACGCGTGTGTCCAGAATATCATAGGAAATTTTTAAAATGATGGATTGATTGAAAATTAAAGTAGAAGAAAAAGTAAAGGAATTTGAAGTGATATCACAAAAAGGAATTTTTTTTACAGAAATCAAGGTTTATTATAAAGTAAATGCTGTTAAACTTGCTGCAGAAACTTCTCAAATCATTGGCAGAAATGTAAATGCTGAAACTGTGCAAAATGCAGCTAGACAAGCAGGATATAAAAGTCGAGTTGTTAGGTTGGTTGGTTGGTTGTTTTCAGATTATCTGGCACCATCAGCAACACGAGGGCTATAATGCGCCGAAACATTCGTCATTAGACAAGCCAACATACATTTACAAACACCCATGCCTAACACGGGACTCGAACCCGCAACCTCGCGGTCTAGAGCAGGCACGCTAACCACTATACTGTTTGGTCGGCATCGAGTTGTCAGGAAGAAACCTTTCGTCAGCTTGCAAAATCTGAAAAAGCGCTTGGAGGTTGCAAAAACTCATCAATTGAAGACAAATAACCTTGGGAAGAAAGTAATATTTAGTAATGAATGTAAATTTTAACATTTTCGGTAGTAGCGGTCGTTGCATCGTATGGAGAAAGCCCAATACCGCTTTATATCCAAAAATATTACGTCCATCAGTTAAATGTGGTGGTGGAAATTTAGTTTTTATAGATGGCATTATGAACCAAATGATTTACTTGGATATACTTCACAACAATCTATACGAAAGTGCTAAGAATTTGGGTATTTATTGAATTTTTTTAGGCATCACAACGACTGAAAACACACGGCATGCAACTTCAAAATGTTGCGTCTTTTTCATTGTAAAAAGCAGTTAAACACACCACCACAGTCCTTCGGCATCAATTTCATAGAAAATCTGTGGACCACACGAGAAACAGTGGTCCAAAAGCGCAAAATTAGAAACGAAGATAAAAACAAGAGTTGCAAGAAAAATGGGATAAAATATCTTCAGATACCACCAAAAAGGTTGATCAAATCAATACCACTACGTTTGGAGGACATCATAGAGGCCAAAGGACGTGCACCTAAATATTGACACTTTCTTTGTATGTGAGATATTAAAAAAAAGTTATTGGTGTATTCTCAATGTTTTTTAGGTAAAAATCTGCATAAGTTTATATAAATTTTTCACGTTGGAAGTTTTTTATTGGTATATAAAATGACTTTAAATTAAACCATTTGTTATGCGTAAAATTAGAAACGTGTTTGCACTTCTAGGTATTATGTTATTTATAAAGTAGAAAATTTTTATAAAAGTAGAGAAAAAATCATGAAAAACAATACCATTCTTTCAAAAATTTGAGCTCGGATAGATAGTTAAAAAAAAAAAATATTTAGTTTTCACTTTGCGATTCGGTGGGGGAAAATCTACTTTTGCATGTGACGTCAACGCGCAGATGATGAACCAGTCTAACATCTGTTTTAGACCAGGTTCCTCATCGGATTTTCGGCGGAATCTATGTGTAACTACGTCAGGGTTTTTTATTTTATGCGTTTTAGGTCACTTAACTTTTGCTTTGATTTCAAACTCGATTTTTGTTTAATTGAAAGTATAAAGATACCAAATAATTGCACTGCTCAAATATATTCACCGGATAACACTAGAAAATACAAAAAATATTCATTTTCCTCACTAGTTCAAGTTCCTCATTGTTTGAGCCACTGTATCAATTCTCAAAGGGCACTCTGCAATCCCTGATTTAAAAATTTTTTATTCCAGAGAAATTTATACTGATATTCATGGGTAACTCCTATTGAAAGATCACCGCGAGGTTGCGGGTTTGAGCCCCGTGTTAGGCATGGGTGTTTGTAAATGTATGTTGGCTTGTCTAATGACGAATGTTTCGGCGCATTATAGCCCTCGTGTTGATGACGGCGCCAGATAATCTGAAAACAACCAACCAACCTATTGAAAGATCTCCTGGAAGATATTTCGCTCACCTGATGGCTGTAGAAATTAGCGCTCTGGCCTCGCATGGCCTAAGGTACCGGGTTCGAATCATGGGTTAGGCATGGACGTTCGTTGCGGTTCGGAATCCACGTTAAGCTATAAGTCTCGGCCTGATTAGCCGTCATTGTGTGTAAAAAAAGCTGACAAATCAACCAACCCATTTCTCCATAAATTATGGCAGACATTCTTTTAAATCGAATTTTGTATAATATTTCTTAGCCGTGTTATTTTCTTTGTATTTTTGTTTCTTGCACTATAGAAAAGAGAAATTCTAATTTAAGCACATTGGGGTTGGTTGTTTTCAGATTATCTGGCGCCGTCAGCAACACGAGGGCTATAATGCGCCGAAACATTCGTCTTTAGACAAGCCAACATACACTTACAAACACCCATGCCTAACACGGGACTCGAACCCGCAACCTCGCGGTCTAGAAGCTAGCACGCTGACCACTATACCGTTTGGTCGGCCAAGCACATTGGGGAAATCTGAGAATTTTTACATCTTTCGGAAATATATTACAATATCCATATGTGTTGGACTTTTCATTAAGTAATTCCTGTAAACAATCGTACATGCGCATGCTCCGTACGGACACGCTAGAAGCACTTATTTGCTTGAGAATACTAGTCCCTTCAAATAAATGCCCATGAAACTCAAATATTATTCTTAATTTCAAAAGCATCTGAAACGTATCATTAATGCTATACTGTTTGTCTTCATCGTGTTCACAATGCTTTGAACATTTAAAAAAAAACTTTGAGTAATATTAACCCTTTGCGCTCGAACGGCGCCTCTCAGGCGCCGCATGATTGAATGCCGCGACACGAGGGGACCACTAGGTTTGATGCGGAAATTATATGCAAGGTCAATGACTGTGTTTAGTTTTTATGAAGTGAATCCGTAACCACGAACCGAACCAAAGATGCCGCGAAATGTTTCGAGTGCAAAGAGTTAACTTGCCAGCTTCCGTTTCACTGCGACAAAATTTACAGGATCTATTGGACGAAGCGCACTTATATTTGTTTGGAACTTCCGACTGTCTATTTCTGCCACATTTAAGTGCTTAACACAGCCAAATACGTCTTATAATTTTGAGCATCTAGAAGAATACGAGATCGAAGTCTTCTCAACAATACTCTCTCCAACCCCACCACACCAACGAAAGGACATTGAGGCCACGACCGATTTAATGTGCATCAGCCCCCATTAGGTACGCACCGATGTTTGGCGGACGGAGGACCGAACCCACAGCCTACGGTCATGAGCCCTGTACTCTACCTCAAGGGTATCGTAGCCTCAGCGCACTTAAATGTGTCATAATAAAACCCATAAAAACAAAGTTTTCTTTTTAAAAAAAAAACCTTTATATGCATTGCCAATTTTTATATTCATTACCACTGCCCCGATATCAAAAACCACTGATCTCTACTACAACTTCGCCGACCAAATGGTCTAGTGGTTAGCGTGCTAGCTTCTAGACCTCGAGGCTGCTGGTTCGAGTCCCGTGTAAGGCATGGGTGTTTGTAAATGTATGTTGGCTTGTCTAATGACGAATGTTTCGATGCATTATAGCCCTCGTGTTGCTGACGGCGCCAGATAATCTGAAAACAACCAACCAACTACTACAACTTCTGGATTGCTTATTAGCGGTTTCTGCACTGCAAACAGATGATGCCATGTGAATACTTCCCCCATAATGCTTTGAAATAGGTTGCCCATAGTTACAAACAAATTTGAACTAGTTTGGGGGGAAGTTGTTAGTAAAGATCTCTATGGTGATTATTAAGCCTTCTTCAACTTCAAGTCAGTAAGCAAGCATGCGCTATCCAGAAGTTGTAGTAGAGATCAGTGTCAAAATTATAACAATCAGCGTGCGGAAAAGCCGATCAAACGGTATAGTGGTTAGCGTGCTAGCTTCTAGATCGCGAGTTCGAGTCCCGTGTCAGGCATGGGTGTTTGTAAATGTATGTTGTCTTGTCTAAAGCTTGGCGTCCACTATCGCTGAGCAGAGCGGAGTGGATTAGATTAGAGCCAATTACAAAGTTTTCAACGTCCATTGTAGTACGAGGCTCGTGCTATAATGGACGTTGACAGACTTATAATTGGCTCTAATCCACTCTGCTCAGCCATAGTGGACGCCAAGCTTAATGACGAATGTTTCGGCGTATTATAGCCCTCGTGTTGCTGATGACGCCAGATAATCTGAAAACAACCAAACCAGCGTGCGGCAAACTACGTTTCAAACTTTATTCGCTAAAATGAACGTGAATTTATACACTCGCATCTAAATATTTATTTATTCGGATTAAAACAATATTGTTATTTATTAATTAAAAAAAAATTGACAACAGGAAAATAGTTTCTTCAATGGTCAATTAAATGTTATTTTAGCGTGATTAGATGACGGAAATTTGGTTTATTAATATTCCGTAAAAGCGACATTTTAGGGACACGTACAGCCCCAAATTTGATAGAATGCATTGTCATCGACATCGAATCCGTCTGCCAAGTTTCCGCCCGATTGGATGACGGCAATTAGGTCTCCGCATATTCACCCGCCATCGACAAACATACGTACACACAAAATCGAAGTTAGTAAAAAGGATTTTAAAAAATTGCATTATTTTAGATGCTGTCTCATAATGCATTAAAATAGTCGTCTAATTAAAATTTTTATATTTTTAGCCGCGATGGACTCTTAACTTTCATCCCCTGATGTTAGAAGTTATGAAATGAAGTTATCTTCAAGATCAGGATTCAAACGGAAGAACGAAGAAATAGTTGAAACCACTGCATTTCTTGAAGTAAGATTTTGAAGAAATAAACTGGAGATGGTCAGTTTAAGTGGATTGGGTTAACTGTATCCGTACTGTTTACCAACAAAGCACCGAGAGAGAGTTGAAAACTAGCTCTATAACATTCCAGGTGGGCAAAAAGCAGGGTTGTAAAGCATTGATGTCAATGGTAATCTAAGACTGTATTGCAATCAAACTGTAAATAATCAACTTTCAAACGACTAATTCATTCCACAGATCCTCTCTAAATGGATTTTAAACATTCGGAAATGTATGTTGACTTAGTTAAAATTGTAGTTTTTATTTATCAATAGCTCTCAATGATCAAATTTCGGGTGAATCGCAGTAAAAAGAGCTGATTTCGGCGCGATTTTGGTTGGCATTGATACAAATTGACCCGTAGAAGAGACCACGTATTTTCCATTGAAAAGTCTAGAGTTAGGGCAAGAGCATTAATTCCTAGATAACTTATAAGCGGTTTCTGCTCTACAAGCAAATGAAGTCATGAATACTTTCCCAATCCTATGGCTACTTAAGAAGTTGCCCATGGTCTGGATAGCTTGTAAATGATTTCTGTTCTGAAGGCAGATGAAGCCACAACTGAATACTTTCAATTTAAATAATAAGTTACCAACACATTCTAACTATACTTAACTCCAACTTAACTTGACATCACTATAGGGTAGATTGGTTGGTTGTATTCAGATTATCTAGCGCCATCAGCAACATGAGGGCTATAATGCGCCGAAACATTCATCATTAGACAAGCCAACATACATTTATAAACACTCATGCCTAACACGGGACTCGAACCCGCAACCTCGCGGTCTAGAAGCTCTATAGGGTAGATCTTCACCGTACTCATATGCAATTCATCATGTTTTATAATTTATTTTTTTTTGTGGGGGGGGGGGGGAGTTGCTAGTATAAAAAACTACGGTTATTAAAGCTTTAAGTCTTTCAGTTTCAAGTCAATAATCAAGTTCCAGCAGTGGCAAATCAATGGTTATAACTATTCCCTGAAGCATTTATGATTACAAGTCGGAGGATTTTGAGCATAAGTTTCCATATATATCCTTTGTTAATTCAGAAAATTCCATACATATTTCCGAATTCTGTCGCTTTATATTACCTTTATATGCTGCCAAAAGGGTGGTTCGCCACGTAATTTAATAGATTTACTCGGCTTAACTATCAAGTGCTCTACTTTGCGGCTTTTAATGAGAAACAACTTCTTATTTTAGCTTCTAAATAATGCTTGTGTAATAAAAAGTGTACATTGTTACACAACTCTAATATATATAACTGTAAATAAAGTATACACTTCTTTTTAAAGTTGCATTTTATTAAATTTATTTAGTGGCAGAAATTATACAGGCTTGAAACAGTTGGCTACACTCAAGTTAATCAAGAAATTTCGTAAATATACTGCGGGTTCTGATCGCTAAATCGTCTGCTCTGGATATTTTGGGAAAGTTTGCACGCAACGATATAAAAACCGCTAGGAAATTGTATTTTGAGTTAGTTGGATTTTAAAAGCGGTTCTGAAAAGAGCTCAGGGCTTGTTTACTTTTGAGGTACCTGAATTGTCGCAGTGTTTGAAGTTTGTGCGCGCTGGAACTTTTGTTAAATCTTGATAAAGCGTTCACTGTTGGTTTAACCTTTAACTGCTGCGGTTGGGTGGTTTGATGTTTTTGGAGCAAGGGCAGCAAGTGGTCCATACTGCGCCAAACATATTGGTGAACACCAGTTTAAATTTTAAGAAACATAGTATCAGAAAAATTAATGTAAAAGTCAAAGATGAAATATTTTAGGAGGTGGAAGCATTCCGAAAAAACGACTCGCGGTCTATCAGATCGCATACAGCAGTTAAAGGCCAAAGAAGTTTTATGAGTCTATAAACGAAGAATAAATCAGTTTTATTTTGTAAAACTGTGTCGTTATTTCTCCTGGATTGATTTTTTTTTAGCAATATGTAAGACTGTGTCCATATGTCTGCAGTCAACATTCCGAGGAAAAACTACAAATGCTACAGCAATTCAATGAATTATTGTTAAACAAGAATTTTTTTTAAATTCTTTCCCTGATGAGGGAAATGGAAGCTATTATATAGGAGAATCTCCAATTCCAATTTTATAACACTCACTAAATAAGAAGTGCGTCTAAAATTGTCCCAAAAAGTGCACTTTCTAAAATTTTCATTTCAAATTTTCCCCATGTTAATCGCATGGAAAATTGAACATTTCGAAATTTTTAAATTTTTACTATCTTTTTGCAACTAGGTTAACAGAAATCATCACTCGAATCGATTTCCACTTTCAAATCGTCATTGAAGTGAAATTTTACTACTTAAAATCCATATAATGAAAAAAAAAATAATTCCCCATTGAAAACGGATATGGGACTATTCAATGAATTATTGTCAAAAAAATAAAATTTTCAAAACTTTTTCCCGATAGCGAAATTGAAGGTATTATATAAGATAATCTCAAATTTCAATTTTATAACACTCACTAAATAAGAAGTGCGTCTAAAGTTGGTCCCAAAAAGTGCACTTTCAAAAAATTTCATTTTTTTTTCCGCATGCTAATCGTATGGAAAATTTCACATTTCGAAATTTTTAAAATTTTACAATCTTTTTGCAACTAGTTTAAAAGAAATATTCACCCGAATTGATTTCTTTATTCAAATCGTCATTGAAGTGAAGTTTTACTACTTAAATTCCAGTTAATGTATAAAAAAATAAAAATTTCCCATTGAAAACGCATGGGGGACTATTCAATGAATTATTGTTAAAAAATTAAAATTTTTTTAATTTTTTCCCTGATGGTGAAGTTGAAGCTATTATATAGGAAAATCTCCAATTCCAATTTTATAACACTCACTAAATAAGAAGTGTGTCTAAAGTTTATCCCAAGTAGTTCTTTTTCCAAAATTTTAATTTTTTATATTCCCCATGTTAATCGTATGGAAAATTTCACATTTCGAAATTTTTAAAATTTTACTATCTTTTTGCATCTAAGGTAACAGAAATCATCACCCGAATCGATTTCCACATTCAAATCATCATTGAAGTGAAAATTTACTACTTAAAATCCAAATAATGCAAAAAATATTCCCCCATTGAAAACGCATGGGGGACTATTCAATGAATTATTGTTAAAAAGGAAATTTTTTTTAATTTTTTCCCTGATCGTGAAGTTGAAGCTATTATATAGGAAAATCTCCAATTCCAATTTTATAACACTCACTAAATAAGAAGTGTGTCTAAAGTTTATCCCAAGTAGTTCTTTTGCAAAAATTTTAATTTTTTATTTTCCCCATGTTAATCATATGGAAAATTTCACATTTCGAAATTTTCAAAATTTTAAATTCTTTTTACAACTAGGGTAACAAAAATCATCACCCGAATCGATTTCCATATTCAAATCATCATTGAAGAGAAATGTTACTACTTAAAATCCAGTTAATGCAAAAAATATTCCCCCATTGAAAACGCATGGGGGACTATTCAATGAATTATTGTTAAACAAAAAAAATTATCAAAATTTTTTCAAGACGGCGAAAATGAAGCTATTATATAGGAGAATCTCCAATTCCAATTTTATAACACTCACTAAATAAGAAGTGTGTCTAAAGTTTATCCCAAGTAGTTCTTTTTCAAAAAATATAATTTTAAATTTTCCCCATGTTAATCGGATGGAAAATTTCACATATCGAAATTTTTAAATTTTTAAAACTTTTTGCAACTAGGTTAACAGAAATCATCACTCGAATCGATTTCCACATTCAAATCGTCATTGAAGTGAAATTTTACTACTTAAATTCCAGTTAATGTATAAAAAAAAAAAAAAAAATCCCATTGAAAACGCATGGGGGACTATTCAATGAATTATTGTTAAACAAGAAAAATTTTCAAAATTTTTTCCCGAAGTTGAAATTGAAGCTATTATATAGGAGAATCTCCAATTCTAATTTTATAACACTCACTAAATAAGAAGTGCGTCTAAAATTGGTCCCAAAAAGTGCACTTTCAAAAAATTTCATTTTAATTTTCCCCATGTTAATCGTATAGAAAATTTCCCATTTCGATATTTTCAAAATTTTACTATCTTTTTGCATCTAGGGTAACAGATATCATCACCTGAATCGATTTATACATTCAAATCATCATTAAAGGGAATTTTACTACTTAAAATCCAGATATTGCACACAAAAAAATGTCCCCATTGAAAACGCATATAGGACTATTCGATGAATTATTGTTAAAAATGGAAATTTTTTTTAATTTTTTCCCTGATGGTGAAGTGGAAGCTATTATATAGGAGAATATCGAATTCCAATTTTATAACTATCACTAAATAAGAAGTGTGTCTAAAGTTTATCCCTAAAAGTTCTTTTTCAAAAATTTTAATTTTTTATTTTCCCCATGTTAATCGTATGGAAAATTTCACATTTCGAAATTTTCAAAATTTTACTATCTTTTTGCATCTAAGGTAACAGAAATCATCACCCGAATCGATTTCCACTTTCAAATCATCATTGAAGTGAAAATTTACTAATTAAAATCCAGTTAATGCAAAAAATATTCCCCCCATTGAAAACGCATGGGGGACTATTCAATGAATTATTGTTAAAAAGGAAAATTTTTAAAATTTTTTCCCTGATCGTGAAGTTGAAGCTATTATATAGGAGAATCTCCAATTCCAATTTTATAACACTCACTAAATAAGAAGTGTGTCTAAAGTTTATCCCAAGTAGTTCTTTTGCAAAAATTTTAATTTTTTATTTTCCCCATGTTAATCGTATGGAAAATTTCACATTTCGAAATTTTAAAAATTTTAAAATCTTTTTACAACTAGGGTAACAAAAATCATCACCCGAATCGATTTCCACATTCAAATCATCATTGAAGTGAAATTTTACTACTTTAAAATCCATTTAATGCAAAAAAAATCCCCTATTGAAAACGCATATGGGACTATTCAATGAATTATTGTTAAACAAGAACAATTTTTAAATTCTTTCCCTGATGGGGAAATGGAAGCTATTATATAGGAGAATCTCCAATTCCAATTTTATAACACTCACTAAATAAGAAGTGCGTCTAAAATTGGTCCCAAAAAGTGCACTTTCTAAAATTTTCATTTTAAATTTTCCCCATGTTAATCGTATGGAAAATTTAACATTTCGAAATTTTTAAATTTTTAATATATTTTTGCAACTAGGTTAACAGAAATCATCACTCGAATCGATTTCCACATTCAAATCGTCATTGAAGTGAAATTTTACTACTTAAATTCCAGTTAATGTATAAAAAAATAAAAATTTCCCATTGAAAACGCATGGGGGACTATTCAATGAATTATTGTTAAACAAGAAAAATTTTCAAATTTTTTTCCCGAAGTTGAAATTGAAGCTACTATATAGGAGAATCTCCAATTCCAATATTATAACATTCACTAAATAAGAAGTGCTTCTAAAATTGGTCCCAAAAAGTGCACTTTCAAAAATTTTCATTTTAAATTTTCCCCATGTTAATCGTATGGAAAATTTCACTTTAATAAATTTTCTAAATTTTACTATTTTTTTGCAACTAGGATAACAAAAATCATCACCCGAATCGATTTCCACATTCAAATAATCATTGAAGTGAAAATTTACTAATTAAAATCCAGTTAATGCAAAAAATATTCCCCCATTGAAAACGCATTTGGGACTATTCAATTAATTATTGTTAAAAAAGAAAAATTTTCAAAATTTTTTCCCGATGGTGAAATTGAAGGTATTATGTAGGAGAATCTGCAATTCCAATTTTATAACACTCACTAAATCAGAAATGCGTCTAAAATTGGTCCCAAAAAGTGCACTTTCAAAAACTTTCCTTTTAAATTTTCCCCATGTAAATAGGCCGACCAAACGGTATAGTGGTTAGGGTGCTAGCCTCTAGACCGCGAGGTTGCGGGTCCGAGTCCCGTGTAGGCATGGGTGTATGTAAATGTATGTTGGCTTGTCTAATGACGAATGTTTCGGCGCATTATAGCCCTCGTGTTGCTGACGGCGCCAGATAATCTGAAAACAACCAACCCCATGTAAATAGTATGGAAAATTTCCCATTTCGAAATTTTCAAAATTTTACTATCTTTTTGCATCTAAGGTAACAGAAATCATCATCCGAATCGATTTCCACATTCAAATCATCATTCAAGTGAAATTTTACTACTTTAAAATCCAGTTAATGCAAACAAATATTCCCCCATTGAAAACACATGGGGGACTATTCAATGAATTATTGTTAAACAAGAAAAATTATCAAAATTTTTTCCCGAAGTTGAAATTGAATCTATTATATAGGAGAATCTCCAATTCCAATTTTATAACACTCACTAAATAAGAAGTGCGTCTAAAGTTTATCCCAAGTAGTTCTTTTTCCAAAATTTTAATTTTTTATTTTCCCCATGTTAATCGTATGGAAAATTTCACATTTCGAAATTTTCAAAATTTTACTATCTTTTTGCATCTAAGGTAACAGAAATCATCACCCGAATCGACTTCCACATTCAAATAATCATTGAAGTGAAATTTTACTACTTTAAAATCCATATAATGAAAAAAAAAAAAATTCCCCATTGAAAACGGATATGGGACTATTCAATGAATTATTGTCAAAAAAATAAAATTTTCAAAACTTTTTCCCGATAGCGAAATTGAAGGTTTTATATAAGATAATCTCAAATTTCAATTTTATAACACTCACTAAATAAGAAGTGCGTCTAAAGTTGGTCCCAAAAAGTGCACTTTCAAAAAATTTCTTTTTTTTTTTCCGCATGCTAATCGTATGGAAAATTTCACTTTCGAAATTTTTAAAATTTTACAATCTTTTTGCAACTAGTTTAAAAGAAATATTCACCCGAATTGATTTATTTATTCAAATCGTCATTGAAGTGAAGTTTTACTACTTAAATTCCAGTTAATGTAAAAAAAAAAAAAATTCCCATTGAAAACGCATGGGGGACTATTCAATGAATTATTGTTAAACAAGAAAAAATTTCAAATTTTTTTCCCGAAGTTGAAATTGAAGCTATTATATAGGAGAATCTCCAATTCTAATTTTATAACACTCACTAAATAAGAAGTGCGTCTAAAATTGGTCCCAAAAAGTGCACTTTCAAAAATTTTAATTTTAATTTTCCCCATGTTAATCGTATAGAAAATTTCCCATTTCGATATTTTCAAAATTTTACTATCTTTTTGCATCTAGGGTAACAGATATCATCACCCGAATCGATTTATACATTCAAATCATCATTAAAGGGAATTTTACTACTTAAAATCCAGATATTGCACACAAAAAAATGTCCCCATTGAAAACGCATATAGGACTATTCGATGAATTATTGTTAAAAATGGAAATTTTTTTTAATTTTTTCCCTGATGGTGAAGTGGAAGCTATTATATAGGAGAATATCGAATTCCAATTTTATAACTCTCACTAAATAAGAAGTGTGTCTAAAGTTTATCCCAAAAAGTTCTTTTTCAAAAATTTTAATTTTTTATTTTCCCCATGTTAATCGTATGGAAAATTTCACATTTCGAAATTTTCAAAATTTTACTATCTTTTTGCATCTAAGGTAACAGAAATCATCACCCGAATCGATTTCCACTTTCAAATCATCATTAAAGTGAAAATTTACTAATTAAAATCCAGTTAATGCAAAAAATATTCCCCCATTGAAAACGCATGGGGGACTATTCAATGAATTATTGTTAAAAAGGAAAATTTTTTAAATTTTTTCCCTGATCGTGAAGATGAAGCTATTATATAGGAGAATCTCCAATTCCAATTTTATAACACTCACTAAATAAGAAGTGTGTCTAAAGTTTATCCCAAGTAGTTCTTTTGCAAAAATTTTAATTTTTTATTTTCCCCATGTTAATCGTATGGAAAATTTCACATTTCGAAATTTTAAAAATTTTAAATTCTTTTTACAACTAGGGTAACAAAAATCATCACCCGAATCGATTTCCACATTCAAATCATCATTGAAGTGAAATTTTACTACTTTAAAATCCAGTTAATGCAAAAAAAAAAAAATCCCCTATTGAAAACGCATATGGGACTATTCAATGAATTATTGTTAAACAAGAAATTTTTTTAAATTCTTTCCCTGATGGGGGAAATGTTTGCTATTATATAGGAGAATCTCCAATTCCAATTTTATAACACTCACTAAATAAGAAGTGCGTCTAAAATTGTCCCAAAAAGTGCACTTTCTAAAATTTTCATTTTAAATTTTCCCCATGTTAATCGTATGGAAAATTTCACATTTCGAAATTTTTAAATTTTTAAAATCTTTTTGCAACTAGGTTAACAGAAATCATCACTCGAATCGATTTCCACATTCAAATCGTCATTGAAGTGAAATTTTACTACTTAAAATCCAGATATTGCACAAATAATAATGTGCCCATTGAAAACGCATATAGGACTATTCGATGAATTATTGTTAAAAATGGAAATTTTTTTAAATTTTTTCCCTGATGGTGAAGTTGAAGCTATTATATAGGAGAATATCGAATTCAAATTTTATAACTCTCACTAAATAAGAAGTGTGTCTAAAGTTTATCCCAAAAAGTTATTTTTCAAAAATTTTAATTTTTTATTTTCCCCATGTTAATCGTATGGAAAATTTCACATTTCGAAATTTTCAAAATTTTACTATCTTTTTGCATCTAATGTAACAGAAATCATCACCCGAATCGATTTCCACTTTCAAATCATCATTGAAGTGAAAATTTACTAATTAAAATCCAGTTAATGCAAAAAATATTCCCCCATTGAAAACGCATGGGGGACTATTCAATGAATTATTGTTAAAAAGGAAAAATTTTTAAATTTTTTCCCTGATCGTGAAGTTGAAGCTATTATATAGGAGAATCTCCAATTCCAATTTTATAACACTCACTAAATAAGAAGTGTGTCTAAAGTTTATCCCAAGTAGTTCTTTTGCAAAAATTTTAATTTTTTATTTTCCCCATGTTAATCGTATGGAGAATTTCACATTTCGAAATTTTAAAATTTTTAAATTCTTTTTACAACTAGGGTAACAAAAATCATCACCCGAATCGATTTCCACATTCAAATCATCATTGAAGTGAAATTTTACTACTTTAAAATCCAGTTAATGCAAAAAAAAAATCCCCTATTGAAAACGCATATGGGACTATTCAATGAATTATTGTTAAACAAGAAATTTTTTTAAATTCTTTCCCTGATGGGGGAAATGTTAGCTATTATATAGGAGAATCTCCAATTCCAATTTTATAACACTCACTAAATAAGAAGTGCGTCTAAAATTGTCCCAAAAAGTGCACTTTCTAAAATTTTCATTTTAAATTTTCCCCATGTTAATCGTATGGAAAATTTCACATTTCGAAATTTTTAAATTTTTAAAATCTTTTTGCAACTAGGTTAACAGAAATCATCACTCGAATCGATTTCCACATTCAAATCGTCATTGAAGTGAAATTTTACTACTTAAAATCCAGATATTGCACAAATAATAATGTCCCCATTGAAAACGCATATAGGACTATTCGATGAATTATTGTTAAAAATGGAAATTTTTTTAAATTTTTTCCCTGATGGTGAAGTTGAAGCTATTATATAGGAGAATATCGAATTCAAATTTTATAACTCTCACTAAATAAGAAGTGCGTCTAAAGTTGGTCCCAAAAAGTGCACTTTCAAAAAATTTCTTTTTTTTTTCCGCATGCTAATCGTATGGAAAATTTCACATTTCGAAATTTTTAAAATTTTACAATCTTTTTGCAACTAGTTTAAAAGAAATATTCACCCGAATTGATTTCTTTATTCAAATCATCATTAAAGTGAAATTTTACTACTTTAAAATCCAGTTAATGCAAAAAAAAAATCCCCTATTGAAAACGCATATGGGACTATTCAATGAATCATTGTTAAACAAGAACAATTTTTAAATTCTTTCCCTGATGGGGAAATGGAAGCTATTATATAGGAGAATCTCCAATTCCAATATTATAACACTCACTAAATAAGAAGTGCGTCTAAAATTGGTCCCAAAAAGTGCACTTTCAAAAATTTTCATTTTAAATTTTCCCCATGTTAATCCTATGAAAAAATTCCCATTTCGATATTTTAAAAATTTTACTATCTTTTTGCAACAAGGGTAACAGAAATCATCATTCGAATCGATTTCTACATTCAAATCGTCATTGAAGTGAAATTTTACTACTTAAAATCCAAATAATGCAAAAAATATTTCCCCATTGAAAACTCATTTAGGACTATTCAATGAATTATTGTTAAACAAGAAATTTTTTTAAATTCTTTCCCTGATGGGAAATGAAAGCTATTATATAGGAGAATCTCCAATTCCAATTTTATAACACTCACTAAATAAGAAGTTGGTCTAAAATTGGTCGCAAAAAGTGCACTTTCAAAAATTTTCATTTTAAATTTTCATCTTGTTAATCGTATGGAAAATTTAACATTTCGAAATTTTTAAATTTTTAATATATTTTTGCAACTAGGTTAACAGAAATCATCACTCGAATCGATTTCCACATTCAAATCGTCATTGAAGTGAAATTTTACTACTTAAACTCCAGTTAATGTATAAAAAAATAAAAATTTCCCATTGAAAACGCATGGGGGACTATTCAATGAATTATTGTTAAACAAGAAAAATTTTCAAAATTTTTTCCCGAAGTTGAAATTGAAGCTATTATATAGGAGAATCTCCAATTCCAATTTTATAACACTCACTAAATAAGAAGTGTCTCTAAAGTTTATCCCAAGTAGTTCTTTTTCCAAAATTTTAATTTTTTATTTTCCCCATGTTAATCATATGGAAAATTTCACATTTCGAAATTTTCAAAATTTTACTATCTTTTTGCATCTAAGGTAACAGAAATCATCACCCGAATCGATTTCCACATTCAAATCATCATTGAAGTGAAAATTTACTAATTAAAATCCAGTTAATGCAAAAAATATTCCCCCATTGAAAACGCATGGGGGACTATTCAATGAATTATTGTTAAACAAAAAAAATTATCAAAATTTTTTCCCGAAGTTGAAATTGAAGCTATTATATAGGAGAATCTCCAATTCTAATTTTATAACACTCACTAAATAAGAAGTGTGTCTAAAGTTTATCCCAAGTAGTTCTTTTTCAAAAAATATAATTTTAAATTTTCCCCATGTTAATCGGATGAAAAATTTCACATTTCGAAATTTTTAAATTTTTAAAACTTTTTGCAACTAGGTTAACAGAAATCATCACTCGAATCGATTTCCACATTCAAATCGTCATTGAAGTGGAATTTTACTACTTAAATTCCAGTTAAAGTAAAAAAAAAAAAAAATTCCCATTGAAAACGCATGGGGGACTATTCAATGAATTATTGTTAAACAAAAAAAAATTTCAAAATTTTTTCCCGAAGTTGAAATTGAAGCTATTATATAGGAGAATCTCCAATTCTAATTTTATAACACTCACTAAATAAGAAGTGCGTCTAAAATTGGTCCAAAAAAGTGCACTTTCAAAAAATTTCATTTTAATTTTCCCCATGTTAATCGTATAGAAAATTTCCCATTTCGATATTTTCAAAATTTTACTATCTTTTTGCATCTAGGGTAACAGATATCATCACCCGAATCGATTTATACATTCAAATCATCATTAAAGGGAATTTTACTACTTAAAATCCAGATATTGCACACAAAAAAATGTCCCCATTGAAAACGCATATAGGACTATTCGATGAATTATTGTTAAAAATGGAATTTTTTTTTAATTTTTTCCCTGATGGTGAAGTGGAAGCTATTATATAGGAGAATATCGAATTCCAATTTTATAACTCTCACTAAATAAGAAGTGTGTCTAAAGTTTATCCCAAAAAGTTCTTTTTCAAAAATTTTAATTTTTTATTTTCCCCATGTTAATCGTATGGAAAATTTCACATTTCGAAATTTTCAAAATTTTACTATCTTTTTGCATCTAAGGTAACAGAAATCATCACCCGAATCGATTTCCACTTTCAAATCATCATTGAAGTGAAAATTTACTAATTAAAATCCTGTTAATGCAAAAAATATTCCCCCATTGAAAACGCATGGGGGACTATTCAATGAATTATTGTTAAAAAGGAAAATTTTTTTAATTTTTTCCCTGATCGTGAAGTTGAAGCTATTATATAGGAGAATCTCCAATTCCAATTTTATAACACTCACTAAATAAGAAGTGTGTCTAAAGTTTATCCCAAGTAGTTCTTTTGCAAAAATTTTAATTTTTTATTTTCCCCATGTTAATCGTATGGAAAATTTCACATTTCGAAATTTTAAAAATTTTAAAATCTTTTTACAACTAGGGTAACAAAAATCATCACCCGAATCGATTTCCACATTCAAATCATCATTGAAGTGAAATTTTACTACTTTAAAATCCATTTAATGCAAAAAAAATCCCCTATTGAAAACGCATATGGGACTATTCAATGAATTATTGTTAAACAAGAACAATTTTTAAATTCTTTCCCTGATGGGGAAATGGAAGCTATTATATAGGAGAATCTCCAATTCCAATTTTATAACACTCACTAAATAAGAAGTGCGTCTAAAATTGGTCCCAAAAAGTGCACTTTCTAAAATTTTCATTTTAAATTTTCCCCATGTTAATCGTATGGAAAATTTAACATTTCGAAATTTTTAAATTTTTAATATATTTTTGCAACTAGGTTAACAGAAATCATCACTCGAATCGATTTCCACATTCAAATCGTCATTGAAGTGAAATTTTACTACTTAAATTCCAGTTAATGTATAAAAAAATAAAAATTTCCCATTGAAAACGCATGGGGGACTATTCAATGAATTATTGTTAAACAAGAAAAATTTTCAAATTTTTTTCCCGAAGTTGAAATTGAAGCTACTATATAGGAGAATCTCCAATTCCAATATTATAACATTCACTAAATAAGAAGTGCTTCTAAAATTGGTCCCAAAAAGTGCACTTTCAAAAATTTTCATTTTAAATTTTCCCCATGTTAATCGTATGGAAAATTTCACTTTAATAAATTTTCTAAATTTTACTATTTTTTTGCAACTAGGATAACAAAAATCATCACCCGAATCGATTTCCACATTCAAATAATCATTGAAGTGAAAATTTACTAATTAAAATCCAGTTAATGCAAAAAATATTCCCCCATTGAAAACGCATTTGGGACTATTCAATTAATTATTGTTAAAAAAGAAAAATTTTCAAAATTTTTTCCCGATGGTGAAATTGAAGGTATTATGTAGGAGAATCTGCAATTCCAATTTTATAACACTCACTAAATCAGAAATGCGTCTAAAATTGGTCCCAAAAAGTGCACTTTCAAAAACTTTCCTTTTAAATTTTCCCCATGTAAATAGGCCGACCAAACGGTATAGTGGTTAGGGTGCTAGCCTCTAGACCGCGAGGTTGCGGGTCCGAGTCCCGTGTAGGCATGGGTGTATGTAAATGTATGTTGGCTTGTCTAATGACGAATGTTTCGGCGCATTATAGCCCTCGTGTTGCTGACGGCGCCAGATAATCTGAAAACAACCAACCCCATGTAAATAGTATGGAAAATTTCCCATTTCGAAATTTTCAAAATTTTACTATCTTTTTGCATCTAAGGTAACAGAAATCATCATCCGAATCGATTTCCACATTCAAATCATCATTCAAGTGAAATTTTACTACTTTAAAATCCAGTTAATGCAAACAAATATTCCCCCATTGAAAACACATGGGGGACTATTCAATGAATTATTGTTAAACAAGAAAAATTATCAAAATTTTTTCCCGAAGTTGAAATTGAATCTATTATATAGGAGAATCTCCAATTCCAATTTTATAACACTCACTAAATAAGAAGTGCGTCTAAAGTTTATCCCAAGTAGTTCTTTTTCCAAAATTTTAATTTTTTATTTTCCCCATGTTAATCGTATGGAAAATTTCACATTTCGAAATTTTCAAAATTTTACTATCTTTTTGCATCTAAGGTAACAGAAATCATCACCCGAATCGACTTCCACATTCAAATAATCATTGAAGTGAAATTTTACTACTTTAAAATCCATATAATGAAAAAAAAAAAAATTCCCCATTGAAAACGGATATGGGACTATTCAATGAATTATTGTCAAAAAAATAAAATTTTCAAAACTTTTTCCCGATAGCGAAATTGAAGGTTTTATATAAGATAATCTCAAATTTCAATTTTATAACACTCACTAAATAAGAAGTGCGTCTAAAGTTGGTCCCAAAAAGTGCACTTTCAAAAAATTTCTTTTTTTTTTTCCGCATGCTAATCGTATGGAAAATTTCACTTTCGAAATTTTTAAAATTTTACAATCTTTTTGCAACTAGTTTAAAAGAAATATTCACCCGAATTGATTTATTTATTCAAATCGTCATTGAAGTGAAGTTTTACTACTTAAATTCCAGTTAATGTAAAAAAAAAAAAAATTCCCATTGAAAACGCATGGGGGACTATTCAATGAATTATTGTTAAACAAGAAAAAATTTCAAATTTTTTTCCCGAAGTTGAAATTGAAGCTATTATATAGGAGAATCTCCAATTCTAATTTTATAACACTCACTAAATAAGAAGTGCGTCTAAAATTGGTCCCAAAAAGTGCACTTTCAAAAATTTTAATTTTAATTTTCCCCATGTTAATCGTATAGAAAATTTCCCATTTCGATATTTTCAAAATTTTACTATCTTTTTGCATCTAGGGTAACAGATATCATCACCCGAATCGATTTATACATTCAAATCATCATTAAAGGGAATTTTACTACTTAAAATCCAGATATTGCACACAAAAAAATGTCCCCATTGAAAACGCATATAGGACTATTCGATGAATTATTGTTAAAAATGGAAATTTTTTTTAATTTTTTCCCTGATGGTGAAGTGGAAGCTATTATATAGGAGAATATCGAATTCCAATTTTATAACTCTCACTAAATAAGAAGTGTGTCTAAAGTTTATCCCAAAAAGTTCTTTTTCAAAAATTTTAATTTTTTATTTTCCCCATGTTAATCGTATGGAAAATTTCACATTTCGAAATTTTCAAAATTTTACTATCTTTTTGCATCTAAGGTAACAGAAATCATCACCCGAATCGATTTCCACTTTCAAATCATCATTAAAGTGAAAATTTACTAATTAAAATCCAGTTAATGCAAAAAATATTCCCCCATTGAAAACGCATGGGGGACTATTCAATGAATTATTGTTAAAAAGGAAAATTTTTTAAATTTTTTCCCTGATCGTGAAGATGAAGCTATTATATAGGAGAATCTCCAATTCCAATTTTATAACACTCACTAAATAAGAAGTGTGTCTAAAGTTTATCCCAAGTAGTTCTTTTGCAAAAATTTTAATTTTTTATTTTCCCCATGTTAATCGTATGGAAAATTTCACATTTCGAAATTTTAAAAATTTTAAATTCTTTTTACAACTAGGGTAACAAAAATCATCACCCGAATCGATTTCCACATTCAAATCATCATTGAAGTGAAATTTTACTACTTTAAAATCCAGTTAATGCAAAAAAAAAAAAATCCCCTATTGAAAACGCATATGGGACTATTCAATGAATTATTGTTAAACAAGAAATTTTTTTAAATTCTTTCCCTGATGGGGGAAATGTTTGCTATTATATAGGAGAATCTCCAATTCCAATTTTATAACACTCACTAAATAAGAAGTGCGTCTAAAATTGTCCCAAAAAGTGCACTTTCTAAAATTTTCATTTTAAATTTTCCCCATGTTAATCGTATGGAAAATTTCACATTTCGAAATTTTTAAATTTTTAAAATCTTTTTGCAACTAGGTTAACAGAAATCATCACTCGAATCGATTTCCACATTCAAATCGTCATTGAAGTGAAATTTTACTACTTAAAATCCAGATATTGCACAAATAATAATGTGCCCATTGAAAACGCATATAGGACTATTCGATGAATTATTGTTAAAAATGGAAATTTTTTTAAATTTTTTCCCTGATGGTGAAGTTGAAGCTATTATATAGGAGAATATCGAATTCAAATTTTATAACTCTCACTAAATAAGAAGTGTGTCTAAAGTTTATCCCAAAAAGTTATTTTTCAAAAATTTTAATTTTTTATTTTCCCCATGTTAATCGTATGGAAAATTTCACATTTCGAAATTTTCAAAATTTTACTATCTTTTTGCATCTAATGTAACAGAAATCATCACCCGAATCGATTTCCACTTTCAAATCATCATTGAAGTGAAAATTTACTAATTAAAATCCAGTTAATGCAAAAAATATTCCCCCATTGAAAACGCATGGGGGACTATTCAATGAATTATTGTTAAAAAGGAAAAATTTTTAAATTTTTTCCCTGATCGTGAAGTTGAAGCTATTATATAGGAGAATCTCCAATTCCAATTTTATAACACTCACTAAATAAGAAGTGTGTCTAAAGTTTATCCCAAGTAGTTCTTTTGCAAAAATTTTAATTTTTTATTTTCCCCATGTTAATCGTATGGAGAATTTCACATTTCGAAATTTTAAAATTTTTAAATTCTTTTTACAACTAGGGTAACAAAAATCATCACCCGAATCGATTTCCACATTCAAATCATCATTGAAGTGAAATTTTACTACTTTAAAATCCAGTTAATGCAAAAAAAAAATCCCCTATTGAAAACGCATATGGGACTATTCAATGAATTATTGTTAAACAAGAAATTTTTTTAAATTCTTTCCCTGATGGGGGAAATGTTAGCTATTATATAGGAGAATCTCCAATTCCAATTTTATAACACTCACTAAATAAGAAGTGCGTCTAAAATTGTCCCAAAAAGTGCACTTTCTAAAATTTTCATTTTAAATTTTCCCCATGTTAATCGTATGGAAAATTTCACATTTCGAAATTTTTAAATTTTTAAAATCTTTTTGCAACTAGGTTAACAGAAATCATCACTCGAATCGATTTCCACATTCAAATCGTCATTGAAGTGAAATTTTACTACTTAAAATCCAGATATTGCACAAATAATAATGTCCCCATTGAAAACGCATATAGGACTATTCGATGAATTATTGTTAAAAATGGAAATTTTTTTAAATTTTTTCCCTGATGGTGAAGTTGAAGCTATTATATAGGAGAATATCGAATTCAAATTTTATAACTCTCACTAAATAAGAAGTGCGTCTAAAGTTGGTCCCAAAAAGTGCACTTTCAAAAAATTTCTTTTTTTTTTCCGCATGCTAATCGTATGGAAAATTTCACATTTCGAAATTTTTAAAATTTTACAATCTTTTTGCAACTAGTTTAAAAGAAATATTCACCCGAATTGATTTCTTTATTCAAATCATCATTAAAGTGAAATTTTACTACTTTAAAATCCAGTTAATGCAAAAAAAAAATCCCCTATTGAAAACGCATATGGGACTATTCAATGAATCATTGTTAAACAAGAACAATTTTTAAATTCTTTCCCTGATGGGGAAATGGAAGCTATTATATAGGAGAATCTCCAATTCCAATATTATAACACTCACTAAATAAGAAGTGCGTCTAAAATTGGTCCCAAAAAGTGCACTTTCAAAAATTTTCATTTTAAATTTTCCCCATGTTAATCCTATGAAAAAATTCCCATTTCGATATTTTAAAAATTTTACTATCTTTTTGCAACAAGGGTAACAGAAATCATCATTCGAATCGATTTCTACATTCAAATCGTCATTGAAGTGAAATTTTACTACTTAAAATCCAAATAATGCAAAAAATATTTCCCCATTGAAAACTCATTTAGGACTATTCAATGAATTATTGTTAAACAAGAAATTTTTTTAAATTCTTTCCCTGATGGGAAATGAAAGCTATTATATAGGAGAATCTCCAATTCCAATTTTATAACACTCACTAAATAAGAAGTTGGTCTAAAATTGGTCGCAAAAAGTGCACTTTCAAAAATTTTCATTTTAAATTTTCATCTTGTTAATCGTATGGAAAATTTAACATTTCGAAATTTTTAAATTTTTAATATATTTTTGCAACTAGGTTAACAGAAATCATCACTCGAATCGATTTCCACATTCAAATCGTCATTGAAGTGAAATTTTACTACTTAAACTCCAGTTAATGTATAAAAAAATAAAAATTTCCCATTGAAAACGCATGGGGGACTATTCAATGAATTATTGTTAAACAAGAAAAATTTTCAAAATTTTTTCCCGAAGTTGAAATTGAAGCTATTATATAGGAGAATCTCCAATTCCAATTTTATAACACTCACTAAATAAGAAGTGTCTCTAAAGTTTATCCCAAGTAGTTCTTTTTCCAAAATTTTAATTTTTTATTTTCCCCATGTTAATCATATGGAAAATTTCACATTTCGAAATTTTCAAAATTTTACTATCTTTTTGCATCTAAGGTAACAGAAATCATCACCCGAATCGATTTCCACATTCAAATCATCATTGAAGTGAAAATTTACTAATTAAAATCCAGTTAATGCAAAAAATATTCCCCCATTGAAAACGCATGGGGGACTATTCAATGAATTATTGTTAAACAAAAAAAATTATCAAAATTTTTTCCCGAAGTTGAAATTGAAGCTATTATATAGGAGAATCTCCAATTCTAATTTTATAACACTCACTAAATAAGAAGTGTGTCTAAAGTTTATCCCAAGTAGTTCTTTTTCAAAAAATATAATTTTAAATTTTCCCCATGTTAATCGGATGAAAAATTTCACATTTCGAAATTTTTAAATTTTTAAAACTTTTTGCAACTAGGTTAACAGAAATCATCACTCGAATCGATTTCCACATTCAAATCGTCATTGAAGTGGAATTTTACTACTTAAAATCCAGATATTGCACACAAAAAAATGTCCCCATTGAAAACGCATATAGGACTATTCGATGAATTATTGTTAAAAATGGAATTTTTTTTTAATTTTTTCCCTGATGGTGAAGTGGAAGCTATTATATAGGAGAATATCGAATTCCAATTTTATAACTCTCACTAAATAAGAAGTGTGTCTAAAGTTTATCCCAAAAAGTTCTTTTTCAAAAATTTTAATTTTTTATTTTCCCCATGTTAATCGTATGGAAAATTTCACATTTCGAAATTTTCAAAATTTTACTATCTTTTTGCATCTAAGGTAACAGAAATCATCACCCGAATCGATTTCCACTTTCAAATCATCATTGAAGTGAAAATTTACTAATTAAAATCCTGTTAATGCAAAAAATATTCCCCCATTGAAAACGCATGGGGGACTATTCAATGAATTATTGTTAAAAAGGAAAAATTTTTTAATTTTTTCCCTGATCGTGAAGTTGAAGCTATTATATAGGAGAATCTCCAATTCCAATTTTATAACACTCACTAAATAAGAAGTGCGTCTAAAACTGGTCCCAAAAAGTGCACTTTCAAAAATTTTCATTTTAAATTTTCCCCATGTTAATCGTATGGAAAATTTCACTTTAATAAATTTTCTAAATTTTACTATTTTTTTGCAACTAGGATCACAAAAATCATCACCCGAATCGATTTCCACATTCAAATAATCATTGAAGTGAAAATTTACTAATTAAAATCCAGTTAATGCAAAAAATATTCCCCCATTGAAAACGCATTTGGGACTATTCAATTAATTATTGTTAAAAAAGAAAAATTTTCAAAATTTTTTCCCGATGGTGAAATTATAGGTATTATGTAGGAGAATCTGCAATTCCAATTTTATAACACTCACTAAATCAGAAATGCGTCTAAAATTGGTCCCAAAAAGTGCACTTTCAAAAACTTTCCTTTTAAATTTTCCCCATGTAAATAGGCCGACCAAACGGTATAGTGGTTAGGGTGCTAGCCTCTAGACCGCGAGGTTGCGGGTTCGAGTCCCGTGTAGGCATGGGTGTTTGTAAATGTATGTTGGCTTGTCTAATGACGAATGTTTCGGCGCATTATAGCCCTCGTGTTGCTGACGGCTCCAGATAATCTGAAAACAACCAACCACATGTAAATAGTATGGAAAATTTCCCATTTCGAAATTTTCAAAATTTTACTATCTTTTTGCATCTAAGGTAACAGAAATCATCACCCGAATCGATTTCCACATTCAAATCATCATTCAAGTGAAATTTTACTACTTTAAAATCCAGTTAATGCAAAAAAATATTCCCCCATTGAAAACGCGTGGGGGACTATTCAATGAATTATTGTTAAACAAGAAAAATTATCAAAATTTTTTCCTGAAATTGAAATTGAAGCTATTATATAGGAGAATCTCCAATTCCAATTTTATAACACTCACTAAATAAGAAGTGTGTCAAAAAACTATCCCAAGTAGTTCTTTTTCCAAAATTTTAATTTTTAATTTTCCATATGTTAATCGTATGGAAAATTTCACATTTCGAAATTTTTAAATTTTTACTATCTTTTTGCAACTAGGTTAACAGAAATCATCACTCGAATCGACTTCCACATTCAAATAATCATTGAAGTGAAATTTTACTACTTTAAAATCCAGTTAATGCAAAAAAAAAAAATTCCCCCATTGAAAACGCATTTGGGACTATTCAATTAATAATTATTAAAAAAGAAAAATTTTCAATATTTTTTCCCGATTGTGAAATTGAAGGTATTATATAGGAGAATCTGCAATTCCAATTTTATAACACTCACTAAATCAGAAATGCGTCTAAAATTTGTCCCAAAAAGTGCACTTTCAAAAAATTTCCTTTTAAATTTTCCCCGTGTTAATAGTATGGAAAATTTCGCATTTCGAAATTTTCAAAATTTTACTATCTTTTTGCATCTAAGGTAACAGAAATCATCACCCGAATCGATTTCCACATTCAAATCATCATTGAAGTGAAAATTTACTAATTAAAATCCAGTTAATGCAAAAAATATTCCCCCATTGAAAACGCATGGGGGACTATTCAATGAATTATTGTTAAACAAGAAAAATTATCAAAATTTTTTCCCGACGGCGAAATTGAAGCTATTATATAGGAGAATCTCCAATTCCAATTTTATAACACTCACTTAATAAGAAGTGCGTCTAAAGTTTATCCCAAGTAGTTCTTTTTCAAAAAATTTAATTTTTTATTTTCCCCATTTTAATTGTATGGAAAATTTCACATTTCGAAATTTTCAAAATTTTAGTATCCTTTTAAAACTAGGGTAACAAAAATCATCACCCGAATCGATTTCCACATTCAAATCATCATTGAAGTGAAAATTTACTAATTAAAATCCAGTTAATGCAAAAAATATTCCCCCATTGAAAACGCATGGGGGACTATTCAATGAATTATTGTTAAAAAGGAAAATTTTTTTAATTTTTTCCCTGATCGTGAAGTTGAAGCTATTATATAGGAGAATCTCCAATTCCAATTTTATAACACTCACTAAATAAGAAGTGTGTCTAAAGTTTATCCCAAGTAGTTCTTTTGCAAAAATTTTAATTTTTTATTTTCCCCATGTTAATCGTATGGAAAATTTCACATTTCGAAATTTTAAAAATTTTAAATTCTTTTTACAACTAGGGTAACAAAAATCATCACCCGAATTGATTTCCACATTCAAATCATCATTGAAGTGAAATTTTACTACTTTAAAATCCTTTTAATGCAAAAAAAAAATCCCCTATTGAAAACGCATATGGGACTATTCAATGAAAGAAGAACAATTTTTACAAACAAGAACAATTTTTAAATTCTTTCCCTGATGGGGAAATGGAAGCTATTATATAGGAGAATCTCCAATTCCAATTTTACAACACTCACTAAATAAGAAGTGCGTCTAAAATTGGTCCCAAAAAGTGCACTTTCAAAAATTTTCATTTTAAATTTCCCCCATGTTAATCGTATGGAAAATTTCACATTTCGAAATTTTCAAAATTTTAAATTCTTTTTACAACTAGGGTAACAAAAATCATCACCTGAATCGATTTCCACATTCAAATCATCATTGAAGTGAAATTTTACTACTTAAATTCCAGTTAATGTATAAAAAAATAAAAATTTCCCATTGAAAACGCATGGGAGATTATTCAATGAATTATTGTTAAACAAGAAAAATTTTCAAAATTTTTTCCCGAAGTTGAAATTGAAGCTATTATATAGGAGAATCTCCAATTCCAATATTATAACATTCACTAAATAAGAAGTGCGTCTAAAATTGGTCCCAAAAAGTGCACTTTCAAAAAATTTCATTTTAAATTTTCCCCATGTTAATCGTATGGAAAATTTCACTTTAATAAATTTTCTAAATTTTACTATTTTTTTGCAACTAGGATAACAAAAATCATCACCCGAATCGATTTCCACATTCAAATAATCATTGAAGTGAAAATTTACTAATTAAAATCCAGTTAATGCAAAAAATATTCCCCCATTGAAAACGCATTTGGGACTATTCAATTAATTATTGTTAAAAAAGAAAAAATTTCAAAAATTTTTCCCGATGGTGAAATTGAAGGTATTATATAGGAGAATCTGCAATTCCAATTTTATAACACTCACTAAATCAGAAATGCGTCTAAAATTGGTCCCAAAAAGTGCACTTTCAAAAATTTTCCTTTTAAATTTTCCCCATGTAAATAGGCCGACCAAACGGTATAGTGGTTAGGGTGCTAGCCTCTAGACCGCGAGGTTGCGGGTTCGAGTCCCGTGTAGGCATGGGTGTTTGTAAATGTATGTTGGCTTGTCTAATGACGAATGTTTCGGCGCATTATAGCCCTCGTGTTGCTGACGGCGCCAGATAATCTGAAAACAACCAACCCCATGTAAATTGTATGGAAAATTTCCCATTTCGAAATTTTCAAAATTTTACTATCTTTTTGCATCTAAGGTAACAGAAATCATCATCCGAATCGATTTCCACATTCAAATCATCATTCAAGTGAAATTTTACTACTTTAAAATCCATATAATGAAAAAAAAAATAATTCCCCATTGAAAACGGATATGGGACTATTCAATGAATTATTGTCAAAAAAATAAAATTTTCAAAACTTTTTCCCGATAGCGAAATTGAAGGTTTTATATAAGATAATCTCAAATTTCAATTTTATAACACTCACTAAATAAGAAGTGCGTCTAAAGTTGGTCTCAAAAAGTGCACTTTCAAAAAATTTCTTTTTTTTTTCCGCATGCTAATCGTATGGAAAATTTCACATTTCGAAATTTTTAAAATTTTACAATCTTTTTGCAACTAGTTTAAAAGAAATATTCACCCGAATTGATTTCTTTATTGAAATCGTCATTGAAGTGAAGTTTTACTACTTAAATTCCAGTTAATGTATAAAAAAATAAAAATTTCCCATTGAAAACGCATGGGGGACTATTCAATGAATTATTGTTAAACAAGAAAAATTATCAAAATTTTTTCCCGAAATTGAAATTGAAGCTATTATATAGGAGAATCTCCAATTCCAATTTTATAACACTCACTAAATAAGAAGTGTGTCAAAAAATTATCACCAGTAGTTCTTTTTCCAAAATTTTAATTTTTTAGTTTCCCCATGTTAATCGTATGGAAAATTTCACATTTCGAAATTTTCAATATTATAAATTCTTTTTACAACTAGGGTAACAAAAATTATCACCCGATTCGATTTCCACATTCAAATCATCATTGAAGTGAAATTTTACTACTTTAAAATCCAGTTAATGCAAAAAAAAAAATCCCCTATTGAAAACGCATATGGGACTATTCAATGAATTATTGTTAAACAAGAAATTTTTTTAAATTCTTTCCGTGATGGGGGAAATGGAAGCTATTATATAGGAGAATCTCCAATTCCAATTTTATAACACTCACTAAATAAGAAGTGCGTCTAAAATTGTCCCAAAAAGTGCACTTTCTAAAATTTTCATTTTAAATTTTCCCCATGTTAATCGTATGGAAAATTTCACATTTCGAAATTTTTAAATTTTTAAAATCTTTTTGCAACTAGGTTAACAGAAATCATCACTCGAATCGATTTCCACATTCAAATCGTCATTGAAGTGAAATTTTACTACTTAAAATCCAGATATTGCACAAATAATAATGTCCCCATTGAAAACGCATATAGATTCGATGAATTATTGTTAAAAATGGAATTTTTTTTTAATTTTTTCCCTGATGGTGAAGTTGAAGCTATTATATAGGAGAATATCGAATTCCAATTTTATAACTCTCACTAAATAAGAAGTGTGTCTAAAGTTTATCCCAAAAAGTTCTTTTTCAAAAATTTTAATTTTTTTATTTTCCCCATGTTAATCGTATGGAAAATTTCACATTTCGAAATTTTCAAAATTTTACTATCTTTTTGCATCTAAGGTAACAGAAATCATCACCCGAATCTATTTCCACATTCAAATCATCATTGAAGTGAAAATTTACTAATTAAAATCCAGTTAATGCAAAAAATATTCCCCCATTGAAAACGCATGGGGGACTATTCAATGAATTATTGTTAAAAAGGAAAATTTTTTAAATTTTTTCCCTGATCGCGATGTTGAAGCTATTATATAGGAGAATTTCCAATTCCAATTTTATAACACTCACTAAATAAGAAGTGTGTGTAAAGTTTATCCCAAGTAGTTCTTCTGCAAAAATTTTAATTTTTTATTTTCCCCATGTTAATCGTATGGAAAATTTCACATTTCGAAATTTTAAAAATTTTAAAATCTTTTTACAACTAGAGTAACAAAAATCATCACCCGAATCGATTTCCACATTTAAATCATCATTGAAGTGAAATTTTACTACTTTAAAATCCATTTAATGCAACAACAAAAAAATCCCCTATTGGAAACGCATATGGGACTATTTAATGAATTATTGTTAAACAAGAACAATTTTTAAATTCTTTCCCTGATGGGGAAATGGAAGCTATTATATAGGAGAATCTCCAATTCCAATTTTATAACACTCACTAAATAAGAAGTGCGTCTAAAATTGGTCCCAAAAAGTGCACTTTCAAAAATTTTCATTTTAAATTTTCCCCATGTTAATCCTATGGAAAAATTCCCATTTCGATATTTTAAAAATTTTACTATCTTTTTGCAACAAGGGTAACAGAAATCATCACTCGAATCGATTTCTACATTCAAATCGGCATTGAAGTGAAATTTTACTACTTAAAATCCAAATAATGCAAAAAATATTTCCCCATTGAAAACTCATTTAGGACTATTCAATGAATTATTGTTAAACAAGAAATTTTTTTAAATTCTTTCCCTGATGGGGAAATGGATGCTATTATATAGGAGAATCTCCAATTCCAATTTTATAACACTCACTAAATAAGAAGTGGGTCTAAAATTGGTCCCAAAAAGTGCACTTTCAAAAATTTTCATTTTAAATTTTCCCCATGTAAATAGTATGGAAAATTTCCCATTTCGAAATTTTCAAAATTTTACTATCTTTTTGCAACAAGGGTAACAGAAATCATCACCCGAATCGATTTCCACATTCAAATCATCATTGAAGTGAAAATTTACTAATTAAAATCCAGTTAATGCAAAAAATATTCCCCCATTGAAAACACATGGAGGACTATTCAATGAATTATTGTTAAACAAGAAAAATTATCAAAATTTTTTCCTGAAGTTGAAATGGAAGCTATTATATAGGAGAATCTCCAATTCCAATTTTATAACACTCACTAAATAAGAAGTGCGTCTAAAATTGGTCCCAAAAAGTGCACTTTCTAAAATTTTCATTTTAAATTTTCATCATGTTAATCGTATGGAAAATTTCACTTTAATAAATTTTCTAAATTTTACTATTTTTTTGCAACTAGGATAACAAAAATCATCACCCGAATCGATTTCCACATTCAAATTATCATTGAAGTGAAAATTTACTAATTAAAATCTAGTTAATGCAAAAAATATTCCCCCATTGAAAACGCATTTGGGACTATTCAATTAATTATTGTTAAAAAAGAAAAATTTTCAAAAATTTTTCCCGATGGTGAAATCGAAGGTATTATGTAGGAGAATCTGCAATTCCAATTTTATAACACTCACTAAATCAGAAATGCGTCTAAAATTGGTCCCAAAAAGTGCACTTTCAAAAACTTTCCTTTTAAATTTTTCCCATGTAAATAGGCCGACCAAACGGTATAGTGGTTAGGGTGCTAGCCTCTAGACCGCGAGGTTGCGGGTTCGAGTCCCGTGTAGGCATGGGTGTTTGTAAATGTATGTTGGCTTGTCTAATGACGAATGTTTCGGCGCATTATAGCCCTCGTGTTGCTGACGGCGCCAGATAATCTGAAAACAACCAACCCCATGTAAATAGTATGGAAAATTTCCCATTTCAAAATTTTCAAAATTTTACTATCTTTTTGCAACAAGGGTAACAGAAATCATCACCCGAATCGATTTCCACATTCAAATCATCATTGAAGTGAAAATTTACTAATTAAAATCCAGTTAATGCAAAAAATATTCCCCCATTGAAAACTCATTTAGGACTAGTCAATGAATTATTGTTAAACAAGAAATTTTTTTAAATTCTTTCCCTGATGGGGAAATGGAAGCTATTATATAGGAGAATCTCCAATTCCAATTTTATAACACTCACTAAATAAGAAGTGTGTCTAAAGTTTATCCCAAGTAGTTCTTTTTCCAAAATTTTAATTTTTTATTTTCCCCATGTTAATTGTATGGAAAATTTCACATTTCGAAATTTTCAAAATTTTACTATCTTTTTGCATCTAGGGTAACAGAAATCATCACCCGAATCAATTTCCACATTCAAATCGTCATTGAAGTGAAATTTTACTACTTAAAATCCAGTTAATGCCAAAAATATTCCCCCATTGAAAACGCATGGGGGACTATTCAATGAATTATTGTTAAACAAGAAAAATTATCAAATTTTTTTCCCGACGGCGAAATTGAAGCTATTATATAGGAGAATCTCCAATTCCAATTTTATAACACTCACTTAATAAGAAGTGCGTCTAAAGTTTATCCCAAGTAGTTCTTTTTCAAAAAATTTAATTTTTTATTTTCCCCATTTTAATTGTATGGAAAATTTCACATTTCGAAATTTTCAAAATTTTAGTATCCTTTTAAAACTAGGGTAACAGAAATCCTCACCCGAATCGATTTCCACATTCAAATCATCATTCAAGTAAAAATTTACTAATTAAAATCCAGTTATTTCAAAAAATATTCCCCCATTGAAAACGCATGGGGGACTATTCAATGAATTATTGTTAAAAAGGAAAATTTTTTAAATTTTTTCCCTGATCGTGAAGTTGAAGCTATTATATAGGAAAATCTCCAATTTCAATTTTATAACACTCACTAAATAAGAAGTGTGTCTAAAGTTTATCCCATGTAGTTCTTTTGCAAAAATTTTAATTTTTTATTTTCCCCATGTTAATCGTATGGAAAATTTCACATTTCGAAATTTTCAAAATTTTAAATTCTTTTTACAACTAGGGTAACAAAAATCATCACCCGAATCGATTTCCACATTCAAATCATCATTGAAGTGAAATTTTACTACTTTAAAATCCATTTAATGCAAAAAAAAAAAAAAAATCCCCTATTGAAAACGCTTATGGGACTATTCAATGAATTATTGTTAAACAAGAAAATTTTTTAAATTCTTTCCCTGGTGGGGAAATGGAAGCTATTATATAGGAGAATCTCCAATTCCAATTTTATAACATTCACTAAATAAGAAGTGGGTCTAAAATTGGTCCCAAAAAGTGCACTTTCAAAAATTTTCATTTTAAATTTTCCCCATGTTAATCGTATGGAAAATTTCACATTAATAAATTTTCTAAATTTTACTATCTTTTTGCATCTAAGGTAACAGAAATCATCACCCGAATCGATTTCCACATTCAAATCATCATTGAAGTGAAAATTTACTAATTAAAATCCAGTTAATGCAAAAAATATTCCCCCATTGAAAACGCATGGGGGACTATTCAATGAATTATTGTTAAACAAAAAAAATTATCAAAATTTTTTCAAGACGGCGAAAATGAAGCTATTATATAGGAGAATCTCCAATTCCAATTTTATAACACTCACTAAATAAGAAGTGTGTCTAAAGTTTATCCCAAGTAGTTCTTTTTCAAAAAATATAATTTTAAATTTTCCCCATGTTAATCGGATGGAAAATTTCACATATCGAAATTTTTTAATTTTTAAAACTTTTTGCAACTAGGTTAACAGAAATCATCACTCGAATCGATTTCCACATTCAAATCGTCATTGAAGTGAAATTTTACTACTTAAATTCCAGTTAATGTATAAAAAAAAAAAAAAAAATCCCATTGAAAACGCATGGGGGACTATTCAATGAATTATTGTTAAACAAGAAAAATTTTCAAAATTTTTTCCCGAAGTTGAAATTGAAGCTATTATATAAGAGAATCTCCAATTCTAATTTTATAACACTCACTAAATAAGAAGTGCGTCTAAAATTGGTCCCAAAAAGTGCACTTTCAAAAAATTTCATTTTAGTTTTCCCCATGTTAATCGTATAGAAAATTTCCCATTTCGATATTTTCAAAATTTTACTATCTTTTTGCATCTAGGGTAACAGATATCATCACCCGAATCGATTTATACATTCAAATCATCATTAAAGGGAATTTTACTACTTAAAATCCAGATATTGCACACAAAAAAATGTCCCCATTGAAAACGCATATAGGACTATTCGATGAATTATTGTTAAAAATGGAAATTTTTTTTAATTTTTTCCCTGATGGTGAAGTGGAAGCTATTATATAGGAGAATATCGAATTCCAATTTTATAACTATCACTAAATAAGAAGTGTGTCTAAAGTTTATCCCTAAAAGTTCTTTTTCAAAAATTTTAATTTTTTATTTTCCCCATGTTAATCGTATGGAAAATTTCACATTTCGAAATTTTCAAAATTTTACTATCTTTTTGCATCTAAGGTAACAGAAATCATCACCCGAATCGATTTCCACTTTCAAATCATCATTGAAGTGAAAATTTACTAATTAAAATCCAGTTAATGCAAAAAATATTCCCCCCATTGAAAACGCATGGGGGACTATTCAATGAATTATTGTTAAAAAGGAAAATTTTTTAAATTTTTTCCCTGATCGTGAAGTTGAAGCTATTATATAGGAGAATCTCCAATTCCAATTTTATAACACTCACTAAATAAGAAGTGTGTCTAAAGTTTATCCCAAGTAGTTCTTTTGCAAAAATTTTAATTTTTTATTTTCCCCATGTTAATCGTATGGAAAATTTCACATTTCGAAATTTTAAAAATTTTAAAATCTTTTTACAACTAGGGTAACAAAAATCATCACCCGAATCGATTTCCACATTCAAATCATCATTGAAGTGAAATTTTACTACTTTAAAATCCATTTAATGCAAAAAAAATCCCCTATTGAAAACGCATATGGGACTATTCAATGAATTATTGTTAAACAAGAACAATTTTTAAATTCTTTCCCTGATGGGGAAATGGAAGCTATTATATAGGAGAATCTCCAATTCCAATTTTATAACACTCACTAAATAAGAAGTGCGTCTAAAATTGGTCCCAAAAAGTGCACTTTCTAAAATTTTCATTTTAAATTTTCCCCATGTTAATCGTATGGAAAATTTAACATTTCGAAATTTTTAAATTTTTAATATATTTTTGCAACTAGGTTAACAGAAATCATCACTCGAATCGATTTCCACATTCAAATCGTCATTGAAGTGAAATTTTACTACTTAAATTCCAGTTAATGTATAAAAAAATAAAAATTTCCCATTGAAAACGCATGGGGGACTATTCAATGAATTATTGTTAAACAAGAAAAATTTTCAAATTTTTTTCCCGAAGTTGAAATTGAAGCTACTATATAGGAGAATCTCCAATTCCAATATTATAACATTCACTAAATAAGAAGTGCTTCTAAAATTGGTCCCAAAAAGTGCACTTTCAAAAATTTTCATTTTAAATTTTCCCCATGTTAATCGTATGGAAAATTTCACTTTAATAAATTTTCTAAATTTTACTATTTTTTTGCAACTAGGATAACAAAAATCATCACCCGAATCGATTTCCACATTCAAATAATCATTGAAGTGAAAATTTACTAATTAAAATCCAGTTAATGCAAAAAATATTCCCCCATTGAAAACGCATTTGGGACTATTCAATTAATTATTGTTAAAAAAGAAAAATTTTCAAAATTTTTTCCCGATGGTGAAATTGAAGGTATTATGTAGGAGAATCTGCAATTCCAATTTTATAACACTCACTAAATCAGAAATGCGTCTAAAATTGGTCCCAAAAAGTGCACTTTCAAAAACTTTCCTTTTAAATTTTCCCCATGTAAATAGGCCGACCAAACGGTATAGTGGTTAGGGTGCTAGCCTCTAGACCGCGAGGTTGCGGGTCCGAGTCCCGTGTAGGCATGGGTGTATGTAAATGTATGTTGGCTTGTCTAATGACGAATGTTTCGGCGCATTATAGCCCTCGTGTTGCTGACGGCGCCAGATAATCTGAAAACAACCAACCCCATGTAAATAGTATGGAAAATTTCCCATTTCGAAATTTTCAAAATTTTACTATCTTTTTGCATCTAAGGTAACAGAAATCATCATCCGAATCGATTTCCACATTCAAATCATCATTCAAGTGAAATTTTACTACTTTAAAATCCAGTTAATGCAAACAAATATTCCCCCATTGAAAACACATGGGGGACTATTCAATGAATTATTGTTAAACAAGAAAAATTATCAAAATTTTTTCCCGAAGTTGAAATTGAATCTATTATATAGGAGAATCTCCAATTCCAATTTTATAACACTCACTAAATAAGAAGTGCGTCTAAAGTTTATCCCAAGTAGTTCTTTTTCCAAAATTTTAATTTTTTATTTTCCCCATGTTAATCGTATGGAAAATTTCACATTTCGAAATTTTCAAAATTTTACTATCTTTTTGCATCTAAGGTAACAGAAATCATCACCCGAATCGACTTCCACATTCAAATAATCATTGAAGTGAAATTTTACTACTTTAAAATCCATATAATGAAAAAAAAAAAAATTCCCCATTGAAAACGGATATGGGACTATTCAATGAATTATTGTCAAAAAAATAAAATTTTCAAAACTTTTTCCCGATAGCGAAATTGAAGGTTTTATATAAGATAATCTCAAATTTCAATTTTATAACACTCACTAAATAAGAAGTGCGTCTAAAGTTGGTCCCAAAAAGTGCACTTTCAAAAAATTTTTTTTTTTTTTCCGCATGCTAATCGTATGGAAAATTTCACTTTCGAAATTTTTAAAATTTTACAATCTTTTTGCAACTAGTTTAAAAGAAATATTCACCCGAATTGATTTCTTTATTCAAATCGTCATTGAAGTGAAGTTTTACTACTTAAATTCCAGTTAATGTATAAAAAAATAAAAATTTCCCATTGAAAACGCATGGGGGACTATTCAATGAATTATTGTTAAACAAGAAAAATTTTCAAATTTTTTTCCCGAAGTTGAAATTGAAGCTACTATATAGGAGAATCTCCAATTCCAATATTATAACATTCACTAAATAAGAAGTGCTTCTAAAATTGGTCCCAAAAAGTGCACTTTCAAAAATTTTCATTTTAAATTTTCCCCATGTTAATCGTATGGAAAATTTCACTTTAATAAATTTTCTAAATTTTACTATTTTTTTGCAACTAGGATAACAAAAATCATCACCCGAATCGATTTCCACATTCAAATAATCATTGAAGTGAAAATTTACTAATTAAAATCCAGTTAATGCAAAAAATATTCCCCCATTGAAAACGCATTTGGGACTATTCAATTAATTATTGTTAAAAAAGAAAAATTTTCAAAATTTTTTCCCGATGGTGAAATTGAAGGTATTATGTAGGAGAATCTGCAATTCCAATTTTATAACACTCACTAAATCAGAAATGCGTCTAAAATTGGTCCCAAAAAGTGCACTTTCAAAAACTTTCCTTTTAAATTTTCCCCATGTAAATAGGCCGACCAAACGGTATAGTGGTTAGGGTGCTAGCCTCTAGACCGCGAGGTTGCGGGTCCGAGTCCCGTGTAGGCATGGGTGTATGTAAATGTATGTTGGCTTGTCTAATGACGAATGTTTCGGCGCATTATAGCCCTCGTGTTGCTGACGGCGCCAGATAATCTGAAAACAACCAACCCCATGTAAATAGTATGGAAAATTTCCCATTTCGAAATTTTCAAAATTTTACTATCTTTTTGCATCTAAGGTAACAGAAATCATCATCCGAATCGATTTCCACATTCAAATCATCATTCAAGTGAAATTTTACTACTTTAAAATCCAGTTAATGCAAACAAATATTCCCCCATTGAAAACACATGGGGGACTATTCAATGAATTATTGTTAAACAAGAAAAATTATCAAAATTTTTTCCCGAAGTTGAAATTGAATCTATTATATAGGAGAATCTCCAATTCCAATTTTATAACACTCACTAAATAAGAAGTGCGTCTAAAGTTTATCCCAAGTAGTTCTTTTTCCAAAATTTTAATTTTTTATTTTCCCCATGTTAATCGTATGGAAAATTTCACATTTCGAAATTTTCAAAATTTTACTATCTTTTTGCATCTAAGGTAACAGAAATCATCACCCGAATCGACTTCCACATTCAAATAATCATTGAAGTGAAATTTTACTACTTTAAAATCCATATAATGAAAAAAAAAAAAATTCCCCATTGAAAACGGATATGGGACTATTCAATGAATTATTGTCAAAAAAATAAAATTTTCAAAACTTTTTCCCGATAGCGAAATTGAAGGTTTTATATAAGATAATCTCAAATTTCAATTTTATAACACTCACTAAATAAGAAGTGCGTCTAAAGTTGGTCCCAAAAAGTGCACTTTCAAAAAATTTCTTTTTTTTTTTTCCGCATGCTAATCGTATGGAAAATTTCACTTTCGAAATTTTTAAAATTTTACAATCTTTTTGCAACTAGTTTAAAAGAAATATTCACCCGAATTGATTTCTTTATTCAAATCGTCATTGAAGTGAAGTTTTACTACTTAAATTCCAGTTAATGTATAAAAAAATAAAAATTTCCCATTGAAAACGCATGGGGAACTATTCAATGATTTATTGTTAAACAAGAAAAATTATCAAAATTTTTTCCCGAAATTGAAATTGAAGCTATTATATAGGAGAATCTCCAATTCCAATTTTATAACACTCACTAAATAAGAAGTGTGTCAAAAAATTATCCCAAGTAGTTCTTTTTCCAAAATTTTAATTTTTTAGTTTCCCCATGTTAATCGTATGGAAAATTTCACATTTCGAAATTTTCAATATTATAAATTCTTTTTGCAACTAGGTTAACAGAAATCATCACTCGAATCGATTTCCACATTCAAATCGTCATTGAAGTGAAATTTTACTACTTAAATTCCAGTTAATGTAAAAAAAAAAAAAATTCCCATTGAAAACGCATTGGGGACTATTCAATGAATTATTGTTAAAAAGGAAAATTTTTTAAATTTTTTCCCTGATCGTGAAGTTGAAGCTATTATATAGGAGAATCTCCAATTCCAATTTTACAACACTCACTAAATAAGAAGTGCGTCTAAAATTGGTCCCAAAAAGTGCACTTTCAAAAATTTTCATTTTAAATTTTCCCCATGTTAATCGTATGGAAAATTTCACATTTCGAAATTTTCAAAATTTTAAATTCTTTTTACAACTAGGGTAACAAAAATCATCACCCGAATCGATTTCCACATTCAAATCATCATTGAAGTGAAATTTTACTACTTAAATTCCAGTTAATGTATAAAAAAATAAAAATTTCCCATTGAAAACGCATGGGAGACTATTCAATGAATTATTGTTAAACAAGAAAAATTTTCAAAATTTTTTCCCGAAGTTGAAATTGAAGCTATTATATAGGAGAATCTCCAATTCCAATATTATAACATTCACTAAATAAGAAGTGCGTCTAAAATTGGTCCCAAAAAGTGCACTTTCAAAAATTTTCATTTTAAATTTTCCCCATGTTAATCGTATGGAAAATTTCACTTTAATAAATTTTCTAAATTTTACTATTTTTTTGCAACTAGGATAACAAAAATCATCACCCGAATCGATTTCCACTTTCAAATCATCATTGAAGTGAAAATTTACTAATTAAAATCCAGTAAATGCAAAAAATATTCCCCCATTGAAAACGCATGGGGGACTATTCAATGAATTATTGTTAAAAAGGAAAAATTTTTAAATTTTTTCCCTGATCGTGATGTTGAAGCTATTATATAGGAGAATTTCCAATTCCAATTTTATAACACTCACTAAATAAGAAGTGTGTGTAAAGTTTATCCCAATTAGATCTTTTGCAAAAATTTTAATTTTTTATTTTCCCCATGTTAATCGTATGGAAAATTTCACATTTCGAAATTTTAAAAATTTTAAATTCTTTTTACAACTAGAGTAACAAAAATCATCACCCGAATCGATTTCCACATTCAAATCATCATTGAAGTGAAATTTTACTACTTTAAAATCCAGTTAATGCAAAAAAAAAAATCCCCTATTGAAAACGCATATGGGACTTTTCAATGAATTATTGTTAAACAATAAATTTTTTTAAATTCTTTCCCTGATGGGGGAAATGTTAGCTATTATATAGGAGAATCTCCAATACCAATTTTATAACACTCACTAAATAAGAAATGCGTCTAAAATTGTCCCAAAAAGTGCACTTTCTAAAATTTTCATTTTAAATTTTCCCCATGTTAATCGTATGGAAAATTTCACATTTCGAAATTTTTAAATTTTTAAAATCTTTTTGCAACTAGGTTAACAGAAATCATCCCTCGAATCGATTTCCACATTCAAATCGTCATTGAAGTGAAATTTTACTACTTAAAATCCAGATATTGCACAAATAATAATGTCCCCATTGAAAACGCATATAGGACTATTCGATGAATTATTGTTAAAAATTGAAATTTTTTTAAATTTTTTCCCTGATGTTGAAGTTGAAGCTATTATATAGGAGAATATCGAATTCAAATTTTATAACTCTCACTAAATAAGAAGTGTGTCTAAAGTTTATCCCAAAAAGTTCTTTTTCAAAAATTTTAATTTTTTATTTTCCCCATGTTAATCGTATGGAAAATTTCACATTTCGAAATTTTCAAAATTTTACTATCTTTTTGCATTTAAGGTAACAGAAATCATCACCCGAATCTATTTCCACATTCAAATCATCATTGAAGTGAAATTTTTCTAATTAAAATACAGTTAATGTAAAAAATATTCCCTTCATTGAAAACGCATTGTGGACTATTCAATGAATTATTGTTAAAAAAGGAAATCTTTTAAAATTTTTTCCCTGATGGTGAAGTTGAAGCTATTATATAGGAGAATCTCCAATTCCAATTTTATAACACTCACTAAATACTAGGTGTCTCTAAAGTTTATCCCAAGTAGTTCTTTTTCCAAAATTTTAATTTTTTATTTTCCCCATGTTAATCGTATGGAAAATTTCACATTTCGAAATTTTCAAAATTTTACTATCTTTTTGCATCTAAGGTAACAGAAATCATCACCCGAATCTATTTCCACATTCAAATCATCATTGAAGTGAAAATTTACTAATTAAAATCCAGTTAATGCAAAAAATATTCCCCCATTGAAAACGCATGGGGGACTATTCAATGAATTATTGTTAAAAAGGAACATTTTTTAAATTTTTTCCCTGATCGTGATGTTGAAGCTATTATATAGGAGAATTTCCAATTCCAATTTTATAACACTCACTAAATAAGAAGTGTGTGTAAAGTTTATCCCAAGTAGTTCTTTTGCAAAAATTTTAATTTTTTATTTTCCCCATGTTAATCGTATGGAAAATTTCACATTTCGAAATTTTAAAAATTTTAAATTCTTTTTACAACTAGAGTAACAAAAATCATCACCCGAATTGATTTCCACATTCAAATCATCATTGAAGTGAAATTTTACTACTTTAAAATCCATTTAATGCAACAAAAAAAAATCCCCTATTGGAAACGCATATGGGACTATTCAATGAATCATTGTTAAACAAGAACAATTTTTAAATTCTTTCCCTGATGGGGAAATGGAAGCTATTATATAGGAGAATCTCCAATTCCAATTTTATAACACTCACTAAATAAGAAGTGCGTCTAAAATTGGTCCCAAAAAGTGCACTTTCAAAAATTTTCATTTTAAATTTTCCCCATGTTAATCCTATGGAAAAATTCCCATTTCGATATTTTAAAAATTTTACTATCTTTTTGCAACAAGGGTAACAGAAATCATCACTCGAATCGATTTCTACATTCAAATCGTCATTGAAGTGAAATTTTACTACTTAAAATCCAAATAATGCAAAAAATATTTCCCCATTGAAAACTCATAAAGGACTATTCAATGAATTATTGTTAAACAAGAATTTTTTTTAAATTCTTTCCCTGATGGGGAAATGGAAGCAATTATATAGGAGAATCTCCAATTCCAATTTTATAACACTCACTAAATAAGAAGTGGGTCTAAAATTGGTCCCAAAAAGTGCACTTTCAAAAATTTTCATTTTAAATTTTCCCCATGTAAATAGTATGGAAAATTTCCCATTTCGAAATTTTCAAAATTTTACTATCTTTTTGCAACAAGGGTAACAGAAATCATCACCCGAATCGATTTCCACATTCAAATCATCATTGAAGTGAAAATTTACTAATTAAAATCCAGTTAATGCAAAAAATATTCCCCCATTGAAAACACATGGGGGACTATTCAATGAATTATTGTTAAACAAGAAAAATTATCAAAATTTTTTCCTGAAGTTGAAATGGAAGCTATTATATAGGAGAATCTCCAATTCCAATTTTATAACACTCACTAAATAAGAAGTGCGTCTAAAATTGGTCCCAAAAAGTGCACTTTCTAAAATTTTCATTTTAAATTTTCATCATGTTAATCGTATGGAAAATTTAACATTTCGAAATTTTTAAATTTTTAATATATTTTTGCAACTAGGTTAACAGAAATCATCACTCGAATCGATTTCCACATTCAAATCGTCATTGAAGTGAAATTTTACTACTTAAACTCCAGTTAATGTATAAAAAAATAAAAATTTCCCATTGAAAACGCATGGGGGACTATTCAATGAATTATTGTTAAACAAGAAAAATTTTCAAAATTTTTTCCAGAAGTTGAAATTGAATCTATTATATAGGAGAATCTCCAATTCCAATTTTATAACACTCACTAAATAAGAAGTGCGTCTAAAATTGGTCCCAATAAGTTCTTTTCCAAAATTTTAATTTTTTATTTTCCCCATGTTAATTGTAAGGAAAATTTCACATTTCGAAATTTTCAAAATTTTACTATTTTTTTGCAACTAGGCTAACAAAAATCATCACCCGAATCGACTTCCACATTCAAGTAATCATTGAAGTGAAATTTTACTACTTTAAAATCCAGTTAATGCAAAAAATATTCCCCCATTGAAAACACATGGGGGACTATTCAATGAATTATTGTTAAAAAAGGAAATTTTTTTAAATTTTTCCCTAATGGTGAAGTTGAAGCTATTATATAGGAGAATCTCCAATTCCAATTTTATAACACTCACTAAATAAGAAGTGTGTCTAAAGTTTATCCCAAGTAGTTCTTTTTCCAAAATTTTAATTTTTTATTTTCCCCATGTTAATCGTATGGAAAATTTCACATTTCGAAATTTTCAAAATTTTACTATCTTTTTGCATCTAAGGTAACAGAAATCATCACCCGAATCGATTTCCACTTTCAAATCATCATTGAAGTGAAAATTTACTAATTAAAATCCAGTTAATGCAAAAAATATTCCCCCATTGAAAACGCATGGGGGACTATTCAATGAATTATTGTTAAAAAGGAAAATTTTTTAAATTTTTTCCCTGATCGTGAAGTTGAAGCTATTATATAGGAGAATCTCCAATTCCAATTTTATAACACTCACTAAATAAGAAGTGCGTCTAAAATTGGTCCCAAAAAGTGCACTTTCTAAAATTTTCATTTTAAATTTTCCCCATGTTAATCGTATAGAAAATTTCCCATTTCGATATTTTCAAAATTTTACCATCTTTTTGCATCTAGGGTAACAGATATCATCACCCGATTCTATTTATACATTCAAATCATCATTAAAGGGAATTTTACTACTTAAAATCCAGATATTGCACACAAAAAAATGTCCTCATTGAAAACGCATATAGGACTATTCGATGAATTATTGTTAAAAATGGAAATTTTTTTTAATTTTTTCCCTGATGGTGAAGTTGAAGCTATTATATAGGAGAATATCGAATTCCAATTTTATAACTCTCACTAAATAAGAAGTGTGTCTAAAGTTTATCCCAAAAAGTTCTTTTTCAAGAATTTTAATTTTTTATTTTCCCTATGTTAATCGTATGGAAAATTTCACATTTCGAAATTTTCAAAATTTTACTATCTTTTTGCATCTAAGGTAACAGAAATCATCACCCGAATCGATTTCCACTTTCAAATCATCATTGAAGTGAAATTTTACTAATTAAAATCCAGTTAATGCAAAAAATATTCCCCCATTGAAAACGCATGGGGGACTATTCAATAAATTATTGTTAAAAAGGAAATTTTTTTTAATTTTTTCCCTGATCGTGAAGTTGAAGCTATTATATAGGAGAATCTCCAATTCCAATTTTACAACACTCACTAAATAAGAAGTGCGTCTAAAATTGGTCCCAAAAAGTGCACTTTCAAAAATTTTCATTTTAAATTTTCCCCATGTTAATCGTATGGAAAATTTCACTTTAATAAATTTTCTAAATTTTACTATTTTTTTGCAACTAGGATAACAAAAATCATCACCCGAATCGATTTCCACTTTCAAATCATCATTGAAGTGAAAATTTACTAATTAAAATCCAGTTAATGCAAAAAATATTCCCCCATTGAAAACGCATGGGGGACTATTCAATGAATTATTGTTAAAAAGGAAAATTTTTTAAATTTTTTCCCTGATCGTGAAGTTGAAGCTATTATATAGGAGAATCTCCAATTCCAATTTTATAACACTCACTAAATAAGAAGTGTGTCTAAAGTTTATCCCAAGTAGTTCTTTTGCAAAAATTTTAATTTTTTATTTTCCAAATGTTAATCGTATGGAAAATTTCACATTTCGAAATTTAAAAAATTTTAAATTCTTTTTACAACTAGGGTAACAAAAATCATCACCCGAATCGATTTCCACATTCAAATCATCATTGAAGTGAAATTTTACTACTTTAAAATCCATTTAATGCAAAAAAAATCCCCTATTGAAAACGCATATGGGACTATTCAATGAATTATTGTTAAACAAGAACAATTTTTAAATTCTTTCCCTGATGGGGAAATGGAAGCTATTATATAGGAGAATCTCCAATTCCAATTTTATAACACTCACTAAATAAGAAGTGCGTCTAAAATTGGTCCCAAAAAGTGCACTTTCAAAAAATTTCATTTTAAATTTTCCCCATGTTAATCGTATGGAAAATTTCACTTTAATAAATTTTCTAAATTTTACTATTTTTTTGCAACTAGGATAACAAAAATCATCACCCGAATCGATTTCCACATTCAAATAATCATTGAAGTGAAAATTTACTAATTAAAATCCAGTTAATGCAAAAAATATTCCCCCATTGAAAACGCATTTGGGACTATTCAATTAATTATTGTTAAAAAAGAAAAATTTTCAAAAATTTTTCCCGATGGTGAAATTGAAGGTATTATATAGGAGAATCTGCAATTCCAATTTTATAACACTCACTAAATCAGAAATGCGTCTAAAATTGGTCCCAAAAAGTGCACTTTCAAAAATTTTCCTTTTAAATTTTCCCCATGTAAATAGGCCGACCAAACGGTATAGTGGTTAGGGTGCTAGCCTCTAGACCGCGAGGTTGCGGGTTCGAGTCCCGTGTAGGCATGGGTGTTTGTAAATGTATGTTGGCTTGTCTAATGACGAATGTTTCGGCGCATTATAGCCCTCGTGTTGCTGACGGCGCCAGATAATCTGAAAACAACCAACCCCATGTAAATAGTATGGAAAATTTCCCATTTCGAAATTTTCAAAATTTTACTATCTTTTTGCATCTAAGGTAACAGAAATCATCACTCGAATCGACTTCCACATTCAAATAATCATTGAAGTGAAATTTTACTACATTAAAATCCATATAATGAAAAAAAAAAAAATTCCCCATTGAAAACGGATATGGGACTATTCAATGAATTATTGTCAAAAAAAAAAAATTTTCAAAACTTTTTCCCGATAGCGAAATTGAAGGTTTTATATAAGATAATCTCAAATTTCAATTTTATAACACTCACTAAATAAGAAGTGCGTCTAAAGTTGGTCCCAAAAAGTGCACTTTCAAAAAATTTCTTTTTTTTTTCCGCATGCTAATCGTATGGAAAATTTCACATTTCGAAATTTTTAAAATTTTACAATCTTTTTGCAACTAGTTTAAAAGAAATATTCACCCGAATTGATTTCTTTATTCAAATCATCATTAAAGTGAAATTTTACTACTTTAAAATCCAGTTAATGCAAAAAAAAAATCCCCTATTGAAAACGCATATGGGACTATTCAATGAATTATTGTTAAACAAGAACAATTTTTAAATTCTTTCCCTGATGGGGAAATGGAAGCTATTATATAGGAGAATCTCCAATTCCAATTTTATAACACTCACTAAATAAGAAATGCGTCTAAAATTGGTCCCAAAAAGTGCACTTTCAAACATTTTCATTTTAAATTTTCCCCATGTTAATCCTATGGAAAAATTCCCATTTCAATATTTTAAAAATTTTACTATCTTTTTGCAACAAGGGTAACAGAAATCATCACTCGAATCGATTTCTACATTCAAATCGTCATTGAAGTGAAATTTTACTACTTAAAATCCAAATAATGCAAAAAATATTTCCCCATTGAAAACTCATTTAGGACTATTCAATGAATTATTGTTAAACAAGAAATTTTTTTAAATTCTTTTCCTGATGGGGAAATGGAAGCTATTATATAGGAGAATCTCCAATCCTAATTTTATAACGCCCACTAAATAAGAAGTTGGTCTAAAATTGTTTCCAAAAAGTGCACTTTCAAAAATTTTCATTTTAAATTTTCCCCATGTAAATAGTATGGAAAATTTCCCATTTCGAAATTTTCAAAATTTTACTATCTTTTTGCAACAAGGGTAACAGAAATCATCACCCGAATCGACTTCCACATTCAAATCGTCATCGAAGTGAAATGTTACTACTTAAAATCCAGTTAATGCAAAAAATATTCCCCCATTGAAAACGCATGGGGGAATTCAATGAATTATTGTTAAACAAAAAAAATTATCAAAATTTTTTCAAGACGGCGAAAATGAAGCTATTATATAGGAGAATCTCCAATTCTAATTTTATAACACTCACTAAATAAGAAGTGCGTCTAAAATTGGTCCCAAAAAGTGCACTTTCAAAAATTTTCATTTTAATTTTCCCCATGTTAATCGTATAGAAAATTTCCCATTTCGATATTTTCAAAATTTTACTATCTTTTTGCATCTAGGGTAACAGATATCATCACCCGAATCGATTTATACATTCAAATCATCATTAAAGGGAATTTTACTACTTAAAATCCAGATATTGCACACAAAAAAATGTCCCCATTGAAAACGCATATAGGACTATTCGATGAATTATTGTTAAAAATGGAAATTTTTTTAAATTTTTTCCCTGATACTGAAGTGGAAGCTATTATATAGGAGAATATCGAATTCCAATTTTATAACTCTCACTAAATAAGAAGTGTGTATAAAGTTTATCCCAAAAAGTTCTTTTTCAAAAATTTTAATTTTTTATTTTCCCCATGTTAATCGTATGGAAAATTTCACATTTCGAAATTTTCAGAATTTTACTATCTTTTTGCATCTAAGGTAACAGAAATCATCACCCGAATCGATTTCCACTTTCAAATCATCATTGAAGTGAAAATTTACTAATTAAAATCCAGTAAATGCAAAAAATATTCCCCCATTGAAAACGCATGGGGGACTATTCAATGAATTATTGTTAAAAAGGAAAAATTTTTAAATTTTTTCCCTGATCGTGATGTTGAAGCTATTATATAGGAGAATTTCCAATTCCAATTTTATAACACTCACTAAATAAGAAGTGTGTGTAAAGTTTATCCCAAGTAGATCTTTTGCAAAAATTTTAATTTTTTATTTTCCCCATGTTAATCGTATGGAAAATTTCACATTTCGAAATTTTAAAAATTTTAAATTCTTTTTACAACTAGAGTAACAAAAATCATCACCCGAATCGATTTCCACATTCAAATCATCATTGAAGTGAAATTTTACTACTTTAAAATCCAGTTAATGCAAAAAAAAAAAATCCCCTATTGAAAACGCATATGGGACTATTCAATGAATTATTGTTAAACAATAAATTTTTTTAAATTCTTTCCCTGATGGGGGAAATGTTAGCTATTATATAGGAGAATCTCCAATTCCAATTTTATAACACTCACTAAATAAGAAATGCGTCTAAAATTGTCCCAAAAAGTGCACTTTCTAAAATTTTCATTTTAAATTTTCCCCATGTTAATCGTATGGAAAATTTCACATTTCGAAATTTTTAAATTTTTAAAATCTTTTTGCAACTAGGTTAACAGAAATCATCCCTCGAATCGATTTCCACATTCAAATCGTCATTGAAGTGAAATTTTACTACTTAAAATCCAGATATTGCACAAATAATAATGTCCCCATTGAAAACGCATATAGGACTATTCGATGAATTATTGTTAAAAATGGAAATTTTTTTTAATTTTTTCCCTGATGGTGAAGTTGAAGCTATTATATAGGAGAATATCGAATTCAAATTTTATAACTCTCACTAAATAAGAAGTGTGTCTAAAGTTTATCCCAAAAAGTTCTTTTTCAAAAATTTTAATTTTTTATTTTCCCCATGTTAATCGTATGGAAAATTTCACATTTCGAAATTTTCAAAATTTTACTATCTTTTTGCATTTAAGGTAACAGAAATCATCACCCGAATCTATTTCCACATTCAAATCATCATTGAAGTGAAATTTTTCTAATTAAAATACAGTTAATGTAAAAAATATTCCCTTCATTGAAAACGCATTGGGGACTATTCAATGAATTATTGTTAAAAAAGGAAATCTTTTAAAATTTTTTCCCTGATGGTGAAGTTGAAGCTATTATATAGGAGAATCTCCAATTCCAATTTTATAACACTCACTAAATACTAGGTGTCTCTAAAGTTTATCCCAAGTAGTTCTTTTTCCAAAATTTTAATTTTTTATTTTCCCCATGTTAATCGTATGGAAAATTTCACATTTCGAAATTTTCAAAATTTTACTATCTTTTTGCATCTAAGGTAACAGAAATCATCACCCGAATCTATTTCCACATTCAAATCATCATTGAAGTGAAAATTTACTAATTAAAATCCAGTTAATGCAAAAAATATTCCCCCATTGAAAACGCATGGGGGACTATTCAATGAATTATTGTTAAAAAGGAAAATTTTATAAATTTTTTCCCTGATCGTGATGTTGAAGCTATTATATAGGAGAATTTCCAATTCCAATTTTATAACACTCACTAAATAAGAAGTGTGTGTAAAGTTTATCCCAAGTAGTTCTTTTGCAAAAATTTTAATTTTTTATTTTCCCCACGTTAATCGTATGGAAAATTTCACATTTCGAAATTTTAAAAATTTTAAATTCTTTTTACAACTAGAGTAACAAAAATCATCACCCGAATCGATTTCCACATTCAAATCATCATTGAAGTGAAATTTTACTACTTTAAAATCCATTTAAGGTGTACGTATACCCTACAATTCACGAAAATCGATAAGAATATTAATTTTTTTATTATTATATCTTAATATTCTCTGATATTTTAGCTTTCAAACAATACAAAACTTTTGAAAATATCCTTAATAGTTTTTATGTTACAATTAATTACTGGTAGGTACTTCCCCTGTTAAATACCACGTTTTTAAAGCTTTAAACCTGTTTTCTGACGAACTGCATTTTGATTATGTCACGCTTTATTCAAACAATGATAATTCAACAACAAAATATTCAATTGAAATTCTTTTATATCCTAGTAATCTACATAATATGTTAGATGTTTTGAAACTCAATTATATAAAATTGGTCGAGAAATTGATTTTTTAGGGATTTTTAAAGCTTAGAATTCCTTGAAAATATTGATTTGTTTCATGTTTTCACACAAAATAAATTGTAAAAAAAAATCTATTCTATATAAGACACTTAATTGAGTTTCAAAACATTAAGAATAATATTTCGAATCGTTTCCAAGTAAAATTTCGTTTCTAAGTAAATTAGAATGTGATATATCATTGTTTGAAAAGGGTACTAATTATCTAATCAAAGCTTAATTAACAAATTAACAATTGCCGAAATTTGAATTTTTTTTATGAAATGATTTCAATCATATACTTTCTAACCAATGTAAAAAGGAATTGTATTTTTAAACTCAGAATTAAAAAAAAATGTTCTAGTGTATACATACACCTTAATGCAACAAAAAAAAATCCCCTATTGGAAACGCATATGGGACTATTCAATGAATCATTGTTAAACAAGAACAATTTTTAAATTCTTTCCCTGATGGGGAAATGGAAGCTATTATATAGGAGAATCTCCAATTCCAATTTTATAACACTCACTAAATAAGAAGTGCGTCTAAAATTGGTCCCAAAAAGTGCACTTTCAAAAATTTTCATTTTAAATTTTCCCCATGTTAATCCTATGGAAAAATTCCCATTTCGATATTTTAAAAATTTTACTATCTTTTTGCAACAAGGGTAACAGAAATCATCACTCGAATCGATTTCTACATTCAAATCGTCATTGAAGTGAAATTTTACTACTTAAAATCCAAATAATGCAAAAAATATTTCCCCATTGAAAACGCATGGGGGACTATTCAATGAATTATTGTTAAACAAGAATTTTTTTTAAATTCTTTCCCTGATGGGGAAATGGAAGCTATTATATAGGAGAATCTCCAATTCCAATTTTATAACACTCACTAAATAAGAAGTGGGTCTAAAATTGGTCCCAAAAAGTGCACTTTCAAAAAATTTCATTTTAAATTTTCCCCATGTAAATAGTATGGAAAATTACCCATTTCGAAATTTTCAAAATTTTACTATCTTTTTGCAACAAAGGTAACAGAAATCATCACCCGAATCGATTTCCACATTCAAATCATCATTGAAGTGAAAATTTACTACTTAAACTCCAGTTAATGTATAAAAAAATAAAAATTTCCCATTGAAAACGCATGGGGGACTATTCAATGAATTATTAGTAAACAAGAAAAATTTTCAAAATTTTTTCCAGAAGTTGAAATTGAATCTATTATATAGGAGAATCTCCAATTCCAATTTTATAACACTCACTAAATAAGAAGTGCGTCTAAAATTGGTCCCAAAAAGATCTTTTCCAAAATTTTAATTTTTTATTTTCCCCATGTTAATTGTATGGAAAATTTCACATTTCGAAATTTTCAAAATTTTACTATTTTTTTGCAACTAGGTTAACAGAAATCATCACTCGAATCGACTTCCACATTCAAATAATCATTGAAGTGAAATTTTACTACTTTAAAATCCAGTTAATGCAAAAAATATTCCCCCATTGAAAACGCATGGGGGACTATTCAATGAATTATTGTTAAAAAAGGAAATTTTTTTTAATTTTTCCCTAATGGTGAAGTTGAAGCTATTATATAGGAGAATCTCCAATTCCAATTTTATAACACTCACTAAATAAGAAGTGTGTCTAAAGTTTATCCCAAGTAGTTCTTTTTCAAAAAATATAATTTTAAATTTTCCCCATGTTAATCGGATGGAAAATTTCACATTTCGAAATTTTTAAATTTTTAAAACTTTTTGCAACTAGGTTAACAGAAATCATCACTCGAATCGATTTCCACATTCAAATCGTCATTGAAGTGGAATTTTACTACTTAAATTCCAGTTAAAGTAAAAAAAAAAAAAATTCCCATTGAAAACTCATTAAGGACTATTCAATGAATTATTGTTAAACAAGAATTTTTTTTAAATTCTTTCCCTGATGGGGAAATGGAAGCTATTATATAGGAGAATCTCCAATTCTAATTTTATAACACTCACTAAATAAGAAGTGCGTCTAAAATTGGTCCCAAAAAGTGCACTTTCTAAAATTTTCATTTTAAATTTTCCCCATGTTAATCGTATGGAAAATTTCACATTTCGAAATTTTCAAAATTTTAAATTCTTTTTACAACTAGGGTAACAAAAATCATCACCCGAATCGATTTCCACTTTCAAATCATCATTGAAGTGAAAATTTACTAATTAAAATCCAGTTAATGCAAAAAATATTCCCCCATTGAAAACGCATGGGGGATTATTCAATGAATTATTGTTAAAAAGGAAAAATTTTTAAATTTTTTCCCTGATATTGAAGTTGAAGCTATTATATAGGAGAATCTCCAATTCCAATTTTATAACACTCACTAAATAAGAAGTGTGTCTAAAGTTTATCCCAAGTAGTTCTTTTGCAAAAATTTTAATTTTTTATTTTCCCCATGTTAATCGTATGGAAAATTTCACATTTCGAAATTTAAAAAATTTTAAATTCTTTTTACAACTAGGGTAACAAAAATCATCACCCGAATCGATTTCCACATTCAAATCATCATTGAAGTGAAATTTTACTACTTTAAAATCCATTTAATGCAAAAAAAATCCCCTATTGAAAACGCATATGGGACTATTGAATGAATTATTGTTAAACAAGAACAATTTTTAAATTTTTTCCCTGATGGGGAAATGGAAGCTATTATATAGGAGAATCTCCAATTCCAATTTTATAACACTCACTAAATAAGAAGTGCGTCTAAAATTGGTCCCAAAAAGTGCACTTTCTAAAATTTTCATTTTAAATTTTCCCCATGTTAATCGTATAGAAAATTTCCCATTTCGATATTTTCAAAATTTTACTATCTTTTTGCATCTAGGGTAACAGATATCATCACCCGATTCTATTTATACATTCAAATCATCATTAAAGGGAATTTTACTACTTTAAAATCCATATAATGAAAAAAAAAAATTCCCCATTGAAAACGGATATGGGACTATTCAATGAATTATTGTCAAAAAAATAAAATTTTCAAAACTTTTTCCCGATAGCGAAATTGAAGGTTTTATATAAGATAATCTCAAATTTCAATTTTATAACACTCACTAAATAAGAAGTGCGTCTAAAGTTGGTCCCAAAAAGTGCACTTTCAAAAAATTTCTTTTTTTTTTCCGCATGCTAATCGTATGGAAAATTTCACATTTCGAAATTTTTAAAATTTTACAATCTTTTTGCAACTAGTTTAAAAGAAATATTCACCCGAATTGATTTCTTTATTCAAATCATCATTAAAGTGAAATTTTACTACTTTAAAATCCAGTTAATGCAAAAAAAAAATCCCCTATTGAAAACGCATATGGGACTATTCAATGAATCATTGTTAAACAAGAACAATTTTTAAATTCTTTCCCTGATGGGGAAATGGAAGCTATTATATAGGAGAATCTCCAATTCCAATTTTATAACACTCACTAAATAAGAAGTGCGTCTAAAGTTGGTCCCAAAAAGTGCACTTTCAAAAAATTTCTTTTTTTTTTCCGCATGCTAATCGTATGGAAAATTTCACATTTCGAAATTTTTAAAATTTTACAATCTTTTTGCAACTAGTTTAAAAGAAATATTCACCCGAATTGATTTCTTTATTCAAATCATCATTAAAGTGAAATTTTACTACTTTAAAATCCAGTTAATGCAAAAAAAAAATCCCCTATTGAAAACGCATATGGGACTATTCAATGAATCATTGTTAAACAAGAACAATTTTTAAATTCTTTCCCTGATGGGGAAATGGAAGCTATTATATAGGAGAATCTCCAATTCCAATATTATAACACTCACTAAATAAGAAGTGCGTCTAAAATTGGTCCCAAAAAGTGCACTTTCAAAAATTTTCATTTTAAATTTTCCCCATGTTAATCCTATGAAAAAATTCCCATTTCGATATTTTAAAAATTTTACTATCTTTTTGCAACAAGGGTAACAGAAATCATCATTCGAATCGATTTCTACATTCAAATCGTCATTGAAGTGAAATTTTACTACTTAAAATCCAAATAATGCAAAAAATATTTCCCCATTGAAAACTCATTTAGGACTATTCAATGAATTATTGTTAAACAAGAAATTTTTTTAAATTCTTTCCCTGATGGGGAAATGAAAGCTATTATATAGGAGAATCTCCAATTCCAATTTTATAACACTCACTAAATAAGAAGTTGGTCTAAAATTGGTCGCAAAAAGTGCACTTTCAAAAATTTTCATTTTAAATTTTCATCTTGTTAATCGTATGGATCTTGTTAATCGTATGGAACTTGTTAAAAAAATTCCCCCATTGAAAACGCATTTGGGACTATTCAATTAATAATTATTAAAAAAGAAAAATTTTCAATATTTTTTCCCGATGGTGAAATTGAAGGTATTATATAGGAGAATCTGCAATTCCAATTTTATAACACTCACTAAATCAGAAATGCGTCTAAAATTTGTCCCAAAAAGTGCACTTTCAAAAAATTTCCTTTTAAATTTTCCCCGTGTTAATAGTATGGAAAATTTCGCATTTCGAAATTTTCAAAATTTTACTATCTTTTTGCATCTAAGGAAACAGAAATCATCACCCGAATCGATTTCCACATTCAAATCATCATTGAAGTGAAAATTTACTAATTAAAATCCAGTTAATGCAAAAAATATTCCCCCATTGAAAACGCATGGGGGACTATTCAATGAATTATTGTTAAACAAGAAAAATTATCAAAATTTTTTCCCGACGGCGAAATTGAAGCTATTATATAGGAGAATCTCCAATTCCAATTTTATAACACTCACTTAATAAGAAGTGCGTCTAAAGTTTATCCCAAGTAGTTCTTTTTCAAAAAATTTAATTTTTTATTTTCCCCATTTTAATTGTATGGAAAATTTCACATTTCGAAATTTTAAAAATTTTAAATTCTTTTTACAACTAGGGTAACAAAAATCATCACCCGAATTGATTTCCACATTCAAATCATCATTAAAGTGAAATTTTACTACTTTAAAATCCATTTAATGCAACAAAAAGAAAAAATCCCCTATTGAAAACGCTTATGGGACTATTCAATGAATTATTGTTAAACAAGAAAAATTTTTAAATTCTTTCCCTGGTGGGGAAATGGAAGCTATTATATAGGAGAATCTCCAATTCCAATTTTATAACATTCACTAAATAAGAAGTGGGTCTAAAATTGGTCCCAAAAAGTGCACTTTCAAAAATTGTCATTTTAAATTTTCCCCATGTTAATCGTATGGAAAATTTCACATTAATAAATTTTCTAAATTTTACTATTTTTTTGCAACTAGGCTAACAAAAATCATCACCCGAATCGATTTCCACATTCAAATAATCATTGAAGTGAAATTTTACTACTTTAAAATCCAGTTAATGCAAAAAAAAAAATTCCCCCATTGAAAACGCATTTGGGACTATTCAATTAATAATTGTTAAAAAAGAAAAATTTTCAATATTTTTTCCCGATGGTGAAATAGAAGGTATTATACAGGAGAATCTGCAATTCCAATTTTATAACACTCACTAAATCAGAAATGCGTCTAAAATTTGTCCCAAAAAGTGCACTTTCAAAAATTTTCCTTTTAAATTTTCCCCATGTTAATAGTATGGAAAATTTCGCATTTCGAAATTTTCAAAATTTTACTATCTTTTTGCATCTAAGGTAACAAAAATCATCACCCGAATCGATTTCCACATTCAAATCATCATTGAAGTGAAATTTTACTACTTTAAAATCCAGTTAATGCAAAAAAAAAAAAAATCCCCTATTAACAACGCATATGGGACTATTCAATGAATTATTGTTAAACAAGAAAATTTTTTAAATTCTTTCCCTGATAGGGAAATGGAAGCTATTATATAGGAGAATCTCCAATTCCAATTTTATAACACTCACTAAATAAGAAGTGCGTCTAAAATTGGTCCCAAAAAGTGAACTTTCTAAAATTTTTCATTTTAAATTTTCCCCATGTTAATCGTATGGAAAATTTCACATTTCGAAATATTTAAATTTTTTAAATCTTTTTGCAACTAGGTTAACAGAAATCATCACTCGAATTGATTTCCACATTCAAATCGTCATTGAAGTGAAATTTTACTACTTAAATTCCAGTTAATGTATAAAAAAAAAAAAAATTCCCATTGAAAACGCATGGGGGACTATTCAATGAATTATTGTTAAACAAGAAAAATTTTCAAAATTTTTTCCCGAAGTTGAAATTGAAGCTATTATATATAAGAATCTCCAATTCTAATTTTATAACACTCACTAAATAAGAAGTGCGTCTAAAATTGGTCCCAAAAAGTGCACTTTCAAAAATTTTCATTTTAAATTTTCCCCATGTTAATCGTGTAGAAAATTTCCCATTTCGATATTTTCAAAATTTTACTATCTTTTTACATCTAGGGTAACAGATATCATCACCCGAATCGATTTATACATTCAAATCATCATTAAAGGGAATTTTACTACTTAAAATCCAGATATTGCACACAAAAAAATGTCCCCATTGAAAACGCATATAGGACTATTCGATGAATTATTGTTAAAAATGGAAAAATTTTTAAATTTTTTCCCTGATGGTGAAGTTGAAGCTATTATATAGGAGAATATCGAATTCCAATTTTATAACTCTCACTAAATAAGAAGTGTGTCTAAAGTTTATCCCAAAAAGTTCTTTTTCAAAAATTTTAATTTTTTATTTTCCCCATGTTAATCGTATGGAAAATTTCACATTTCGAAATTTTCAAAATTTTACTATCTTTTTGCATCTAAGGTAACAGAAATCATCACCCGAATCGACTTCCACTTTCAAATCATCATTGAAGTGAAAATTTACTAATTAAAATCCAGTTAATGCAAAAAATATTCCCCCATTGAAAACGCATGGGGGACTATTCAATGAATTATTGTTAAAAAGGAAAATTTTTTAAATTTTTTCCCTGATCATGAAGTTGAAGCTATTATATAGGAGAATCTCCAATTCCAATTTTATAACACTCACTAAATAAGAAGTGTGTCTAAAGTTTATCCCAAGTAGTTCTTTTGCAAAAATTTTAATTTTTTATTTTCCCCATGTTAATCGTATGGAAAATTTCACATTTCGAAATTTTAAAAATTTTAAATTCTTTTTACAACTAGGGTAACAAAAATCATCACCCGAATTGATTTCCACATTCAAATCATCATTGAAGTGAAATTTTACTACTTTAAAATCCTTTTAATGCAAAAAAAAAATCCCCTATTGAAAACGCATATGGGACTATTCAATGAAAGAAGAACAATTTTTACAAACAAGAACAATTTTTAAATTCTTTCCCTGATGGGGAAATGGAAGCTATTATATAGGAGAATCTCCAATTCCAATTTTACAACACTCACTAAATAAGAAGTGCGTCTAAAATTGGTCCCAAAAAGTGCACTTTCAAAAATTTTCATTTTAAATTTTCCCCATGTTAATCGTATGGAAAATTTCACATTTCGAAATTTTCAAAATTTTAAATTCTTTTTACAACTAGGGTAACAAAAATCATCACCCGAATCGATTTCCACATTCAAATCATCATTGAAGTGAAATTTTACTACTTAAATTCCAGTTAATGTATAAAAAAATAAAAATTTCCCATTGAAAACGCATGGGAGATTATTCAATGAATTATTGTTAAACAAGAAAAATTTTCAAAATTTTTTCCCGAAGTTGAAATTGAAGCTATTATATAGGAGAATCTCCAATTCCAATATTATAACATTCACTAAATAAGAAGTGCGTCTAAAATTGGTCCCAAAAAGTGCACTTTCAAAAAATTTCATTTTAAATTTTCCCCATGTTAATCGTATGGAAAATTTCACTTTAATAAATTTTCTAAATTTTACTATTTTTTTGCAACTAGGATAACAAAAATCATCACCCGAATCGATTTCCACATTCAAATAATCATTGAAGTTAAAATTTACTAATTAAAATCCAGTGAATGCAAAAAATATTCCCCCATTGAAAACGCATTTGGGACTATTCAATTAATTATTGTTAAAAAAGAAAAATTTTCAAAAATTTTTCCCGATGGTGAAATTGAAGGTATTATATAGGAGAATCTGCAATTCCAATTTTATAACACTCACTAAATCAGAAATGCGTCTAAAATTGGTCCCAAAAAGTGCACTTTCAAAAATTTTCCTTTTAAATTTTCCCCATGTAAATAGGCCGACCAAACGGTATAGTGGTTAGGGTGCTAGCCTCTAGACCGCGAGGTTGCGGGTTCGAGTCCCGTGTAGGCATGGGTGTTTGTAAATGTATGTTGGCTTGTCTAATGACGAATGTTTCGGCGCATTATAGCCCTCGTGTTGCTGACGGCGCCAGATAATCTGAAAACAACCAACCCCATGTAAATAGTATGGAAAATTTCCCATTTCGAAATTTTCAAAATTTTACTATCTTTTTGCATCTAAGGTAACAGAAATCATCACTCGAATCGACTTCCACATTCAAATAATCATTGAAGTGAAATTTTACTACTTTAAAATCCATATAATGAAAAAAAAAATAATTCCCCATTGAAAACGGATATGGGACTATTCAATGAATTATTGTCAAAAAAATAAAATTTTCAAAACTTTTTCCCGATAGCGAAATTGAAGGTTTTATATAAGATAATCTCAAATTTCAATTTTATAACACTCACTAAATAAGAAGTGCGTCTAAAGTTGGTCTCAAAAAGTGCACTTTCAAAAAATTTCTTTTTTTTTTCCGCATGCTAATCGTATGGAAAATTTCACATTTCGAAATTTTTAAAATTTTACAATCTTTTTGCAACTAGTTTAAAAGAAATATTCACCCGAATTGATTTCTTTATTGAAATCATCATTGAAGTGAAGTTTTACTACTTAAATTCCAGTTAATGTATAAAAAAATAAAAATTTCCCATTGAAAACGCATGGGGGACTATTCAATGAATTATTGTTAAACAAGAAAAATTATCAAAATTTTTTCCCGAAATTGAAATTGAAGCTATTATATAGGAGAATCTCCAATTCCAATTTTATAACACTCACTAAATAAGAAGTGTGTCAAAAAATTATCACCAGTAGTTCTTTTTCCAAAATTTTAATTTTTTAGTTTCCCCATGTTAATCGTATGGAAAATTTCACATTTCGAAATTTTCAATATTATAAATTCTTTTTACAACTAGGGTAACAAAAATTATCACCCGATTCGATTTCCACATTCAAATCATCATTGAAGTGAAATTTTACTACTTTAAAATCCAGTTAATGCAAAAAAAAAAATCCCCTATTGAAAACGCATATGGGACTATTCAATGAATTATTGTTAAACAAGAAATTTTTTTAAATTCTTTCCGTGATGGGGGAAATGGAAGCTATTATATAGGAGAATCTCCAATTCCAATTTTATAACACTCACTAAATAAGAAGTGCGTCTAAAATTGTCCCAAAAAGTGCACTTTCTAAAATTTTCATTTTAAATTTTCCCCATGTTAATCGTATGGAAAATTTCACATTTCGAAATTTTTAAATTTTTAAAATCTTTTTGCAACTAGGTTAACAGAAATCATCACTCGAATCGATTTCCACATTCAAATCGTCATTGAAGTGAAATTTTACTACTTAAAATCCAGATATTGCACAAATAATAATGTCCCCATTGAAAACGCATATAGATTCGATGAATTATTGTTAAAAATGGAATTTTTTTTTAATTTTTTCCCTGATGGTGAAGTTGAAGCTATTATATAGGAGAATATCGAATTCCAATTTTATAACTCTCACTAAATAAGAAGTGTGTCTAAAGTTTATCCCAAAAAGTTCTTTTTCAAAAATTTTAATTTTTTATTTTCCCCATGTTAATCGTATGGAAAATTTCACATTTCGAAATTTTCAAAATTTTACTATCTTTTTGCATCTAAGGTAACAGAAATCATCACCCGAATCTATTTCCACATTCAAATCATCATTGAAGTGAAAATTTACTAATTAAAATCCAGTTAATGCAAAAAATATTCCCCCATTGAAAACGCATGGGGGACTATTCAATGAATTATTGTTAAAAAGGAAAATTTTTTAAATTTTTTCCCTGATCGCGATGTTGAAGCTATTATATAGGAGAATTTCCAATTCCAATTTTATAACACTCACTAAATAAGAAGTGTGTGTAAAGTTTATCCCAAGTAGTTCTTCTGCAAAAATTTTAATTTTTTATTTTCCCCATGTTAATCGTATGGAAAATTTCACATTTCGAAATTTTAAAATCTTTTTACAACTAGAGTAACAAAAATCATCACCCGAATCGATTTCCACATTTAAATCATCATTGAAGTGAAATTTTACTACTTTAAAATCCATTTAATGCAACAACAAAAAAATCCCCTATTGGAAACGCATATGGGACTATTCAATGAATTATTGTTAAACAAGAACAATTTTTAAATTCTTTCCCTGATGGGGAAATGGAAGCTATTATATAGGAGAATCTCCAATTCCAATTTTATAACACTCACTAAATAAGAAGTGCGTCTAAAATTGGTCCCAAAAAGTGCACTTTCAAAAATTTTCATTTTAAATTTTCCCCATGTAAATAGTATGGAAAATTTCCCATTTCGAAATTTTCAAAATTTTACTATCTTTTTGCAACAAGGGTAACAGAAATCATCACCCGAATCGATTTCCACATTCAAATCATCATTGAAGTGAAAATTTACTAATTAAAATCCAGTTAATGCAAAAAATATTCCCCCATTGAAAACACATGGAGGACTATTCAATGAATTATTGTTAAACAAGAAAAATTATCAAAATTTTTTCCTGAAGTTGAAATGGAAGCTATTATATAGGAGAATCTCCAATTCCAATTTTATAACACTCACTAAATAAGAAGTGCGTCTAAAGTTGGTCCCAAAAAGTGCACTTTCAAAAAATTTCTTTTTTTTTTCCGCGTGCTAATCGTATGGAAAATTTCACATTTCGAAATTTTTAAAATTTTACAATCTTTTTGCAACTAGTTTAAAAGAAATATTCACCCGAATTGATTTCTTTATTCAAATCATCATTAAAGTGAAATTTTACTACTTTAAAATCCAGTTAATGCAAAAAAAAAATCCCCTATTGAAAACGCATATGGGACTATTCAATGAATCATTGTTAAACAAGAACAATTTTTAAATTCTTTCCCTGATGGGGAAATGGAAGCTATTATATAGGAGAATCTCCAATTCCAATTTTATAACACTCACTAAATAAGAAGTGCGTCTAAAGTTGGTCCCAAAAAGTGCACTTTCAAAAAATTTCTTTTTTTTTTCCGCATGCTAATCGTATGGAAAATTTCACATTTCGAAATTTTTAAAATTTTACAATCTTTTTGCAACTAGTTTAAAAGAAATATTCACCCGAATTGATTTCTTTATTCAAATCATCATTAAAGTGAAATTTTACTACTTTAAAATCCAGTTAATGCAAAAAAAAAATCCCCTATTGAAAACGCATATGGGACTATTCAATGAATCATTGTTAAACAAGAACAATTTTTAAATTCTTTCCCTGATGGGGAAATGGAAGCTATTATATAGGAGAATCTCCAATTCCAATATTATAACACTCACTAAATAAGAAGTGCGTCTAAAATTGGTCCCAAAAAGTGCACTTTCAAAAATTTTCATTTTAAATTTTCCCCATGTTAATCCTATGAAAAAATTCCCATTTCGATATTTTAAAAATTTTACTATCTTTTTGCAACAAGGGTAACAGAAATCATCATTCGAATCGATTTCTACATTCAAATCGTCATTGAAGTGAAATTTTACTACTTAAAATCCAAATAATGCAAAAAATATTTCATCATTGAAAACTCATTTAGGACTATTCAATGAATTATTGTTAAACAAGAAATTTTTTTAAATTCTTTCCCTGATGGGGAAATGAAAGCTATTATATAGGAGAATCTCCAATTCCAATTTTATAACACTCACTAAATAAGAAGTTGGTCTAAAATTGGTCGCAAAAAGTGCACTTTCAAAAATTTTCATTTTAAATTTTCATCTTGTTAATCGTATGGAAAATTTAACATTTCGAAATTTTTAAATTTTTAATATATTTTTGCAACTAGGTTAACAGAAATCATCACTCGAATCGATTTCCACATTCAAATCGTCATTGAAGTGAAATTTTACTACTTAAACTCCAGTTAATGTATAAAAAAATAAAAATTTCCCATTGAAAACGCATGGGGGACTATTCAATGAATTATTGTTAAACAAGAAAAATTTTCAAAATTTTTTCCCGAAGTTGAAATTGAAGCTATTATATAGGAGAATCTCCAATTCCAATTTTATAACACTCACTAAATAAGAAGTGTCTCTAAAGTTTATCCCAAGTAGTTCTTTTTCCAAAATTTTAATTTTTTATTTTCCCCATGTTAATCATATGGAAAATTTCACATTTCGAAATTTTCAAAATTTTACTATCTTTTTGCATCTAAGGTAACAGAAATCATCACCCGAATCGATTTCCACATTCAAATCATCATTGAAGTGAAAATTTACTAATTAAAATCCAGTTAATGCAAAAAATATTCCCCCATTGAAAACGCATGGGGGACTATTCAATGAATTATTGTTAAACAAAAAAAATTATCAAAATTTTTTCCCGAAGTTGAAATTGAAGCTATTATATAGGAGAATCTCCAATTCTAATTTTATAACACTCACTAAATAAGAAGTGTGTCTAAAGTTTATCCCAAGTAGTTCTTTTTCAAAAAATATAATTTTAAATTTTCCCCATGTTAATCGGATGAAAAATTTCACATTTCGAAATTTTTAAATTTTTAAAACTTTTTGCAACTAGGTTAACAGAAATCATCACTCGAATCGATTTCCACATTCAAATCGTCATTGAAGTGGAATTTTACTACTTAAATTCCAGTTAAAGTAAAAAAAAAAAAAAATTCCCATTGAAAACGCATGGGGGACTATTCAATGAATTATTGTTAAACAAAAAAAAATTTCAAAATTTTTTCCCGAAGTTGAAATTGAAGCTATTATATAGGAGAATCTCCAATTCTAATTTTATAACACTCACTAAATAAGAAGTGCGTCTAAAATTGGTCCAAAAAAGTGCACTTTCAAAAAATTTCATTTTAATTTTCCCCATGTTAATCGTATAGAAAATTTCCCATTTCGATATTTTCAAAATTTTACTATCTTTTTGCATCTAGGGTAACAGATATCATCACCCGAATCGATTTATACATTCAAATCATCATTAAAGGGAATTTTACTACTTAAAATCCAGATATTGCACACAAAAAAATGTCCCCATTGAAAACGCATATAGGACTATTCGATGAATTATTGTTAAAAATGGAATTTTTTTTAAATTTTTTCCCTGATGGTGAAGTGGAAGCTATTATATAGGAGAATATCGAATTCCAATTTTATAACTCTCACTAAATAAGAAGTGTGTCTAAAGTTTATCCCAAAAAGTTCTTTTTCAAAAATTTTAATTTTTTATTTTCCCCATGTTAATCGTATGGAAAATTTCACATTTCGAAATTTTCAAAATTTTACTATCTTTTTGCATCTAAGGTAACAGAAATCATCACCCGAATCGATTTCCACTTTCAAATCATCATTGAAGTGAAAATTTACTTATTAAAATCCAGTTAATGCAAAAAATATTCCCCCATTGAAAACGCATTTGGGACTATTCAATTAATTATTGTTAAAAAAGAAAAATTTTCAAAATTTTTTCCCGATGGTGAAATTATAGGTATTATGTAGGAGAATCTGCAATTCCAATTTTATAACACTCACTAAATCAGAAATGCGTCTAAAATTGGTCCCAAAAAGTGCACTTTCAAAAACTTTCCTTTTAAATTTTCCCCATGTAAATAGGCCGACCAAACGGTATAGTGGTTAGGGTGCTAGCCTCTAGACCGCGAGGTTGCGGGTTCGAGTCCCGTGTAGGCATGGGTGTTTGTAAATGTATGTTGGCTTGTCTAATGACGAATGTTTCGGCGCATTATAGCCCTCGTGTTGCTGACGGCTCCAGATAATCTGAAAACAACCAACCACATGTAAATAGTATGGAAAATTTCCCATTTCGAAATTTTCAAAATTTTACTATCTTTTTGCATCTAAGGTAACAGAAATCATCACCCGAATCGATTTCCACATTCAAATCATCATTCAAGTGAAATTTTACTACTTTAAAATCCAGTTAATGCAAAAAAATATTCCCCCATTGAAAACGCGTGGGGGACTATTCAATGAATTATTGTTAAACAAGAAAAATTATCAAAATTTTTTCCTGAAATTGAAATTGAAGCTATTATATAGGAGAATCTCCAATTCCAATTTTATAACACTCACTAAATAAGAAGTGTGTCAAAAAACTATCCCAAGTAGTTCTTTTTCCAAAATTTTAATTTTTAATTTTCCATATGTTAATCGTATGGAAAATTTCACATTTCGAAATTTTTAAATTTTTACTATCTTTTTGCAACTAGGTTAACAGAAATCATCACTCGAATCGACTTCCACATTCAAATAATCATTGAAGTGAAATTTTACTACTTTAAAATCCAGTTAATGCAAAAAAAAAAATTCCCCCATTGAAAACGCATTTGGGACTATTCAATTAATAATTATTAAAAAAGAAAAATTTTCAATATTTTTTCCCGATGGTGAAATTGAAGGTATTATATAGGAGAATCTGCAATTCCAATTTTATAACACTCACTAAATCAGAAATGCGTCTAAAATTTGTCCCAAAAAGTGCACTTTCAAAAAATTTCCTTTTAAATTTTCCCCGTGTTAATAGTATGGAAAATTTCGCATTTCGAAATTTTCAAAATTTTACTATCTTTTTGCATCTAAGGAAACAGAAATCATCACCCGAATCGATTTCCACATTCAAATCATCATTGAAGTGAAAATTTACTAATTAAAATCCAGTTAATGCAAAAAATATTCCCCCATTGAAAACGCATGGGGGACTATTCAATGAATTATTGTTAAACAAGAAAAATTATCAAAATTTTTTCCCGACGGCGAAATTGAAGCTATTATATAGGAGAATCTCCAATTCCAATTTTATAACACTCACTTAATAAGAAGTGCGTCTAAAGTTTATCCCAAGTAGTTCTTTTTCAAAAAATTTAATTTTTTATTTTCCCCATTTTAATTGTATGGAAAATTTCACATTTCGAAATTTTCAAAATTTTAGTATCCTTTTAAAACTAGGGTAACAAAAATCATCACCCGAATCGATTTCCACATTCAAATCATCATTAAAGTGAAATTTTACTACTTTAAAATCCATTTAATGCAACAAAAAGAAAAAATCCCCTATTGAAAACGCTTATGGGACTATTCAATGAATTATTGTTAAACAAGAAAAATTTTTAAATTCTTTCCCTGGTGGGGAAATGGAAGCTATTATATAGGAGAATCTCCAATTCCAATTTTATAACATTCACTAAATAAGAAGTGGGTCTAAAATTGGTCCCAAAAAGTGCACTTTCAAAAATTGTCATTTTAAATTTTCCCCATGTTAATCGTATGGAAAATTTCACATTAATAAATTTTCTAAATTTTACTATTTTTTTGCAACTAGGCTAACAAAAATCATCACCCGAATCGATTTCCACATTCAAATAATCATTGAAGTGAAATTTTACTACTTTAAAATCCAGTTAATGCAAAAAAAAAAATTCCCCCATTGAAAACGCATTTGGGACTATTCAATTAATAATTGTTAAAAAAGAAAAATTTTCAATATTTTTTCCCGATGGTGAAATAGAAGGTATTATACAGGAGAATCTGCAATTCCAATTTTATAACACTCACTAAATCAGAAATGCGTCTAAAATTTGTCCCAAAAAGTGCACTTTCAAAAATTTTCCTTTTAAATTTTCCCCATGTTAATAGTATGGAAAATTTCGCATTTCGAAATTTTCAAAATTTTACTATCTTTTTGCATCTAAGGTAACAAAAATCATCACCCGAATCGATTTCCACATTCAAATCATCATTGAAGTGAAATTTTACTACTTTAAAATCCAGTTAATGCAAAAAAAAAAAAAATCCCCTATTAACAACGCATATGGGACTATTCAATGAATTATTGTTAAACAAGAAAATTTTTTAAATTCTTTCCCTGATAGGGAAATGGAAGCTATTATATAGGAGAATCTCCAATTCCAATTTTATAACACTCACTAAATAAGAAGTGCGTCTAAAATTGGTCCCAAAAAGTGAACTTTCTAAAATTTTTCATTTTAAATTTTCCCCATGTTAATCGTATGGAAAATTTCACATTTCGAAATATTTAAATTTTTTAAATCTTTTTGCAACTAGGTTAACAGAAATCATCACTCGAATTGATTTCCACATTCAAATCGTCATTGAAGTGAAATTTTACTACTTAAATTCCAGTTAATGTATAAAAAAAAAATTCCCATTGAAAACGCATGGGGGACTATTCAATGAATTATTGTTAAACAAGAAAAATTTTCAAAATTTTTTCCCGAAGTTGAAATTGAAGCTATTATATATAAGAATCTCCAATTCTAATTTTATAACACTCACTAAATAAGAAGTGCGTCTAAAATTGGTCCCAAAAAGTGCACTTTCAAAAATTTTCATTTTAAATTTTCCCCATGTTAATCGTGTAGAAAATTTCCCATTTCGATATTTTCAAAATTTTACTATCTTTTTACATCTAGGGTAACAGATATCATCACCCGAATCGATTTATACATTCAAATCATCATTAAAGGGAATTTTACTACTTAAAATCCAGATATTGCACACAAAAAAATGTCCCCATTGAAAACGCATATAGGACTATTCGATGAATTATTGTTAAAAATGGAAAATTTTTTAAATTTTTTCCCTGATGGTGAAGTTGAAGCTATTATATAGGAGAATATCGAATTCCAATTTTATAACTCTCACTAAATAAGAAGTGTGTCTAAAGTTTATCCCAAAAAGTTCTTTTTCAAAAATTTTAATTTTTTATTTTCCCCATGTTAATCGTATGGAAAATTTCACATTTCGAAATTTTCAAAATTTTACTATCTTTTTGCATCTAAGGTAACAGAAATCATCACCCGAATCGACTTCCACTTTCAAATCATCATTGAAGTGAAAATTTACTAATTAAAATCCAGTTAATGCAAAAAATATTCCCCCATTGAAAACGCATGGGGGACTATTCAATGAATTATTGTTAAAAAGGAAAATTTTTTAAATTTTTTCCCTGATCATGAAGTTGAAGCTATTATATAGGAGAATCTCCAATTCCAATTTTATAACACTCACTAAATAAGAAGTGTGTCTAAAGTTTATCCCAAGTAGTTCTTTTGCAAAAATTTTAATTTTTTATTTTCCCCATGTTAATCGTATGGAAAATTTCACATTTCGAAATTTTAAAAATTTTAAATTCTTTTTACAACTAGGGTAACAAAAATCATCACCCGAATTGATTTCCACATTCAAATCATCATTGAAGTGAAATTTTACTACTTTAAAATCCTTTTAATGCAAAAAAAAAATCCCCTATTGAAAACGCATATGGGACTATTCAATGAAAGAAGAACAATTTTTACAAACAAGAACAATTTTTAAATTCTTTCCCTGATGGGGAAATGGAAGCTATTATATAGGAGAATCTCCAATTCCAATTTTACAACACTCACTAAATAAGAAGTGCGTCTAAAATTGGTCCCAAAAAGTGCACTTTCAAAAATTTTCATTTTAAATTTTCCCCATGTTAATCGTATGGAAAATTTCACATTTCGAAATTTTCAAAATTTTAAATTCTTTTTACAACTAGGGTAACAAAAATCATCACCCGAATCGATTTCCACATTCAAATCATCATTGAAGTGAAATTTTACTACTTAAATTCCAGTTAATGTATAAAAAAATAAAAATTTCCCATTGAAAACGCATGGGAGATTATTCAATGAATTATTGTTAAACAAGAAAAATTTTCAAAATTTTTTCCCGAAGTTGAAATTGAAGCTATTATATAGGAGAATCTCCAATTCCAATATTATAACATTCACTAAATAAGAAGTGCGTCTAAAATTGGTCCCAAAAAGTGCACTTTCAAAAAATTTCATTTTAAATTTTCCCCATGTTAATCGTATGGAAAATTTCACTTTAATAAATTTTCTAAATTTTACTATTTTTTTGCAACTAGGATAACAAAAATCATCACCCGAATCGATTTCCACATTCAAATAATCATTGAAGTTAAAATTTACTAATTAAAATCCAGTGAATGCAAAAAATATTCCCCCATTGAAAACGCATTTGGGACTATTCAATTAATTATTGTTAAAAAAGAAAAATTTTCAAAAATTTTTCCCGATGGTGAAATTGAAGGTATTATATAGGAGAATCTGCAATTCCAATTTTATAACACTCACTAAATCAGAAATGCGTCTAAAATTGGTCCCAAAAAGTGCACTTTCAAAAATTTTCCTTTTAAATTTTCCCCATGTAAATAGGCCGACCAAACGGTATAGTGGTTAGGGTGCTAGCCTCTAGACCGCGAGGTTGCGGGTTCGAGTCCCGTGTAGGCATGGGTGTTTGTAAATGTATGTTGGCTTGTCTAATGACGAATGTTTCGGCGCATTATAGCCCTCGTGTTGCTGACGGCGCCAGATAATCTGAAAACAACCAACCCCATGTAAATAGTATGGAAAATTTCCCATTTCGAAATTTTCAAAATTTTACTATCTTTTTGCATCTAAGGTAACAGAAATCATCACTCGAATCGACTTCCACATTCAAATAATCATTGAAGTGAAATTTTACTACTTTAAAATCCATATAATGAAAAAAAAAATAATTCCCCATTGAAAACGGATATGGGACTATTCAATGAATTATTGTCAAAAAAATAAAATTTTCAAAACTTTTTCCCGATAGCGAAATTGAAGGTTTTATATAAGATAATCTCAAATTTCAATTTTATAACACTCACTAAATAAGAAGTGCGTCTAAAGTTGGTCTCAAAAAGTGCACTTTCAAAAAATTTCTTTTTTTTTTCCGCATGCTAATCGTATGGAAAATTTCACATTTCGAAATTTTTAAAATTTTACAATCTTTTTGCAACTAGTTTAAAAGAAATATTCACCCGAATTGATTTCTTTATTGAAATCGTCATTGAAGTGAAGTTTTACTACTTAAATTCCAGTTAATGTATAAAAAAATAAAAATTTCCCATTGAAAACGCATGGGGGACTATTCAATGAATTATTGTTAAACAAGAAAAATTATCAAAATTTTTTCCCGAAATTGAAATTGAAGCTATTATATAGGAGAATCTCCAATTCCAATTTTATAACACTCACTAAATAAGAAGTGTGTCAAAAAATTATCACCAGTAGTTCTTTTTCCAAAATTTTAATTTTTTAGTTTCCCCATGTTAATCGTATGGAAAATTTCACATTTCGAAATTTTCAATATTATAAATTCTTTTTACAACTAGGGTAACAAAAATTATCACCCGATTCGATTTCCACATTCAAATCATCATTGAAGTGAAATTTTACTACTTTAAAATCCAGTTAATGCAAAAAAAAAATCCCCTATTGAAAACGCATATGGGACTATTCAATGAATTATTGTTAAACAAGAAATTTTTTTAAATTCTTTCCGTGATGGGGGAAATGGAAGCTATTATATAGGAGAATCTCCAATTCCAATTTTATAACACTCACTAAATAAGAAGTGCGTCTAAAATTGTCCCAAAAAGTGCACTTTCTAAAATTTTCATTTTAAATTTTCCCCATGTTAATCGTATGGAAAATTTCACATTTCGAAATTTTTAAAATCTTTTTGCAACTAGGTTAACAGAAATCATCACTCGAATCGATTTCCACATTCAAATCGTCATTGAAGTGAAATTTTACTACTTAAAATCCAGATATTGCACAAATAATAATGTCCCCATTGAAAACGCATATAGATTCGATGAATTATTGTTAAAAATGGAATTTTTTTTTAATTTTTTCCCTGATGGTGAAGTTGAAGCTATTATATAGGAGAATATCGAATTCCAATTTTATAACTCTCACTAAATAAGAAGTGTGTCTAAAGTTTATCCCAAAAAGTTCTTTTTCAAAAATTTTAATTTTTTATTTTCCCCATGTTAATCGTATGGAAAATTTCACATTTCGAAATTTTCAAAATTTTACTATCTTTTTGCATCTAAGGTAACAGAAATCATCACCCGAATCTATTTCCACATTCAAATCATCATTGAAGTGAAAATTTACTAATTAAAATCCAGTTAATGCAAAAAATATTCCCCCATTGAAAACGCATGGGGGACTATTCAATGAATTATTGTTAAAAAGGAAAATTTTTTAAATTTTTTCCCTGATCGCGATGTTGAAGCTATTATATAGGAGAATTTCCAATTCCAATTTTATAACACTCACTAAATAAGAAGTGTGTGTAAAGTTTATCCCAAGTAGTTCTTCTGCAAAAATTTTAATTTTTTATTTTCCCCATGTTAATCGTATGGAAAATTTCACATTTCGAAATTTTAAAATCTTTTTACAACTAGAGTAACAAAAATCATCACCCGAATCGATTTCCACATTTAAATCATCATTGAAGTGAAATTTTACTACTTTAAAATCCATTTAATGCAACAACAAAAAAATCCCCTATTGGAAACGCATATGGGACTATTCAATGAATTATTGTTAAACAAGAACAATTTTTAAATTCTTTCCCTGATGGGGAAATGGAAGCTATTATATAGGAGAATCTCCAATTCCAATTTTATAACACTCACTAAATAAGAAGTGCGTCTAAAATTGGTCCCAAAAAGTGCACTTTCTAAAATTTTCATTTTAAATTTTCATCATGTTAATCGTATGGAAAATTTCACTTTAATAAATTTTCTAAATTTTACTATTTTTTTGCAACTAGGATAACAAAAATCATCACCCGAATCGATTTCCACATTCAAATTATCATTGAAGTGAAAATTTACTAATTAAAATCTAGTTAATGCAAAAAATATTCCCCCATTGAAAACGCATTTGGGACTATTCAATTAATTATTGTTAAAAAAGAAAAATTTTTCCCGATGGTGAAATCGAAGGTATTATGTAGGAGAATCTGCAATTCCAATTTTATAACACTCACTAAATCAGAAATGCGTCTAAAATTGGTCCCAAAAAGTGCACTTTCAAAAACTTTCCTTTTAAATTTTTCCCATGTAAATAGGCCGACCAAACGGTATAGTGGTTAGGGTGCTAGCCTCTAGACCGCGAGGTTGCGGGTTCGAGTCCCGTGTAGGCATGGGTGTTTGTAAATGTATGTTGGCTTGTCTAATGACGAATGTTTCGGCGCATTATAGCCCTCGTGTTGCTGACGGCGCCAGATAATCTGAAAACAACCAACCCCATGTAAATAGTATGGAAAATTTCCCATTTCAAAATTTTCAAAATTTTACTATCTTTTTGCAACAAGGGTAACAGAAATCATCACCCGAATCGATTTCCACATTCAAATCATCATTGAAGTGAAAATTTACTAATTAAAATCCAGTTAATGCAAAAAATATTCCCCCATTGAAAACTCATTTAGGACTAGTCAATGAATTATTGTTAAACAAGAAATTTTTTTAAATTCTTTCCCTGATGGGGAAATGGAAGCTATTATATAGGAGAATCTCCAATTCCAATTTTATAACACTCACTAAATAAGAAGTGTGTCTAAAGTTTATCCCAAGTAGTTCTTTTTCCAAAATTTTAATTTTTTATTTTCCCCATGTTAATTGTATGGAAAATTTCACATTTCGAAATTTTCAAAATTTTACTATCTTTTTGCATCTAGGGTAACAGAAATCATCACCCGAATCAATTTCCACATTCAAATCGTCATTGAAGTGAAATTTTACTACTTAAAATCCAGTTAATGCCAAAAATATTCCCCCATTGAAAACGCATGGGGGACTATTCAATGAATTATTGTTAAACAAGAAAAATTATCAAATTTTTTTCCCGACGGCGAAATTGAAGCTATTATATAGGAGAATCTCCAATTCCAATTTTATAACACTCACTTAATAAGAAGTGCGTCTAAAGTTTATCCCAAGTAGTTATTTTTCAAAAAATTTAATTTTTTATTTTCCCCATTTTAATTGTATGGAAAATTTCACATTTCGAAATTTTCAAAATTTTAGTATCCTTTTAAAACTAGGGTAACAGAAATCCTCACCCGAATCGATTTCCACATTCAAATCATCATTCAAGTAAAAATTTACTAATTAAAATCCAGTTATTTCAAAAAATATTCCCCCATTGAAAACGCATGGGGGACTATTCAATGAATTATTGTTAAAAAGGAAAATTTTTTAAATTTTTTCCCTGATCGTGAAGTTGAAGCTATTATATAGGAAAATCTCCAATTTCAATTTTATAACACTCACTAAATAAGAAGTGTGTCTAAAGTTTATCCCATGTAGTTCTTTTGCAAAAATTTTAATTTTTTATTTTCCCCATGTTAATCGTATGGAAAATTTCACATTTCGAAATTTTCAAAATTTTAAATTCTTTTTACAACTAGGGTAACAAAAATCATCACCCGACTCGATTTCCACATTCAAATCATCATTGAAGTGAAATTTTACTACTTTAAAATCCATTTAATGCAAAAAAAAAAAAAAATCCCCTATTGAAAACGCTTATGGGACTATTCAATGAATTATTGTTAAACAAGAAAATTTTTTAAATTCTTTCCCTGGTGGGGAAATGGAAGCTATTATATAGGAGAATCTCCAATTCCAATTTTATAACATTCACTAAATAAGAAGTGGGTCTAAAATTGGTCCCAAAAAGTGCACTTTCAAAAATTTTCATTTTAAATTTTCCCCATGTTAATCGTATGGAAAATTTCACATTAATAAATTTTCTAAATTTTACTATTTTTTTGCAACTAGGCTAACAAAAATCATCACCCGAATCGATTTCCACATTCAAATAATCATTGAAGTGAAATTTTACTACTTTAAAATCCAGTTAATGCAAAAAAAAAAATTCCCCCATTGAAAACGCATTTGGGACTATTCAATTAATAATTGTTAAAAAAGAAAAATTTTCAATATTTTTTCCCCATGGTGAAATTGAAGGTATTATATAGGAGAATCTGCAATTCCAATTTTATAACACTCACTAAATCAGAAATGCGTCTAAAATTTGTCCCAAAAAGTGCACTTTCAAAAATTTTAATTTTAAATTTTCCCCATGTTAATAGTATGGAAAATTTCGCATTTCGAAATTTTCAAAATTTTACTATCTTTTTTGCATCTAAGGTAACATAAATCATCACCCGAATCGATTTCCACATTCAAATCATCATTGAAGTGAAAATTTACTAATTAAAATCCAGTTAATGCAAAAAATATTCCCCCATTGAAAACGCATGGGGGACTATTCAATGAATTATTTTTAAAAAAGGAAATTTTTTTTAATTTTTTCCCTGATGGTGAAGTTGAAGCTATTATATAGGAGAATCTCCAATTCCAATTTTATAACACTCACTAAATAAGAAGTTTGTCTAAAGTTTATCCCAAGTAGTTCTTTTTCAAAAAATTTAATTTTAAATTTCCCCCATGTTAATCGGATGGAAAATTTCACATTTCGAAATTTTCAAAATTTTAAATTCTTTTTACAATTTGGGTAACAAAAATCATCACCCGAATCGATTTCCACATTCAAATCATCATTGAAGTGAAAATTTACTACTTAAAATCCATATAATGAAGAAAAAAAAATTCCCCATTGAAAACGGATATGGGAACACCGTCTAGTGATGCCACTGAATTGTTGATCTGCCAAATTTTCCAATAACTTTTCGTTGGTCGGTGAACTTTACGTTTTTTGACTTTAAAATGTAAGGGCAGGGAGCGCTGTTTATACAAAGGATCTTGGTTCTTTAAAAAATTAAATTCATTTTTAACCGTTGGGAATACTTGCAATATTTATTTTCACAACCCATTTTTATTTTTAGATATCATTAGGGAACTATGTAGTGTATGTTGAATGGTTTAGTGTAAATTATAACCAGATATTACTAGCTACATACTCTTTTTGTTTTCATGTTTTTCAACATTGCGCTTCCCCGTTTTTAGTCGTTAAAGTACTGCAACTACAGTGATGTTCTACCAAAGGAATTTATAAAGAGATTCAAATTTTAATTTTTAGTACCGTAAAATGGGGTGAATCGGAACGAAACTTCATGAAATTACAAAGAAATTGTTATTTTACACATATAAAGCAGTTTTATTAATTATATATATATTTTTCATTTGGTTAACATGTTTTTAATCTTGGAACCTGTTTTGTGGGGCTTTCAACACTGTCCTTTTTTTTAAAAAAATTTCTGAAACAGCGTGCATACAATCCAATGAGTTAACCTCTCAAAAACTTATCCCGTAATTAATAACATGTACGTGTTATAGACTTAACTAATATATTTTTAGATAAGTATAAACATCCACAACAGCATGCCATACTTAATTTAATTTGGATTTAAAAACTTTTTATTTTACGAATTTTTTTGTTTTGCCTCGTCTCGATTTTGAGATTTACGGGGTGAATCGGAACACTTGAAAAGTGATATTAAAAAGCTGTTTTTGGCAAGAATATGTTCCACACAAGATTCAACGACTGATAAGAGTCTAATTACTCCCTTCAAGATAGTAATCAAGATTGCAGGCTTGAATAAATGTCAGAAGAGGAGCCTAGTTTCCGCATGGTAGAAAACCCGATTGTTCCAGTGGTTTTTTTCTCTAAATGACTTCGTTATCTTTAAGTTATATGGACAAATTTATGAAGACTCTATGTGAGCAAAGTTTTACACCCACAAGATTATTGCTACATAAGGGTGTTTTACAAAAAGCGCTTATGAACGAAGAGATTTTCTGAAACAAATGAGGATGCTTTTCTTCGTTCTCAAGATATTTTAAAGAATTTGCCGTCATACGACACGCAAACATAAAGTAGATTAAAAAGTATATTTAATTTTAAAGACTATTTGGATGAGTTATAGGAGAGTTATATAAGAGTTGATACGCTTTCAAACATATGATTTGTTTTGACAATAATTGACAAACACAAATTTTATCCGTCATATTAAATGATTTTTTTTATGATAATTTTGTGTTCCTCCTATTCACCACAATGCATTATTATTTGCTTTTTGTCACGCTGTAAACATTTAAATAAGATAGGACATAAATTGTAACGAGTGTTCCGATCCACCCCTTTCTGCGGGGTGAATCGGAACACCATGAAAAAATTCAAAATAAATTAAAGTCCTAGTTTTTACAAAATTTTTTGGGTTGATTCTCAAAGAAAAAGGCAAGACCCAAGTTTCTATGTCAAAAATATGTTCCTTAACGATCTTATTACAACCGATTATTACTTTGAAAGTTGAAAAGTGTTCCGATTCGCTCCATTTTACGGTACTATAAGCGATGGTTTCAGCGAATCGAATTCATTCAACTAACTTTCTGTGAGCAACATAAAAAAAAAAAAAAACCTAGAAAAATCAAAAATTTGGTAGGACAATTCAAGCATAAATGCTGCATGGATTTGCATCAAGAAACCCAATAATCATTGGCAGTCTTAATTAAGGAATTCCTGAAAGGAAAAATTACCGAATTTCCACTCTACAGTGATGCTCATTCTCGGGTCAATTTCTCGTTTGTAACAATGACGATAGATGTCAGCACCACTCTTTTGATGTACACACGTCGAAAAATTTTAATTATTGACACTTTAATTTAATACACACGAAATATTTATTGCAAATTTCAATTTTTCCCTTAATAATCGACTGTTTCAGCTTATTTATATACAAATGAAAAGAAATATTTTTTATTTGCAATGCCACATTCCCCCCCCCCCCCCCAAGACAATTTAATCCTTTACGGTTGCCTCTTTCGCTATAATTGCGAAAAACTATTATATTGAAATTTTCCTTACGCAACATCTTTGAAAACTGAAGGTGGATATTCTTACTTGTCTAGCATTGAAGGAATGCATGTCGAAGAGTCAGATCGGTAAAAGGAAATGCGTCATCTCCAAAATAAAATATACTTAGTCCCAATGTAGCTCCATATTTGTTTAATACATTGAAATGTCCACAATATATATTATTCAGAAGAAAAAGAGTGAAGAGAAAAAAAACCTAAACAATCGAACTAAATGGATTTAAATTTGTCTTCTCTAGTTAAGAGTAGTTTGATTATTTCGTCTTACAATATTGCTTTCGCTACGCTGATAGGTGCTGTCATATTTGTAACAAGAGTTTTTTGTATTCGATAAAAAAATATAAACTTGTTTTTACATCACTCTTCCATAAGTTATAAGGAAAATTTTCATCGCCGAAGGCAATATTCTTGAAATGGTTCTATTCCCTTCCAATTTTAGCCGATAAAAAAAAATCGAAAAATTAATACGAAACTGGCTGTAGATAAATTATAAAAGTTAATATTCCTTATATCAGTAAACTAATTATTTACAACAGTACAAATGACCGATATTTAGCCCCACAAATACTCGTGCTTCCCCCCCATAAAGTAATTCTTAAAACCATTTCCTCTGGAAAATATTTCATATATAAACAGTACTCATCGTTACCCAATATTTCCCGTAGCAGTGAGCTATTAATATGCAACAGATGGTTGCGTAACAAGACCAATAGATAACAGCATACTTGTTATGTATTACAAATAGAAGACTTCCTCTAATCTAGAGAATTATAAATTTGGACTTTTTAATTGAAAATTCCAATATGACAAAAATCTGCTTTTTCGCTTAGTTAGCTCTTACACAGACAAGCAAAATAAAAATCCTTTTGTTTCATTAAATACCCATCATTTTCTTTTAATTTCAAAATGATCGATTTTAGGATTTTTGCATCTTTAAATTTTAAACTATTCTACTTCTTTTAAATAATAGTTTTGGCTTGAACTCTTTCTAGTTCCGAAGAATTATAAATATTTTTGTTTAACAATGAATTTCAAACTTCTATGTAACTTTTTGAAAAAACGACTGCTAGTTTATTTGCAAAATTTTTACCCTATGTCGAATATTAACCCGAGGTTTAATGTTTTTTAAAAATACGATTTTCAGTATTTTTCTTATATGCGTTTTTTTTTTTATTTAAAAGGAGCCACACCAACTCTTACTCTTAGCTTCAGACAAAAAAAAAAAAAGGGTTCAAATACTACTCAGGTAAAATTTCAAAAGTATCCATGCTTTGATTACTTAAAAAAGTTTGCATAGAAAAGTGGTCTTTTTAACATAGGTGGTTTACCGGTGATCCTACCGAAACCCCTTAACGACTTACTTTTGCTCGCTCCTCTTAAAGCGAATATTCTGCAGATACAAAGATTTAATACTGGAAAGCCAAAGCGGTCCCGATTAAATTTTATAAACTCACAGATTTAAAAATTTCAGCAATACATTGCAAGTAATAAAAAAATTAAAATTGTTTGTCAAGATTCATTCCTTTCCGAAAATCCAAGTTGTGCAACAAGTTGTATGCACAATTATTTTCATTTGTCAAGAGTGGCCAATTATTGTTCTAGTGTTGTAAATTGTACATGTTATCGAGATTTTATGAATAAATTTTTTAAATGTTGGGTCCGTTCACCTACCTTGATAATCAGCCATCCTCATACTGGAATATTAATGTTGTTGCATTTCCACATTTCCATTTAATTTTAAAAATATTTTTCCATAGTTCTTTACAATTTTGTTTCCATTGCAATACAATTAAAAAAAAAAACTTTTATAATGCTAACAACTCGCATGTAAATAGTATTATATTTTCTTTCAAAATTATTTCTTCGATGATAATAATAACAAAGAGATAATAAAAAAGAGTAAAATTTCTAACTTAAATAGTTGTGGCTTCTAATTTGATTTGGAGGTTAAAATTGATTTCTTGGAGGTTTTCTCGAAAGGGGTTGGGAGGTGTGTGTTTTTTATTAACTGGAAAATGTAAAAATTTGTTTCTCAAATTTCTTTTCTATTTGTTTCTAGGGGAATTTTTTTTCTTTCTATTCTCGACAGAAGGGTTCTAATAATGAGAGAGTTTGCGCAGCATAGAAATGAAACTTGTACGAGACTGATTCGACAAGCTTCAAAAACTGGGACATATACACAATGATGAGCCTCCGCAATGCAGGGCGACGCAACTACTTGAAAATATTGGTCTAGTAAATTTAATTCAAAGAATCTCGCACAGTTAAAATTCCTACTTATTAACACAACATTTTTGCACATACAACTTGTTTACACTGTCACTACCCGAGAGGCATGCAACACTATGTCCAGTAATCAAAAAACAGCGAAATATTTACTCAAATATTATACAATTAGGAAATTCCGATCATTCAAGTGACAACATAGTGTTATTTGCCTACGGGATCAATTTTAAATGAAACAACACCACACACTCCATTTATTAGAAGATATGCCAAGAATAATTTCATCAACAAAACAAACGAAGAAAGAAATATACGTTCTATTCAAAGATTGTCCAACTGGTTTCTCAACATTTCACTTTCAAAGCATGACCTATTCCAAAGTGTCCTTTGTTGGAAGTCCTTGACTTGTCAGTCCTCCATTTTGAAATAATGTTCCATAAAAAGGTTTAAAAATTGAAGATAGTTTCAACATGGTCCAATTGGTTTGTTCTTGATGTCTGGGGCGCAAATTGCCCTTTTAAAACAAGAGGAAGTTTCATCCGGGAACCACTCCTTTTGTTGAGAAATCTTTCTTGAACTGCCCTTTTTCTGAAATAAAGAGGGAATTTAAAATGAATCATAAGTTAATTTATAACAACAATTCTTATATTCATAAAGTAAATAACGACTTCATTACAAAACATATTTTATAGACAAAAACGAATAAAATTATCTTGTTTTATATTTTTGACAATTTTCCTTAAAAACTTTGTTTTCTTAAATTTAAAGCACGCGAGTATTAATAAATTTACACTGCGTGGCCACTTCATTGCGATCACTTGGCAGTTTTATGCAAATGAGCTATTGCATCACAGTTAGAGGGCGAGATAGCTATAAAAAGGGAAAGCAGGACAAATTCGAAGCGTCGGAACCACTTCAGCAAAACGGTTGCACTTGTGTATAGTTCGAGAGCGAAAAGTTATTAATGTTTACAGAGAGTGGGCAACAAAGCAGAAAACCGGGTCTTAATATCAGGAGTGTGGTCGTTACTGACTACTAAATGCTCGATCTGAAAGGAGACTTGCCCAGTCCAACAGAAGAGCATCAGTACGTCAAATAATTGTAAATCTTCATCAGGGAGCAACTGCGAACCTCTCCGAACGAACTGTTTGCCGAACTTCATACCGCAATGGAAGCCGACGACCTGTTTGAAAGCCTCTACTGTTTGCCTTGAACAAGAGCCTGCTTCATTGGCCACTCAATCCAAATTGAAGATTTGGGGGATGAGATTCAATAGAGCATCAGGTAGTTGAATCAAATCATATGGAATTGGAAAGTGCAGCTCATCGGATATGGTCTCAAATTCCATATACCATCATCTCATAGAATCCCTGCCAAGAAGAATTCATGCAGTATTAAGAAAAGGAGAACCCACATTGTATTGAGGGGGGGGGGGGTAATAATAATTTGGCAACTCAGTGTAACAATGTTGAACATGAAAACAAAGAACAAAAGTTACCAAACTTAATACCATATATTTAAAAAATGCGAACGTATCATGGTAAACATTATAACTCTGGCAACAAAGGTACTTTTTAAAAAGTAAAATCTAATGTACCTCGTGAAATTAGTATTTTTGTCAATACTCTTTGAAGAAATACGTTTCCTGACATTTAAATTTCGTGCAAGTTCATATGAACCTTCAAATTCAAATAAGGTGACCTCAATTATAAAAGAAAAATACACTTTTTGTTTAATTTTTGATAAATGAATGATTTGCATCTTATAGAACCCACCTGATGGCTGTAAGTTTAGCGCTATGACGTCGCCAGGGGTCAAAGTGACAAAATAAGAAAATATAGGATTTTTTCAAAAAAAATATAGGACAATATAAAACATCAAATAACTGCACACAGTTGCTACTGAACTTCAAAATTAACTCGTTATACATTTATATACTCGTTATATTGAATTTAAGAGAATAAAAAACACACCTTAAAAAAAAAAAGAAATCGCCTGATCCTGAATACGTGATCAGTTATTGCTCAATATTCCATCCCTAAATCAAGTTTTATTAATTACATTATTTGCAATCATGAGTCTTTTGCTTCCAGCATTTTTAACTGTTCCAATTTCTTAAAGTATTTTCTTTTTATCCCTGTTTGCAGTCTTTTGTTGATTCAGATGTACTATTCAGTGTCGGCTGGATTGGCGACGAAAAGTGGGAGATTTATCGCCGAATGTGGCGAACCTGGCACTTGGTTTTAAAGCAACCCTAGTGATCGTTTGGATTTGACAACACAACGTATTGACGTAATTTTCAATTTTGGCGACTTGTATGAAAAAATCGTGGCTAATATTCCGAATTCGGTACGAATTCTGCGCCAAGGCGTTTTTCGCCAAAAAATGGCAGCACTGCCATTTTTTAAGAGCAAGATAACTAACTGCCTGTGGTTGCCATAATTTGGAGTGGTTTGATGTAAACAATTCGTGGTGAAGAATTCGTACAGGATTCGGAATAAAAAAATCGCCATCAGACATCATACAGTAAATCATAACCCTTTTGTTTCCTTTATCAATTATTGACTGAGCACTCAAAATGTTCTTTAGTAGTCCTGCAAATTAATCCAAAGTTGTTTTTATCCGTTTTTCCCGAGGCAGAGTTTTGTTGTTGCATCTCTCTCTGCATTATGGCCAATTAATTTATTACGTTGGAGGAAAAATCAAATCAGAAATTCAAGACCGATTGTTATGGAAATGTTCACATCTTTACAACTCCCACCGGTCCAGTAGAGTTGAGTTGTAGGTTATGCAGCACGTGACGTCACAAGAGATAAAACGCCGTGCCGTCGTTACAAACATCGTTTTTGTCAGGTCTTTTTCACCTACGATCGCGCCAAAGAATCCGAAATATTTAAAAATGGCAACAAACGGCGCCGTTATTACGAATTCGAAGAAAATATAGATCGAATCAATGTAGAAATATAGGATATATAGGACAATTGTAAAATATAGGACAATATAGGACGTTTTTACCGATTTTTTAAAAAATATAGGATTTATAGGACATATAGGACGTCTGCGACCCCTGCGTCGCATGCCTAAGGTGCTGGGATCAAACACTGGATATGTTAGTTGATAGTTCGTTAAGCTGTAGGTTTTGGCTTGATTAGACATTGCAATACACTAAAAAGGTCATATTTTTAGGTACATAATTCAAAAACTTTAAGGGATATTTTTTGTAGCTGACATAGGCTCCTAACATAGACCTTTCAAAATTTGTTTCAATACCGGCAAAAAATTGAACGCGCAATCATACAGTGCCGAGGGAAGAGTTTGAGTAGAAGATTATGGTTTTATAGGTAAGGACATTGTTCCCTTAAAACTAATTTCTCATTGAGTTGCAGTGGATGAGGAAACCGAAACTCGGATCATATCCGATGGAAAAAGCAACTAACATTGCAAAGAGTCGTCTCATAACTGGAATATCTCCAATGCAGTGTGGAAGAACTTTCATAGAGAGAGTTTATTCAAGGAGAGAATTTTCAGAAATCTTCTAGAGATAGTTAAAGGGAAAATTAAAGAGAGCTGCTGGACCATAAGAACCGATTTTGAAAATAAAACTCAGAAAACTGTTTCATTCTCCAATGGAAGTTTATTTTTCAACAAATTTGCTTTTTCTTCAGACAGCCTGCTGTGATAATTTGAAAAGACGTTACACACAAGTCGAAAAGCAACTGAACCGAGATTTTTCGACATGTATCTTGAGTAATTCAGATTGTCGGTAAAATAATTTCATTTCCACGTTAAAATGATGAAATAGAGAACAAGGGGTGAGATCCTAGTTTGAGATCGACTGAAGCAGTTTGAACCGCTGTTTGAGTCCAAGCAAAACCTTTTCACGAAAGAGTGCAGTCGTTCTCCCAAATTTTAAGGAAAATTATTCAGTTGTTATTCAAGATGAAGGATGTCACTTCCCGAGTCATGTCATATCATCGCTGCACATTTTCTAAATCGGCGTTTCTCAAACCGCGGGTCGCGACAACACAATACCACAAATATGAGAGTTTGGAAAAATGTTAAACGTTTAGAATCGAAAAATTTGAACATTTATCCTTTTACTAGGAACATTAATATTGGCACTTCGTCAAAAGCTGATGAAGAACTTATCGACCAATTGGGAAAAAAACATTACTAAAATGGAATTTTAATCGTAGTAAATTCATACCATACTGATTTTCTGTCCAACAAAATATTAAAAATTTCTACTGAAGCTTTGAAGATATTACTACAATTCTTCATACTTTTGGGAAGTTGGATTTCCGATAGCGGTAGGAATTAAAACAGAAAAGAGCTGTAATTAAAGAAAGTGTCTGAAAATAACTCGAATTATCTTGGATTTCATTGGGATCATCCACAGCAATCGAAAACAAGCGAATCCTTCACATATTTTTTTTTCCCCTTAAATGTTTCCCTTTGGCCCACGAAACTTCTTAAGGAAGGAACGAGCCCTTATCCAGGGTGACCACAAAATTCAGGAAAAAGAGTTCCCCGATTTCCTTGACAGATTTCTAAAAAATTCTCCGATTTTACGGTTAACTTTTTTTCAAATTTCTGCAGAAGTGTAGACATTCTAATCAAATAGAAAATGTATAGAGATAATATGCCAATTTTTTTAAAAAAATAGTTCTGTTGATAACGAAAAGTTTAAGTTATCCCGTAAAATTAAACTCCTAACGATTACTGCCGACCAAACGGTATAGTGGTTAGCGTGCTGGCTTCTAGACCGCGAGGTTGCGGGTTCGAGTCCCGTGTTGGCATGGATGTTTGTAAATGTATGTTGGTTTGTTAAATGACGAAATGTTTCGGCGCATTATAGCCCTCGTGTTGCTGACGGCGCCAGATAATCTGAATACAACCAACCAACCAACCTAACGATTACTAAAACAAATCTTCGGGAAAATGGCGTCAAAATATGGAAGAAGGGAAAAACGTGCCTGAAAATTCCCCTGATTTTCGTGAAATTAAAAAAAAAAAATCCCTAACATTTCCCTGATTTTTACCTCCCCGACATTTCCAGGTCACTCTGTTATCTGAAATAATACATGGAAGAAGTTGGTCGAAATGTTTGGGAATTCATGATCCAAAGAAATATTATTTATTCGCGATATACATTGATCAATTACATTTCTATTTGAAGATACACGGAAGCATGCGGAAAAATTAGATTTCAGGAAACGAATTTTCTTTAAGAACATTGACAAAGTATAACATTTGAATTTAAGGAAGACAATATATTACACTTTACTTTCGAGAAGTACATAACATTGTATTTTCCAAAAAGTACTTTTTTGCCACTACAATTATAATGTTTTATTACTTTAAAATATTAAAACGAAATTTACTAAGATAAGGATGTGAGGTTTGATAAATTTTATTTTATTAGAATATTTTATAAATATATTCCATCATTTTCATGTTTCAAGATTCTTTTTTTTTTAAAAATACTCACTTGGTTCAAACTTAAAAGATGGAAGTGTTGCAACTTAGAATGTTGCTCTTTGTAGAGGGCACTAGTTGCACCCCACCCCCGCTTGTCGGAGAAAGCGTTTTTCCCTTACTTGATGTTGGTATTACTGTATGTGTGTTGTGGTGTCCCGTCTTTCAGTAAATAAAATAGTTTAGTCTAAAGATGGAGTGCTCTTTGTGACATGATCAAATTAAGTATTCAGGTTGAAACAGGAAGCTTTTCCACTAAAAAAATTAAACTAATTTAAACAAGTTTAAATAACATTAATTGTATTCTTAAGAACGAAAACATACGTTCTTACATTAATTCTCATGTTTACAAAAATTAAATTATTTTAGCAGGCAAAGTAGATGCGACTTTCATTTTTACAAAGAAATTGATATTTTTTACAAAAAAAAATAATCTAGTTTGATATTTTTTAGTTAACTTTTACATGTTCACGTTTTTGTTTATTAAATCCACGAAAATAATCTTTTTGCAAAAATTTGTATAGATATAGTATTATTAACATTTACCCTAATGTGAATATCATTCTATAATTTTAGAACTTACAAATTCAGAGAAAATTTCAACTTTTGTCGTGACCGTAATGTTCTTTTGTTTCTCACCTGCGTCTGTTGCTTATAAATACATATTTGACCTAATAAAAACAATTATTTTTCTATACAATTTTACCACCAACTAAAATTATAGAAAACTAAAACATAACTTGTAAATTCATATTTGTTATTTTAATTTGAGTCGGAAAAAGAGCGCAAAATGTCCCGTGCATCAGCTAGAGAATCGCCTGTCATAATGAGCCGGAATCTTTGAGGAGTGGCAATTTCAGGGTGCATACACTTTTTTGGAAGTGAAATTCAAGGACTTTCAAGGCCCTTTTCAAGGATATTTCAACAAAAATCAAGGCCCTATTTTATCGTTGCAGAGTCGATACCAAAATTGAATTTTTATATATTTTTTTTAATTAACGAAGTTGCATAAAGAATTAAAATACTTATTACTTAACAACTAAGATGCAACCACATATATTTATTGATAATTATACCTCTTACCAGGATAAGGAAAAAACTAGGTTAAAAAAAAAAGAAGTTTTGTAGTGGTTTGTTTTCTAACACTCTCCATTGTCTAAATGGATTATAGAGGGTTCCCATGTGAAATCTCAAGGTCAATGGAAACAAAATGATCTTAAGTCTGTGGTTATCTGGTTAGTTTTTTTTTTTTTAAATATATGCCAAAAAAATAATCATGCACTCTTAAAGTACTAAGAAAAATATTTATTATTTTTACTTACAAACAGGCAAGAAAAATATATCCAAATTGGATGCATAAAGATTGATTTCATGCCTTCTACAGTTTGAATTTAAAGCGCGAATCCCTGGTTGGTTGGTTGGTTGGTTGAAGTTTAACGGCGCAAGGGGCATACTGCCGCGAATCCCTGATCTTTCTTATCGCTAATTTAAAGGAACAAAAATTTGTAAATACAAGAAATCCTTACTTTTTTTAAAAATAGAGACATAGCTTAAATCCCCCCCCCCCCCTCCCATCCATATTCAAGTTCTTCGTAGAATTTCTAGTCTACCTACGGTACGACTTGGCGCTTTTTCTGGGAATTGGCTACAATAAAAGAATGACGTAATATGCGTTTTCCCGTTCGTTGCTAAGTCAAAATCATGATCCAACATCCAGGGTTGCCAAAAAATCATTTACTAATAGTCACCAATCCTTCCAGATAATCAAAAAGGCAAGTTCAAAATTCAAATCCCGTTTTACCGATGACTTAGAAATTAAGCCTGGAAATGTTTGGGGAGGGGGGCTGTCAATTGGATTAAGTTTAGAAATTACAAAAAATATTCGCGTTTTCTTTTAGCTTAAAGAAAGCTATATATTTCTTTATTATTGAAACCAGGCAAGAGTGCAAATCTAAACCAGATGCAATAAGATTGCTTGTGTGAAAAATAAAATACTTGTATTCTATTTTTAGCACGGAGTCTCAGTAAAAAAATTTTTAAAAAAATCATGTATTCTATAAGTATAAAAAAAAAGTATTAATTTTCTATACCTAAAATCAGCCAAGAAAACAGATTTAAATCAGATGCACACTGATTCATTTACTACTTCTTTATAGTTTGAAAAACATACAACAAAACTGAGAGATTGTAATATGTATTTTCAAGTGCGAACCTTTTCCGGCACGTTAACTGACGAAAAACGCCCTTGAAGGGCAAAATACTCTTTATCGCTTTGTTGGTGATGTTTCATGATAATTTTGAAAAATTTCGAGACAAAATTCTCGCCAAGTAGTTTTTCAAGTCAAAAAATGATTTTTTGGCGCAGTTCGGCGCAATCTTAACCGAAAAGAGGTTTTTGGCGCAGTTTGGAGCAGAGTAGTCAGTTTGGCGCACTTCGGCGCAATTGGAACAGCTCTTACATCCCTGTAATTAATTAGAAATTTTTTAATGAGCTCAAAATAAATTTAATAAAATTGGAAGGTTTTTTTCCAGCAACCTCAGTTAATAACTTTCACGGCTTTAAAGTAGGCCATTTTAGTAATTGATATAAAAAATTACATATCCTTCCCCTTCTACAGAAAAAGAAATTCTTCTTTCTTGAAATAGGAATCGACATAAATGAAAGAATGATATAAATCATAATACAATACCGAAGAGTAACTGCTATTTTCTTTGTAGGCGATATACTCCTCCGATAGTTAGTGTCGGGTTTTTGCAGTCTGGAACATAATTTCTTCACCAACTCGTCGAAGCTCTCAATCGACATCCGGAAAAAGTTTTAAATTTTTACTTTGTCTTCTCTTAACTGCGGGTAAAGACAGAAGAACATACCGAATGTTGATCGGCTCTAAACAATGGGATGAATCCACATAGTGCGATTAATTCGATACTTTTTCCTTCGATATTTTATATACAAATATGCTAAGCGCGCTCTTTTTCATTCCATTTCGAACAAACACAAAATCCTCTCGGAGGAAAATTTTGGTCGTTTGAGAATGCACCTAATGAGGGAGAGAGAGAGAAAAGCGAAAATATCCTGCATATCAAATTACACCCTCTTTCCACCGGATACTCATTGTGCAACTTTTTGTCCCGTTTGGGGAGAGGTCAAAGGTCATAGTGACCGTGCCGTTCCAGGGCCGCTCGGGAGGAACCGATTCAAGTGTGATTGACAGATCCGCCAAAAGTGAACCGGCTAGAAAGTGTGACGTCAGAATAATGGTAATACGGGAACGAGAATTTTATGGTTTCAGAATTGAAAAGGGGAAATTCAAGGACTTTCCAGGCTTTTTTAGAAATAATCCTATTTTTCCAGGCTATTCAAGGCCTTGAAAAAAAATAATGAAATTCAAGGACTTTCCAGGCCGCGTACGCACCCTGCAATTTGCTACGCGCCTAGAATGCAAGAGACATTGTGATCGAGCTTGAGGTTCTTATTATCGCTTTTTTTTTTTTTTTTTTTTTTTTAAAGTTACCAGATACGGCAACGATTGCGACAGATAATCTTGTGTAACGGACAATTCCCGCATTTTTTTTTTATTCAATTCTAAATGTTTCGAAATGGCCATAAACATAAAAATGTCTGCTCAATGCGCTTTTTTTTTTTTTTTTTAAATTTGCGATTAAAATAACCTTTTTAAAGGTTGGCGAGAAAACGACCCATTTTGTTGCCATTGAAAGTGACGTAAAGAGATCTCAAACATCTTGGCTTGAAATGCAGGAGCGGAAACCAGATTTGCAAGTTTCTCGCAAATCACGCCAACCTGTACGGAATGTGGCGATGGCAGGGTGCATACACTTTTTTGGAAGTGAAATTCAAGGACTTTCAAGGCCCTTTTCAAGGATTTTCAAGGCCCTTTTCAAGGATATTTCAACAAAAATCAAGGCCCTATTTTACCGTTGCAGAGTCGATACCAAAATTTAATTTTTATATATTTTTTTTAATTAACGAAGTTGCAAAAAGAATTAAAATACTTATTACTTAACAACTAAGATGCAACCACATATATTTATTGATAATTATACCTCTTACCAGGATAAGGAAAAAAGCTAGGTTAAAAAAAAAAATTTTTTTGGGTTTAAACCAGTTTTTTTTGTTTGTTTAAACCGGGTTAATTCTTTTCTAATTACACGTACTCGTATTTATAAATAAAATTTTTCATTAACTAGAATAATTAATGTTTAAATAATAATTAACATTTTTTCTGAAAATAATTTAAACTAAGTAAATAAACAATTATTCCTACTTATGTGGACATTCAAATCACATTAAATTTTAGTACTTTATTTAGAGATACTATTCTTTAAACAGGGTTCATACACATTTTCAGAAAAAAAATTCCATGAGGTTTCCATCTCGGAGTCGATAATTTTTAGCCAGAGAAATAGATATAGCCATCATTTTCACAAGTTCTTCGATAACTCGAAAAAAGCGAGTAATTTTTTAAACCCCCTCCTTCGGCTTTGAGTAAAAATACGATTTTGAAGCAGCAAAATGTGGTTTTGGAGCAGAAAATTATTACATTTAAATTAGTGATGAAGCAAATATTTTTGTATATTTCAACCTTGATATTTCAAATTAATTTAAAGTAAAAAAAAGGTGTAACTTGTTCATAAATACGTTTGCATTCTAAATTTACAATTATTAATTTGATTGCATTACTCAAAAAATAAATTAAAAAGCATGGCATTTATTAACCTCGTTGCCAACAATTAAAATATTAGGAAGTTTTCAATGATGACATGATATCATAAGGTTCGGGGCACAGCATGGCCCTAGTGTTGCTTTTGCGCCACAAAAACTAACCAACCAATCATAAGATTCGGTTCATCACTGAAAGTTTTTCGAAATAATCTCAGTTAGAGCTACTTTTAACAACTGATGAAATAAGATTTTTTTCTTTAAAAACTCTAGTCTGCCTAGTACCAATTACCTATAGAAGTTCTTCCCAATAATCCAAAATAATTTAATTCGATAAAAAGTACTTCCTCCCCCCCCCCCCATGGAAAAAAAGTGAAACAAGGCTGCTTAGCGGCAAGCATTAGATTTCATAACTTGTTTGGACTGATAGCTTCACTTAGCAGATTTTTTAGGGCTATTTGTTTATTAGAAGATAATTTTTTTTTAAACTCAAACAAATTAAAACCTCTAACTGAAATTAGACAATTATACTAGCATTTAACATAAAGAAATAACTTCTAATGTAATTAAATAATAAACTAAAACAAGGCAAGCTGAAAAATATTAATTTTTGTAGTGGTTTGTTTTCTAACACTCTCCATTGTCTAAATGGATTAGAGGGTTCCCATGTGAAATCTCAAGGTCAATGGAAACAAAATGATCTTAAGTCTGTGGTTATTTGGTTAGTTTTTTTTTTTAAATATGTGCCAAAAAAATAATCATGCACTCTTAAAGTACTAAGAAAAATATTTATTATTTTTACTTACAAACAGGCAAGAAAAAAATATCCAAATTGGATGCATAAAGATTGATTTCATGCCTTCTACAGTTTGAATTTAAAGCGCGAATCCCTGGTTGGTTGGTTGGTTGAAGTTTAACGGAGCAAGGGGCATACTGCCGCGAATCCCTGATCTTTCCTATCGCTAATTTAAAGGAACAAATATTTGTAAATACAAGAAATCCTTACTTTTTTTTTAAATAAAGACGTAGCTTAAATCCCCCATTCAAGTTCTTCGTAAAATTTCTAGTCTAGGATACGACTTTGCACTTTTTCTGGGAATTGGCTACAATAAAAGAATGACGTAATATGCGTTTTCCCGTTCGTTGCCAAGTCAAAATCATGATCCAACATCCAGCGTTGCCAAAAAATCATTTACTAATAGTTACCAATCCTTCCAGATAATCAAAAAGGCAAGTTCAAAATTAAAATCCCGTTTTACCGATGACTTAGAAATTAAAAAATATTCGCGTTTTCTTTTAGCTTAAAGAAAGCTATATATTTCTTTATTATTGAAACCAGGCAAGAGTGCAAATCTAAACCAGATGCACTAAGATTTCTTGTGTGAAAAATACAATACTTGTATTCTATTTTTAGCACGAAGTCTCAGTAAAAAAAAAAAAAAAAATTAAAAAAAAACATGTATTCTATAAGTATAAAAAAAAGTATTAATTTTCTATACCTAAAATCAGCCAAGAAAACAGATTTAAATCAGATACACACTGATTCATTTACTACTTCTTTATAGTTTGAAAAACCTACAACAAAACTGAGAGATTGTAATATGTATTTTCAAGTGCGAACCTTTTCCGGCACGTTAACTGACGAAAAACGCCCTTGAAGGGCAAAATACTCTTTATCGCTTTGTTGGTGACGTTTTTGATAATTTTGAAAAATTTCGAGACAAAATTCTAGCCAAGTAGTTTTTCAAGTCAAAAAATCATTTTTTGGCGCAGTTCGGCGCAATCTTAACCGAAAAGAGGTTTTTGGCGCAGTTTGGAGCAGGGTAGTCAGTTTGGCGCAATTGGAACAGCTCTTACATCCCTGTAATTAGAATTTTTTTAAAGAGCTCAAAATAAATTTAATAAAATTGGAAGGTTTTTTTCCCCAGCAACCTTAGTTAATAACTTTCACGGCTTTAAAGTAGGCCATTTTAGTAATTGATATAAAAAACTACATACCCTTCACCTTCTACAGAAAAAGAAATTCTTCTTTCTTTAAATAGGAATCGACATAAATGAAAGAATGATATAAATCATAATACAATACCGAAGCGTAACTGCTATTTTCTCTGTAGGCGATATACTCCTCCGATAGTTAGTGTCGGGTTTTTGCAGTCTGGAACATAATTTCTCCACCAACTCGTCGAAGCTCTCAATCGACATCCGGAAAAAGTTGAAATTTTTTACTTTGTCTTCCCTTAACTGCGGGTAAAGACAGAAGAACATACCGAATGTTGATCGGCTCTAAACAATGGGATGAATCCACATAGTGCGATTAATTCGATTCTTTTCCCTTCGATATTTTATTTACAAATATGCTAAGCGCGCTCTTTTTCATTCCATTTCCAACAAACACAAAATCCTCTCAGAGGAAAATTTTGGTCGTTTGAGAATGCACCTAATGAGGGAGAGAGAGAGAAAAGCGAAAATATCCTGCATATCAAATTACACCCTCTTTCCACCGGATACTCATCGTGCAACTTTTTGTCCCGTTCGGGGAGAGGTCAAAGGTCATAGTGACCGTGCCGTTCCAGGGCCGCTCGGGAGGAACCGATTCAAGTGTGATTGACAGATCCGCCAAAAGTGAACCGGCTAGAAAGTGTGACGTCAGAATAATGGTAATACGGGAACGAGAATTTTATGGTTTTAGAATTGAAAATGGGAAATTCAAGGACTTTCCAGGCTTTTTTAGAAATAATCCTATTTTTCCAGGCTATTCAAGGCCTTGAAAAAAAAAAATGAAATTCAAGGACTTTCCAGGTTTTCCAGGCCGCGTACGCACCCTGGGCGATGGTCTACCAACGCCAACTTTTTTTAACGATAAATGATTTGGCAGAAACCTTACGATAACCATAGAAACGAGGGATCTCTTTACGTCACGAATTTCGTTGACTGTTTTGATCGGACTGATTTTGGCTCGGTTTGGGGGCATTTTCTTTTCTTAATATTTAAATAACTAATTTTTTTAAAGAACTTTTGTTTAAATATTTGGAATCAAAAATTCTTCATAAATATGTACTAATTTCACTCATTTTTAAAAAATGCGGGAATTGTCCATTTTTGGGGCTAGGATATTTCCGGGTTTTCGCCTGTAAAACGTAAACGTGAGAAAGTTTTTTCTTGAAATACCTTGCGGAATTCTTTCCTAAATTCTCAATTCAATGAATGGGAATTAGGGATGATTCAAAAAATGTCAGGAACATATATATTTTTTTTTTTTAAGCTGACACTTCAATACCGGCAAAAACAGCAATTTTCAAAAAATCAATTCAGAAAAAGATTTTCTCGTCTGGATAATTATCTTGTTTTTTTCGCGGGTTTTGGAGGAAAATTGAGGAATGTTCGAGGTTATTAAATTTTTTTAAGGAATTATCTACACATTTAGGAGCAATTTTATTAATTTTAGGAAGAAAAAAAATTTAAGGAATATAAAGGCGAATGCAATCCCTGAAAAACCTCCCGAAATGCATTCCTCAATTCGCAAATGGGCTACCCTAATAACCATGTGACGAGTATGTGACGAAAAGCGATATCGCATAGAGATCACGCGATGTCACGGCGATATCACACAGGGGTCACATAGTCGTCCAATGTCCGTTTTAGAGGGGGTTTTGCGACGTAACTTTGTGATATCGCTGCGATATCGCTTTTCGTCACATTGTGACATTGGGGACGAATTTGCGATGTTTGCGATATCGCATTGTGATCTGTATGTGATCTTAGTGATTTTGGCGACATCCGTGTGATTTATGCGATTTTCGCAATGAAAGTTTTGTCACTGTGATATCACATTGTGATCTTTACTTGATCTTAGTGATTTTGGCGACACCTGTGATTTATGAAATGAAATTCTTGTCCCGCCAATATTGCTTTGTGACTTACTTAATGAAGTATATTATTTAATGGATTCTTATATTGCTTAATGAAACCCACATCACTGCGATATCACATTGTAATTAGTATGCGACCCACGACTTTTTTTTTTAAGGATTCACAGTATTAAAATATTCTAGGAACTTTTATAAATAGTTAAAATATTTTATCATTTTAATATATAATATTTAAACAAAAGATTAATTTCAGTGATTTACGTTAAATACAAATGTAAACAAAAATTTCAGCTAGACTGCTTTCTTTTAATTTTTTTTTAAAGAAGATATTTAAGATATTGTGTATCAGAGAAATTTTCTGCTCTTTGTGTTTTCACTATTTCGTTGTTATATTATATTTCACAGTGCATTTTACTTATTTGGGATTTACAAGTAGTATAAATAAATAAGAAAGGAGTGTTAATTTTTTGTGTAAATTATAATGTGGCTTGTGATCACATTGACACCTGTAAGAACCTATTTATAATATACCATTTCAAGCTCAAACAATTATATAAAAGGAATAGTATTTATAATTTGTTCCTTCAGAAGTCTATTAAATATATGCTACAGTAAAAAAATAATTTAGCTCAACTTATAAGAAGGATATGATTTTAAAAACTTCTTGAGCATGCAGCACAAAAACACAGTAAAAAGTCAATAGATAAATAAAACAATAAGTAAAAAAAAATGTATATATATATATATATATATATATATATATATAAATACATATTTTATTTTTATATTTATTTAAAAAATTTATATTTATAAAAAAATTTAATCCGGGAGGATTTACAAGAAATTGTCCCACATTTGTAGAATGAAAACTCGGAAAACTCGCATTAGGCAAATTGACAATTGAAGATCATGAATGATGTAGCTGGACACTTCCTTTTAACCATCAACAGCAGGTACACTAAAAAAAGACAAGAATGAAATGAGAGATAAAGACCACTTGCCACTTAAAAGCAAAAAATATCTGGATTAAAATAGAAATTCGTGAAGTTATGGGGACACAGTAATATCTATGCTTGCAAAATTTTAAAAGTGTATATACGTTTTTTAATGAATCATTTGACATTTCATGCTGAATGACAGGATGATGTTGTCGAGAAAGAAACTTTTAAATCTATTTTCCCTTTGTTTTTCTTTTCTTGATATTAGGTTTTTCGAAATGTTTAGGTTTTTTCTAATTATTGGAGAAATCAGAAATTTTTAAAGCACATGTTGTAAAATATCAATTTTATAAATTTCCATTCTAATTAAACAATATGTGTTAGTTTTCATTTTTTTTAACGTTAAAGTAAATAAATCAATAATAAAAATAAAACTTTAGGTGATAATTCACACCCCACCCTTAAAATTAAAATAATTCTCTGAATTAAAATGAAAATAATTCTCTGAATTAAAATAAAAATAATTCTCCGAATTAAAATAACAACTATGTAAATAAAATAATTCCCTGGATTTGAATAAAATTAAAAATCCTCTGAAAAAAAAAAATTCTCTGGATTAACATGAAAACACTAAAAAAGGAAAATAAGTAACATGATACAAGTAAATTATGCAGGTTACCACTCAAACTAAAGGAAAGACCAACTCTCAGCAATTTCATTTTTTTTTTAAGTACAGATTTACTACTTAGATATCATGTACAACACCACTAAAGTGATATTTATGTAAATATCACATTATTAGGAAAATCAGAAAAATGTATTATTTGCCAATTATTAAGCATAAAATAAAAATTGTTACAAGTATACTACTATGATATGCAAAAAACTGGAAGAACATGAATAGAATTTCGTTCAACTTCAAGGTCCCTTTGTGAATTTAAAATACTACAAAGTAAAAAATTAAGCAAGATAAGTAAATATTTTTTTAAAAAAAAGAAAAAAGGAAGAAATGAAAAAAAAGAAAAAAGATTGATGTAGATTCTCATATTAATGCTCATTCCACTGAAATCTGGTTGTCTGCAATAACGCCAGGAACACTGTGAGAAAAAATAAACTTAGGTAAATAATAGAAAAATTGTAAGCAAAACCAATATTTTATCAGAAAAGGGAACCTATTTTGAGAAAGATTCCCTTAGCAAGAATTCCATTTTTTTTTAAGATAAAAAAAAATACTAAATATATCGGGCCATTAAAAATTGTAATAAGATTAACCAAAGTGATTATAACAGCAGAAAAGACCGTTCAAGTTCACAACAAAAGAATGAAGATTTTGTCCTATTTATTTTCCTTTTAACCTTTACACAGAGAGAATTTAACCTTTACACAGAGAGAATTGAACAAGTTTAATTCTGTTGGGCACTTTTTGAATGTTTGGGCTCATGAAACTGGTTCATAATAAATAATTGTACCCCAGAAGGAAGAAATTACCAACTATTTTAAGTTGTCGTGTTATAGCACTATGACCTGTTTCAACTACTCAATAGTAAGTACTTTCACAAATGCCAATTATATAGATCCTAACAATACTGTTTTAAGACAGCACTTATTCATTAGTTTCATGAATGAAAATATATACTTTTCTATGCAACAAATCCTTGAATTTCTTTAACGAGAATCAAATAAATATGATTGAAACAAGCGTATTCACTTATGGAAATTACTAATTATACTTACTTTGAATTGTCTCATTCACTAAAAAGTGGTTAAATAAAGGCTTTGACCTTCGGCCTTGAAATAAGGAATTGGGAGGCCCATCCACTAATAATTTCTTTGAAACTAACTTGCATGATTGAACCCTAAAAATAAAACTAATTATCAGGATTAAAATAATAATTATCTGGATTACAGGAAGACACTCTAAAAAAGGAAAATAAGTTACAAGATACAGTAAATTATCCAGGTTACCACTCAAAGAAAATTCCAACTTTTTCAGCTGATTTTTTTTTTTAATTACAAATTTACTACTTAGACATCATGTAGAGCACCAATAAATTGTAATTTATGTACATGTTAATTTCTTTAAGCAATCAAAATCAGGAAAAAAGTATTATTTGCCAACTATTAAGGATAAAATTTGAATTTTTAAAAGTATACTACTTTGATATGCGAAAAACTGGAAGAAACTTCATAAATAGAATTTCGTTGAACTCCCTTTGCGAATTTAAAATACTAAAGTAAAAAATTAAGCAAGATAAGTAAATATTTATAAAAAGATTCATGTAGAATCTCATATTGTTTCTGGAAATGCTCCTTCCACAACTGGAATCTGTTTGTCTGCAACAACGCAAAGAATACAGTGTGAGAAAAAATAAAATTGGGTAAGTAACAGAAAAATTGTAAGCAAAACAAATATTTTATTATAAAAGGGATTTTGAAAAAGGTTCCTATAAAAAAAAATTCCATTTCTTTTCTTCTTATGAAATAAAAATACATCAGGTCATTAAAAATTGCAGTAAGAATAAATAACCAACGTGATTATAACAGTAGAAAGGATCATTTAAGTTCACAAGAAAAGAATTGACATTTTCTCCCTTGTCCTGTTCCTAGTAACCTTTACACAGAGAGAATTGAACAAGTTTAATTCTGTTGAGCCCTTTTCCTTCCAAACCCCTGATTTACTATAATTTTAATATGAATTATTGGCAGGAATCTTTTAGAACTAACCTTATAAAGAACTTATGTACATACCATCCTACAGTTCACTATTTCAAGAAAGGCATTCACTTCTTGTGAAAGGTTAATTCTATAAGATATTTATACCAATAGAAGCATAGATAAATACAATATTCATTATATACTTAAAATTTACATTTTCTTCTCTCTTTTTCTCTTTGACTTGCATATCGCAGATAATCTTCAATTTGTTCATCTTATATCTTAATCCAGGGAATCGGGGAATCCTTTTCTCATACTACCTGCAAGTAAAAGAACATTGGGAAATGAAATACCAAAATTTACTAGAATACTCCAAAATGTTTTGAACCAAGATGTTATGGTACCCAAAACTGTACCCCAGCAGAAAACATACTCTCAGATATTATCTGAATGTTTGGGCTTGTGAAACAAGTTTTCATAATAAACAATAACAATAGCTTCCAGAAGGAAGATAATAAACAGCTTTTTAAATTAGTTGTGCTATATCACTATTACCTGTTTCAACTACTCAATTGTAAGTATTTTCACAAATGCCAATTATCTATATCATAACAATACTGTATTATTTGATAGTTTCATGAATGAAAATATATATTTTTTCTATGCAACAAATCCTTGAATTTCTTTAACAGGAATCAAATAAAAATAATGGAAAAAAACATTTTCACTTCTGGAAATTATCCTATTAGAGAGAAAGATAATACTCACTTCAAATAGTAAGTGGTTGAATGAAGGCTTTGACCTACGGCCTTGAAAGGAATACTTGGAGGCCTAATCATCCACTATTCACCCCCAAATGATTTGAACACCTGCACCTAGAAAGAAAAAAAAAAAAAAAAGAAAAAAAAAAAAAAAAACAAGGATGATGATAAAATACAATATTCAATATTTCCCCAATTCATTTCATACCTTTCTCCAGTTTATATTTTTAGATAGATTTAAATTATTGTTACTGTCATAAAATTTAGGAAATCTATTGATTTAAGTCAACTTTTTTTTTTCAAGTGTTTTTGACCAATTTACTTAAGTAAATAACTAAGTAATTATTAAAGTTATTAATAAAGTTACTAAATAATTACTAAGTAATTATTAAAGTTATTTTTAAGTAATTATAAATTAACTAAGTAAATAAACAAATGTCGCTACTTATGTCAACATTCAAATCATAATTTTAATATTTTATTGAGAGTTACTATTTTTTAAATTCAATGTATACAGAATAATACAATGGTGATTGTTTATATTGCTCTTGGATTAAAATTATGCAATAAAATAATTAAAATCAGCAATGGTGATAAATTATTCAAAATATTCTTAAGATTTAGAACCATTGTTCAATAGCTAGTCTTTGGAGTGGAAACTTTTGGTTAAAAGTAGAAGTTATTTACAACATCAAATAATTTGAAAAATTGAATTGTGAATAAATAAATAAAAATACAATTTAAAATTATTCTTTAAAAAAAAAAATTGTTTTTTTTTTTTTTTTTTTTTTTTTGAGAAAAAAGGCAAAACATTTTTGTTAAAACCAATTGGTTTAAGCCATGCCAACCCTGCACTCAACATCAGCATTTTTAATACAAGTTTAAAATTAAGTGAGAAAATAGCAAAGAAATTTTCCAGCAACTTAAAATTAGACACTGAAAATAATTACAATGATTTTATTTTAAATTTTATTCATGCAAACTTTTCTTTAAAATGTGTTTGATACAGGGATGGGAGTGATCAGAGAGCACAAAGGAGGAAATCCAAAAATTCGTTAAAAAAGCTCGAAGGAAGGAATACACAAAAATTCAACAATAAAAGTATGCAAGAAGTATGATTCAATAAATTTAAAGATACAATGAAATTTCTCATACTATATAATAATTGCATTTCAAATATTAGGAGTTAGTAAAGTAATCTGTGAGGAAAGGGGAGCTAAGAGGGAAAATCTTTTGTTTAGACATGAGGAACAGTATAATTTTTGCAGGAAAAACTGGTTCAGATCAGAAAAATGCATATCTTCAAAACAGGGATATAGAGAAGGAAAATGCTACATAAAAATCAAACAGGATTAAATCCTCCAAAAGGAGGAAAACTATCATCCCTGTTAATATCTAATGAAAATACAGACAGATTGGTTGTTTTCAGATTATCTGGCGCCGTCAGCTACACAAGGGCTATAATGCGCCGAAACATTCGTCATTAGACAAGCCAACATACATTTACAAACACCCATGCCCAACACGGAACTCAAACCCGCAACCTCGCGGTCTAGAAGCTAGCACGCTAACCAATATACCGTTTGGTCGGCAAAATACAGACAGACAAGAGGTTAGCATAGATCAGTGGTATTTTACAAATTTATCAGTGAAATATCCAAAAAACTCTCGGAATATACTCCTACAACCCTACTAAAAAATCTTTAGGGTCAAAATCATGAAACAGATCAAAACATGCCCCAAGTGTTTCTATATAAGAAATTAAGGAAAATGCTAATAGAAACCAACACATGGCTTACATTTTAATAATTTTGTAAAATAGTTAGTTTTTTTTTTAATCTTGGGTTTTAAGACAAAATATATTTTAGAGGGGGGAAAAAAAAACAGTTTTCCATCAAATTTATCAACAACAGCAATTACAAGAACTATATAATACAGAGCTAAATTGTCATAGGAACAACTGGAGCAGAAGAGAAAAACCAGGGAGCAATATAAAAATTAAAAGGCGAGGCTAAGTCTATCAGCCAGATGACAGTGAGAGAAAAGTGTAAACCAACATAAAACTTTAAAAATTAATCTTTAAAATTCTAGAAAAAAATATTTGGCAATAAAAAACACAATTATTATCATCAAGAAGGGTCATTCCATGCAAAGAAGGAAAAACTTGTAAAAATGAAAATTTGAATCAAATATTTTTTATAGAATTTTGGGTATAAAAAGATTTAAAGTTCCTTTCTAGTAGTTCCTTTTTTTAATATGTTAATTTCTAAAAGTTGACTCTTGAATTATAGTCGAGTTCGTTCTGTTTTGTTGAAAGTGGATGGTGTGATTTTTAAAGTGGGAAAAATAATTTATTGTTTTGTCAATAGTTGTACAAAGGATTTGTAAATTATTATATTAACTTAAATAATAGTAAAAATTGTTTAAACAAGTTTTTCAATGATAATTTTTTTTTTATTTCGTTTATTTTAAAATGGATTGCTTCATGTAGTATGTAAGTTTCCAGAAATGTGTTTACTTTCATATGATGTTAATTAAAACCAAACAGATAATTGTTATTATAATTTTTTTAGTTAAATATTCAAAAATTAAAATCTATAACGTAAGTTACCCAAATGATATAACTTGAGGTATCAATGGAGAATTTTTAAAGTCAAAAACTGTTTATGCCAAATAAGAATTTTAGATACAAACGATAAAACGCTCCTATGTATTAGAAATTCCGTAAAAAATTCAAATATTTACAAATTATCTTCCTGCTATTCTGCGTTGACGAATGCATTTAGCGGATTTTTTATCCATACATTATCAGTTTGAACATTAAATACAATTTACAAAAACCAAAACACAAATTATAAGTTATTTCTTTTAAAATATTTCTGCTAATTAGTAGAAAAGTCATACACTAATTTTTAAAAATTTTTACGTTGTAATAAAAATTATACTTAAAACTTTGACGATTTTTTATTTTTTTCCAAATTGCATGGTTTAATAATAATAAAAAAAAAACCTCATCAAAGTATCAAAAACTTTCTGGAAAGTTCGGTCACATATTAATAGTCGCTAACTTTTAAATTTTTGTTAGAAAGGAAAACATTTAAAACATTCATTTTGGAAAATTTAGTAAAACTTACACATAGCCAGTCTTTATCCTTCAAAATTCCCAGAGGAAATGAATCTAAGCAAAATTCTTGAAGTCTCTTGTATCCCCCTGCAAACAATCTCGTCAGCGCCGGCATATAATAGTTGCTCTGTCAAAGTACTCTGTTGGGTTTGTGTTTCCATTCCAAGAATCTTTCCAAGCGAGGGGAGAGGAGCAGGAACACTAAAATAAGGACGAAGGTACCCAGAGGGGGTTTGAAGACAAAGCCACTATCGCAGAATTCTCAGAATCTGACCTTGAAAGCAAGTACAAGAAAGGCGTAGAATTTGGTCCCCGTACCGGAACGGAAGTACCGAATGTGGCTTGTCCACTTGGTGTCCAATTCTCCTTAGCGCTCTCCCTTGAAGCTTCACTCAGCATCATCAGATAACAAAAACACGTCAATACAGTGGAAGTAAAAAAAAAAAAAAAATAATAATAATAATAATAATGGTGAAAATATATCTAAATAAGATCGTCTCTGGATTTTAGAAAACATCCTTATATCCTTTTCAAGGTCAATAGTGAGCACACAGAAAAAAAAACGTTCCTTTTGTTAAATTGTTAGGAGTTGCGTTATGAAACGCGCTTCTGATGAATCGATGCATTTTCCACGGTGAAGATTTTTAGGGTTCGACCAAAGCCCCCCCCCCCTCTCCCATCATTATATATTAATAAAAATACATTAAACAACTAAACATTAAAATACTCGTACAAATATTTCTAACTTTGGGAACAAAAACAATGGGAATTGACTGGTTGGTTTTTTACATTTTCCATCATTTTTTCTGCCAGATAGGTAAAAATAATTTTTCTTTAAACAACTTTTTATAATTTGAAACAATTTTGGTATAGGCATGATATTTCTCTACATCTAAAAAGTAACTGCTCTATCAGAATACTTATAGACAAAGAACCTTTACAATGTTCAATCTTGGAAGTTAATAGAATACTTTTCATTAAAGTTAAAATGTTTTCCCTCTATGTACTACTTTGAATGCCGCAATATAATTGTTAAAATACGTCAAACCTTCTAGAACGAAGAGACGAATTTGATTGCTCTCTTTAAAGATCACAATTAAAACTGAACTAGGATAGAAAAGAGTACACATTTTTAAAAAAAATGCCAGAAGAGGATATAAGACATGAAAACGTTGCTTCAACTTCTGAAAATACCTCTCGCATTTCAGTGTTTTATTACGTATTTTAGACAAGATAATTCAAACAATGGACAATAAATTTACTAACGACTTTTACTTGGTTATTTCATGATTTGATTCCTAACGACTTTCCGCGCAGGGATCACTATCACTGAATGCTTTAGACAGAATCCAGAATCTGTGAAGTTATTCCTTCAGTGGATAAACTAAGAGAAGAATTACTCACGTTTATAGATTGAGGGCTAAAGATTAGGAATTGATATAATGTTCAAAACTACTCTGGGTTGGTTGTTTTGTATGCTTACTGACTTATTTTTATGCACAATAACTGCTAATCAGGACGTGACGTACAGCTTAACGTGGAATCCGAACCACAACGTTCAACCATTTTTTACTCAGGATTCGAAACCAGTACCTTTGGCATGAGAGACTAACTTGCTAACCCAGCAGCCAACCATCAAATGGGCCGAGACTATTTTAGGTACTGCTGTACGAGGGGAAAGAATTAGTTAGATTATTGATGATGAAGAAGAGGATTGGGACGAATTTATTAAATGTACCGAAGGGAAGGAGTGTAATTCTTATATTTGAAGTTTTTTTTTTTATAATATTAATAGAATAAAATACGTACTCTTAAATATTCGGGACTATTTCAAGTTTACGATAACCTGTTGACAATGCTTCTTACTAAACTCTTGCGAGATATTGTTTTCTAAGCTAAACATAAAACTTGTCCTTTGGCCCGATTAATTAATGAGCATTTAGAAGTTTTGTAATGAAAACTGAGTAATGTTTTTAAACTCAATCGGTAGCGAAGTTATCATTAATAAGACATGTGAAAGCAGATCTGAAATGTGTCGGCATCTTGCTTTTTAAAATGATGGTCATAATATAATATTCCATCAGTAGAATTTAGTCTTGGTGTCTTTTTTAATTATCGTTGTGGGACATTTATTTTGGTCCCTTTGGTACTTGCATATTTATTTACAATCTACCTTCAAATTATATACAATGGGTTTCAATAAATTCTATTTATTTGTATTCGTCTACGAAGAAAAGTCTAACCTACTGCCTATAAGGTATCACAGTGTGGCTTATACCACTTTAGGATATTTTGATGGGTGTCAGAGGAGCTTGGCGCCCTCTGGAAAGTTGGTCTACCACCCTCTTAGGTGACCCATGATTGTTTCAATAAAAAATTTGTATTAAATTGATTCCAATCTTAAACACATAGTCAACTGCTAGTGCTAAAAGATTGCAATAACTGTCGGTATTTATTTTTAACATAACAGTAAGTAAATTGTGCTTAAGTTGTTTCATATATATTTGAATAAAAATATTAAAAAATAAATCTATTATATCGCAGTAATAAAGGTAGAAAGTTTCTACATAAAGATTATAAATTCACTCTGGCTATAAAGGAATATTTGTTTAATAATTAAAAAGGATTCATTTTATTACAGGGCCGTGGACGGGGAAGGGGGGGCGGTAGAACCCCGGCCTCCCCCCCCCCAAAAAAATGGTATGAAATCTTGTTAAACAACTTCCCCTTCTTTTTTTGTGTGTGTGTGTAATTTGCTATATGTGTTTAATGAAATCTTCGACCATACCCACCCCCTATCGCCCCGAAAAAAAATCCTGTCTACCGGCTTGTTTTAGAACAATATTATATTTTTAACACAACACTCTTAATAATCGTTAAACAATTAAAAAACATAAATATTTAAATTGTTATACTAAGTGTAGGAAAAGTTATTGCATCAAAATTGTACAAAGTAATCAAATACAAAAGTGAGAAAGTAATAAATATCAACAACAAAAAATGTGTAAAACTCAAAATCTATATTATTCTGATTCAAATTTATCTTTTAAATTTTAAAGTGATAACATGTTAATATTTTTGCACTAAAAAATTATAAAAAAAAGGTCATTGTGATAGGGTCCGAATATTTTTTTTTTTTTGTGATTTCTCTATAGAGTTTTTAAAAATTGAAAACTAAGCCGGAGCAAAGAAACAGTGACGAGTGTCAGTAAATTTCATAGATTGAAATGATGTGGAACGAATCGTTTCGTATTTAAATAATTCCAGTTTCCCTGAGAAGTTTTCCACTCGAAATGTCGGAGCATTTACCCTCACAGAGTGAGGCAGTCTGAAAAGTCGTGCCACAAAAGCCTATTGTCGCACTTCAAGCAACGCACACATGGCCAGCCCATTGAGTTGGGGACACAAAGGGGTATTTTGAAGCTGTTTGACAGGGGGGCAATTTAGTAAATGATAAGTGACTTTTACCTGCTAGTGTGTTTTCGCTAGCTGCATTTTTACGATTTCCCGTGCTGACTGCTATGTTTATTCTTCTGACTATCTGAAGTCTTGATAATTTTTTACTAAATTATTTTAAAATGCCTAAAAGAAAACGTTTTCTAACCCAGTTTGAAATTGAGGACATTGTTTCTAAATGGGATGAAATTAGTGAAGATGAAACTTATGCAGATTCTGACTCCGACTGTGAAGAAGGCGAGAAGGAGCTTATTCGTGATGTGTGTACGCGAATCTTTTTTTTTTTTATTTCAGTTCACATTAGTCGCAGATCTAGGATTTTCCTGAGGGGGGGGGGGGGCGCAACACTTGTGCCTTAGCCAGGATGAAATCAAATATTTTAAAAAAGTTAAAAAAAAAAAAAAAAAAAAATGCAGTGTTCTAGAAATATACTTCAAGATAATCCGTATCCATTGATTACCCCCCCCCTCCCCCTTTTTCGTCACATTTCTGACTCGCTATCTTAGCGTAAGGTGAAATGCCCAGGTTATACCAAAATTACTTTTCAATTTAAAAAAAAACAAAAAAACTCCCCCCTCCCACTCCTCAAAAAACACCCTTCTATGCTAGATATTTTATGAACTACTTTGTTTCTTTATACTCATGACAAATAAAACGTTTTTGCAAAGTTTCATGAACGGACCAATTTTTTATTTTTGATATCGCAGTGACAAAGCTTTCGTTGCAAAAATCGCATAAATCACACGGATGTCGCCAAAGTCACTAAAATCACATACAGATCACAATGTGATATCGCAGTGACAAAGCTTTCGTTGTGAAAATCGCATAAATCACACGTATGTTGCCAAAGTCACTAAGATCACATACAGATCACAATGTGATATCGCAGTGACAAAGTTTTCGTTGCGAAAATCGCATAAATCACATGGATGTCGCCAAAGTCACTAAGATCACATACAGATCACAATGTGATATCGCAGTGACAAAGTTTTCGTTGCGAAAATCGCATAAATCACACGGATGTCGCCAAAGTCACTAAGATCACATACAGATCACAATGTGATATCGCAGTGACAAAGTTTTCGTTGCGAAAATCGCATAAATCACATGGATGTCGCCAAAGTCACTAAGATCACATACAGATCACAATGTGATATCGCAGTGACAAAGTTTTCGTTGCGAAAATCGCATAAATCACACGGATGTCGCCAAAGTCACTAAGATCACATACAGATCACAATGTGATATCGCAGTGACAAAGCTTTCGTTGCGAAAATCGTATAAATCACATGGATGTCGCCAAAATCACTAAGATCACATACAGATCACAATGTGATATCGCAGTGACAAAGCTTTCGTTGCGAAAATCGCATAAATCACACGGATGTCGCCAAAGTCACTAAGATCACATACAGATCACAATGTGATATCGCAGTGACAAAGCTTTCGTTGCGAAAATCGTATAAATCACATGGATGTCGCCAAAATCACTAAGATCACATACAGATCACAATGTGACATCGCAGCGACAAAGCTTTCGTTGCGAAAATCGCATAAATCACATAGATGTCGCCAAAGTCACTAAGATCGCATACTGATCACAATGTGATATAGCAGTGACGTGAGATTCGTTGATAAAATCACATACTCGTCGCATAAATCACATAGATGTCCCCAAAATCACATAGAGATCACACTGATACCACAAAAATAGCATAAATGTTAAAATGTGATATCCCTGTGTATCCCTGCGATATCGCAAAATTACGTCTTATATCACATACATGTCACAAAATGACCTATTTGTGATTTTCATTATATAAAATTATTTTGGGATATCACTGGATGTCGCTGCGATATCACAAAGCAACATTGCAACTTCGTCACATTGTGATGTCGCTGCGATATCACATGGAAGTCGAAAGTGACGTGAACTTTTGCGACATCGCTGCGATATCCCATGCAAGTCACATTGTGACCGTGATCTTTGCGACGAAAAACTTCGTTGCAGTGACGTAACTGTGACAAAGATGGTTAGTAGGGTACATCAGATTTTTTTTTTTTACGGTGTTCCAGCGCAGTACTGCCCTCGTGTATCTCTTGCACCAGTAAATCTCCAATACAATCAAATTATGAATTGGAAGTAGTATAAACTATCAATTTTACTATTACTTTCAATTGCCAACATATTAACAAAGCGTAATAAAAGTATTAGTATAAAAAACTTATGAGTTAACTAGAAAAAGTGTCTATGTATCTGACTGTATAGTTAACATAACTTCCAAAGCTAAAATGTTCAAATTTTGAGTAAGTATTAGTGTGGGGGGGGGGGGGGACGTGCCATTAAGGTTTTCATCAAAATTGCGCATATGCTTAAGGTAGCTGCCACTGAAAAATGAATGTTTTTCAGCAATTGCACAAAAAAAATGTCTCGGAGCGCTTTTGATCGAAGTCGGTGAGGAAATGCCTTTTAAGGTACTCTTACTATCTCTACCTACAAAGTTTCTATAGAAATGAGGTAAAGGAGTATAAAGTTGAAAAATGAATGTCATCAACACATAGTTATCTTTTCTTCAGCATCGCCCATCAACGACTGTTTATCCTGTTTCACTTTCAAGAAAGGAAGAAAAGCATAACGCTATTTTGGAAGTGAGTCACGATAGGAATAAAACTGTAGATTAAAATCATAACTCCTTAAGGAGTGAAAAGGGCGGAAGGAGAGTGTTTAAAGAAATTTCAAGTAACTTAACTTTGTAAAATATCATCAGAATGAAATTGTACGTTACTATAAAAAATATACACACATGGAAACTTTTTTTTACTATGTTTTACTGATACCTGTGGAGAAAAAGCCTCAACTTGTTTTGGCAAATGAATTTATTTGAGTTTGGAGATCTACTTTTTTCCCCCCACGAACCCCCAGGGCGCGATCTACTAATGTAAGGGGGGGGGGGGGGAGAAGGAAAAAAAAAAAGATACAGAATTATTTACAAACAGAGGATTTCTTTTTAAAGATAAATTAATTTTGTACGGAGGAATTTATTAATTTTCATGAAACTCAAATAACCTATTATTTCAGATGATCCAGGAAGCATATTTCCTACCTTTACATGCATTCGGACATGGGAAAATAATGTCGCCTGTTGATTGGCTGGAAGTGGCTACTTGTCTAGACACTTCAGTTACACCATGGCACCTTCTTCGAGTGCTAGCTATTGTACTTTTTTTACTGGCACCTAAAAAAAAAAATCTAAATGACTAGAAAACTAATTAACTGTATAAAATACTACACTTTAGATATATTTCATCCCTTAGCGAATAATTCAGTTTCATTTTGAGTTATTATTTTAGCAAATAATATAAGTAGCAACGACTCATTTATTTCAATATATATATAATTTCATATGAATCTATTACATCTTAACTTCCATGAAATTTTTTGTAAAATTTATTCTTTCAAAAGAATTTCCATGAAATTTTATGTAAAATTTAATTTATTCTTTAAAAAGAAAAGTGTTCCATGTTAAATTTTCATTAAAAGGGCTCATGCATATAGCAATTAAAACATTGTTACTGAAATAAGTTCTATTGCATACAAATGTTAGCACTATTTCTATTTAATTTTCTTCCAAAAGCATTTAATTCTCCATTTGTAGATGGCAGCCCAAGAGAGAAAGTTGGCATCCAACCAATGAGCACGCGGCATCCGAATGCATGTAAAGGTAGGGAACATGCGTCCAGGAAAGTGTAAGTATGTGTGTGGCATAAAGTTTATATAAAGGAACGTAGATTTATGGAATAAGTACTGGAATATACATGACCGTGATATTAAGTCACCTACTTTTTTTTTTTATAAATACTATACCCAAATGTAAAACGTAGGGCTTGCAATAAAAGTGATATATTCAATAAAATAAAATTAAAAAATTTTCTTTATCCACCCGTTTGCTAATTAAATCGTAAAAATATTGATAATCCTAGGAACTTTAGTAGTCTAGGGAATAGAGACATTTTGCCTTGCAAAAGGTTATGTAGTTCCAATTTTTTAATATGTTATAAAGGTTGGTCTCGTGGTTTATAAACCAAGTTTTCGACCTCCTAACCCTTGTGCGTTCTCCGTGGTGCACCAAAAACTGAGCCGTTTTTCAGACATAACTTAGTATACTAAAGTTGTAGCAAAAGATGCATTGGAAAAGTTTTTTTTTTTTTTTTTTTTTTTTTGTAAAACTATTATGTAAATAGTAACGCCACATCAAAGTCCAAACTTTTTTGTAAAAAAGCTACTTTTTTAATATTTGTGTCGAGTTTTTTTATTATATCTCCATAATGGTACGTCTTGGACAACAATTTTGCAAACAAAAGTTGTAGAACAAAAAACTTCCTACAAGTTTTATACAACAAGTTATTATCTAGAAGTAATAACAAAGGAGCTATTCTGCTTTTTACATTTTCCGTAGTGCACCAAAAAATATATATATATATATTTTCCAGTTTACAGATCATAACTCTTTGGCAATGCATCTTAAAAACAAATATTAAATTTAAAAGTCATAGAGTATTAAATTTGCAATAACTTTGGAATACAATTGGTTTTTGTAAAGCTATTATCGCAAAAAGTCGTAAAAAGTTATGTCGCATCAAAGAATTATTATTATTATTATTTTATTTTTTTTAATAATGCTGCCTTTTAATTTTTTGCAGAGTTTTTCGATTATAGGGTGGCCACAAAATTCAGCAAAAAAAGTTCCCTGATTTTAGGACAGACTTTTTTTCAAATTTTCCCAATTTTCTTAGGTTTTCCATATGTCTAGACACACTGATCAAATAGAAAATGTATGTTAAAGAGATAATAAGCAAATTTTTTTTAAATAGTTTTGTGGTTATGAAAAGTTTAAATTATTCCGTAGCATTGAACTTCTAAAGACTACCACCACAAATCTCCGGGTAAATACAGCCAAAATATGGATGAACGTGCCTTAAACAATACAATATTTCCCTGATTTTCATGAAATTTAAAAAAATTCCATGATATTTCCCAGAATCAGAAAGCTTCCTGAGATTTCCCTGATTTCCAGGTGTTCCCGGTTCTGTGGCCACTCAGTAATGTATTGTACAAAAGTTGTATAACTATAAATTTGATATAAATTTTATACAAAAAGTTACTTTCTAGGACAAATAACTAAGGAAAAAATAAAAAAATAAAACAATATCGACATAATAATAATAGCGCAAAATAAAAAGCGAGAATGTATTAAAATATGTATATATCTATATATAATAAGTGTAATATCAATGTAGCATTTTCGTCATGGTGCACCAAAAACAGGGGTCAAAGTGACAAAATAAGAATATATAGGATTTTTTCAAAAAAAATATAGGACAATATAAAACATCAAATAACTGCACACAGTTGCTACTGAACTTCAAAATTAACTCTTTATACATTTATATACTCGTTATATGGAATTTAAGAGAATAGAAAACACACCTTTAAAAAAAAGAAATCGCCTGATCCTGAATACTTGATCCGTTATTGCCTCAATATTCCATCCCTAAATCAAGTTTTATTAATTACATTATTTGCAATCATGAGTCTTTTGCTTCCAGCATTTTTAACTGTTCCAATTTCTTTAAGTGTTTTCTTTTTATCCCTGTTTGGAGTCTTTTGTTGATTCAGATTTACTGTTCAGTGTCGGCTGGATTGGCGGCGAAAAGTGGGAGATTTATCGCCGAATGTGGGGAACCTGGTGCTTGGTTTTAAAGCAACCCTAGTGATCGTTTGGATTTGACAACACAACGTATTGAAGTAATTTTCAATTTTGGCGACTTTTATGAAAAAATCGTGGCTAATATTCCGAATCCAGTACGAATTCTGCGCCAAGGCGATTTTTGCCAAAAAATGGCAGCCCTGCCATTTTTTAAGAGCAAGATAACTAACTGCCTATGGTTGCCATAATTTGGAGCGGTTTGATGTAAACAATTCGTAGCGCAGAATCCGGAATAAAAAAATCGTCATTCGACATCCTACAGTAAATCTTAACCCTTTTGTTTCCTTCATCAATTATTGACTGAGCACTCAAAATGTTCTTTAGTAGTCCTTTAAGTTAATCCCAAGTTGTTTTTATTCGTTTTTCCCAAGGCAGAGTTTTGTTGTTGCATCTCTCTCTGCATTATGGCCAATTAATTTATTACGTTGGTGGAGAAATCGGATCAGAAATTCAAGACCGATTGTTATGGAAATGTTCAAATGTTTACAACTCCTGCCGGTCCAGTAGAGTTGAGTTGTAGGTTATGCAGCACGTGACGTCACAAGAGATGAAACGCCGCGCCGCCGTTACAAACATCGTTTTTGTCAGGCCCTTTTCACCTACGATCGCGCCAAAGAATCCGAAATATTAAAAAATGGCAACGAACTGCGCCGTTATTACGAATTCGAAGAAAATATAGATCGAATCAATGTAGAAATATAGGATATATAGGACAATTGTAAAATATAGGACAATATAGGACGTTTTTACCGATCTTTAAAAAAATATAGGATTTATAGGACATATAGGACGTCTGCGACCCCTGCAAAAACTTTCTGCATTCTGAAATTTTGGATTTTTTTCAATACACCGATCATATCCTTTTACCAATGCATTTTAGAGGGAAAAAACTATATTTTGGGTCATAGGGTATTAATTTTTCTACAACTTATGTATGTAAAGACTGTTTTGTAGAACTATTGTATTAAAAGTCACTCAGCATTTAAGCAAAAACTCTTTCGTAAAAATATCCTTTTAAGATTCTGGTCGAGTTTTTAGATGATATCCATAAGAGTATACCATAAAAATCTATTGAACAAAAGTTGTAAAATCCTAAATTTGCTAGGTTTTATATAAAAATTTATTTTATCGAACAAATAACAAAAGAGCTACTGGTAAGATCTAATATTAAAAACTGTTTCTTAGTGCCAAGCCTGACAACTTTAATAAAAAATAAAATGCAGGCATTAAAATATTAGTATTGTTGCACAAATTGTCTGTATATAGTGTAAATAGTGACGTATTATTTTAAAATTCTATTGTAATTAATTTTCTCTTATTTTATTTATTAACAGAGATTATACAGGTTAGAAAAAGGTGGCAACACCTAAAGCAATCGAGAAATTTCCAGATGTTTCTTTATCAATGAATTGGCTGGAAATTTCGCGAATGTTCTCTCGCGCCAAGTATAAATAAGACTGGAGATCGGGAAAGTTTTCAGATTGACTTCGGACTTCGATGAAAGTTAATCGCTTTGTTTACCTATTGGAGTGAGCTTGTATAATCGCTGTATTCGAAGTTGTTTTTGCTGAAGCTTGTGTTGAAGCTTGAGAGTGACCGTTGCCTTTGAATAAATTTTGTGAGTTTTCCGAAGAGAGAATAAATATTTTATACCGTAAAAACTGTTCCATCATTGCCTCAGTGGAAATTCATAACAGTATTATAAAACAAATTAGAAATATTATAAAAACGTATATATATCTATATATAATAATAATCATATCAATAAAGCCTACAATTTAGAAAACTTGTAACTTCCTGCATTTAGTTACGAAGGCTCGTCTAGTTCCTCCTCTACTTCTTCAATTAAGAATTCTGTTGGATCGTCTTCATTGTTGTCATCAATTATGTTGTCCTCTATATTGTCACAGATTAAACCCTGACAGTTTTTAGATATTATGGAGCACTTCCGAGACCAGCCTTTCTATAACCATAGGCCTTAGTGCATCCTATCTTGCATTTGCAAGAAATGCATTTCAGGATTGATTGAGGAGCTGGATCCCTGGTGGTTGTAATAGGTCCTTTATTGTCTTTCTTCCATCCCCAGTCCAGAGGATTTTTCAATTGACCCATCCATGTCTGTACTAGACGGTATGTGTGAAAGTAATGATACGTAGCAGCATCTTGGGCCGGTGGTGGCTTCGACAGATTTAACTGGCTGCCAGTTGTTGATTCGGAAAATTGCTTATAAAGCAAAGCATTTAAAGTTGTTGCCCTGTCACCACCATAGAGAACAACAAGAATGCTTGATCTTGCTTCAGTGATACTCGAAACACTGGCATTAGGATCTAGGAAGATCTTTGCAAATTCCAGTAATACTGGATACGACAAAACAGTCATCATTACAGCTCATGTACTTCAATACTAAGTAACTACACTGAGTGGTTGGTATTCTGTCGGGATGGTTAGTGGTGGGGTAGGGATGAGAAGGAAAGTACTCTAGAAACCGTTTTTCGGTTCTTCTTCCCCGGATTCGGCAGTGGAAAATCTCAATCAACAGAATGTGGTGTTTTTGCTGTTTTCTCTTCTTAAAAGAATTCTTTTGCATGTCATTTATGCCATCCGACTGGAGATTTTTTTATTCGATCTCTAAAGATCTGTACCCCACGTAGCTTAGAATTAACCACTTGAATGCAGTCTATTTCTTATTTTTATTTTAGAATACAGATGGTTTTAATGCATCACGGCTGATCGATTAGATATAGTGAACAAGTGTGAATGTTTTTTTTTTAATTGTTTTTTTTTTTATAAATAGCGACGGACCGTAGATGCTTTTTCTCCTGGTTTATTAATTGATCTACTTGAGTAAAGACTATTTAAGATTGAGAAGATGTGGCCAAAGACCACTCGCACAGTAGGCTATCCAAGCCGAGAATGGTCTCGAAGGCTCGAGTTAACTCTCTCCTGTTGGGCAGTTGGCGGGTCGCCAAATGAACTTGGTGATATACTGGCGCTCGAGCGCTAACAGCGGCAAAATAGTAAATTTTATATCACTATTATATATAAATACATACATTATTTAATATATTTCTACTTTTTATTTCAGTATGGCCCTTGTGTAGCCCTTGCGCCAGAAATCCAATTTACTTTTTATTTTACATTATCATTATTATTATACCTATATTGTTTTATTTTTTTATTAAAATTATCAGACTTTGCTAAAAAGCTATTATTACACCCCTACCTATATATAAAACATTATAGGTAATCATATCGTAAACCTTCAAAAAAGAATAGCTCCTTAGTTATTAATCCTAGAAAGTAACTTCTTGTATAAAACTTATATCAAATTTATAGTTCTACAACTTTTGTACAATACATTTTTCTCTATGACTAACTTTTCGGCAACAAACTTTAAAAAGCTGTATTTTTACGAAAAAGTTTTTACTTTGATGCTACGTAATTCTTTACACAATAGCTTTACAAAAACCAATTGTACACAAAAGTTGTAGCAAATTAAATACTCTACAATTTTTTAATTTAATATTTGTTTTTAAAATGCATTGCCAAAGAGTTAAGATTTATAAACTGAAAAATGTAATTTTTTTTTTTGGTGCACCGCAAAAAATACACAAAGCAGAATAGCTCCTTAGTTATTAGTCTTAGAAAATAACTTGTTATAAAAAATGTGTAGAAAATTTATGATTCAGCAACTTTTGTTTGCAAATTTTTCTCTAAAACGTACCATTATGGAGATATAATAAAACAGGGTTCCCACTCTTATTGAAGAAAAAAATTCAAGGACTTTCAAGGACCTTTTTAAGAAAATTCAAGGACCTTTTTAGAAAAATGTAAGGACTATAATTTTAAATACTACATCAGATGTAAAATTACAAAACGGAGATTATCGGTTGTCAGGGATGTAGTGGAGTGGAAACACGAGACAACGGTGATTTTTGATATTTATAGAAGGCAGAATGACGTTCCCTCATCTAAATTTTTTTTTCTTTTTACGTGATACTGAACTCAAAGCCAAGTAAGCTAACAAAAAAGTCATTTCGTGGGAACTTGCTTTCGTCTGGGATCCACAACTTCAGAGCTGAGTAGGCAAGTTCTAATTTTTGTAAAACACTTGAAAGAGGCGCGGCAACCCACACATGGCTATTTCTCCTTGATTAGAAATGAACTGACATATATGTTTACATCTAGCTATGATTCATTCAATAGCAATTATCCTCTTCAATGAATAATCTGTATTTGTGGAGGAATTCCAGATGTCAAATTTGTATGATTCGTCGTATATACAGTCTAAAACTTCCATACACAAATTCAAGCCAATTATCTACATTTTTAAAGAACAAAACTGTGACCTAGCACTTTCAGTTCTTTGCGCCCTTTCCTTGAAGAATATTTCGCCTCCTCTAATTTTAACGGGAATGCTAACCGATTTATCAACAAAAGTTATGTAACTTTCTTTTTTTTTTTTTAATTTTTATATCACGGACGGATTTAATAAATTATTTGTAAACCTCTCAATGTACCTAAGAAATGAATTCGTTCTAGAGGAAAAAACAAATGACAATAAAAGATGGGGTTTTTTCATAATCCAAAAAAGTTAAGCAAACCTGCGGTTCTGACGGAAAAAACTGGTTAGCTAAAAATCCAGATAGGTAAGACCAGAATGTTGATATTTTGTATTAGCTTTTAAGGTGTTTTGAGATCACGGAATTATGCATTTATATTTTGTCAGATATTGGGAAATATTTATTTTATGCCCAGTTATTGGAAAAATCAAACTTAACTTGTTTGAACATGAAAAAATAGGTTCAAAATAGTATTGATTTTTAAATCCTTTATATTAACTTTGCTTTTGAATGTTTGTGAATTTGAATATGTTTAGGTCAACACATAAAATGTTGCTTGAATGTACAGTAAAGAGACTGGCTTCAAGCGCTCCGCTACGTTGTTGTGATAGAACTGAACAGTTGTTAACTTTGTTTCACTTTAGCTTGGCAGTACTGATAATGCTACATTAGCCAAATTGCAGCCCTTCACAACCCAAAGTTGAAAAGGGGTTAAAAGGCTTGAGCTAAAAGCGGAGGACTACTAAAAAAAGTAATACGTAGCAAAAATTAGTAATTTTAATAACACATATTTTATTCAATTCTTACGAAAATAATTTTATTAAATTTTTATATTTTATAAAAAAAAATTGAATCCGTGGGTTCATTAATAAAAGCCGACTTAAAATAATGTTATTTAGTGCAGAAAACGCTACGATTTTAATAGTTTGCATCCATACCATATAGAGCACCCTTACCATTTTTTAAAGTGTTTTCTATACCCATTTTCATTGTAAGGGGCGCCAAAACTCATTCTTGCACATTTAGCATTTTACTCCAAGGCCGGTCCTGTATATTTGATTTTTATTAATATAAAAGTGTTAATGGTTTTGCAAATGGGTATAATACATCTAAATTGGGCTGCGAACAAGTAGGAAAGCAATTCAGATGTACTACTTTAAAATGCAAATTTAAATTGCTTTTCGGTTTGAGAATGGGAAAGTTTTACATTTACAGTTATTACAGAATTTATTCCAAAAATGTAGCAGCAGTTCTTAAAAAAAATAAATCATACAGTGGCAGCAATAAGGGGTATTATTTGAGAAATATTAACAAAACTATTTAAAGTTGTCATTTTCACTCTCTCTCTCCCCCCCCCCCCTCCCCCTCCCACACACACAGAAAAAAATATATACATTTGTAACGACGCAACATAGCATTCCCACACTTTTTTATTTTACACTACACCACTGTCATTGGTCACTTAAAAATTCAAGGACTTTCAAGGACCAAATTTCATCAAAAAAAATTCAGGGACTTTCCCGGACCGTGGGAACCCTGTAAAAAAAAACTCGATACAAATCTTAAAAAGTAGCTTTAATACGAAAAAGTTTCGACTTTGATGTGGCGTAAACTCATAATAGTTCTACAAAAAAACTTTGTATACAAAAGTTGTAGCAAATTTAATACTCTAAACTTTTGAATACAATATTTGTTTTCAAGATGCATTGGAAAAGAGTTATGATTAAAAAACGGGTTGTTTTTTGGTGCACCACGGAGAACGCACAAGGGTTAGGAGGTCGAAAACTTGGTTTATAAACCGCGAGACCAACCTTTATAACATTAAAAAATCAGAACTACATAACCTTTTGCACAGTAAGATCCCTTTTTCAGTCTCTATTCCCCGAAATATATGCGTAATTACAGAATTTAGTAAAACTCTCATAAGAGAAATAAGTATTAACATATGAAGATGAATTTGTCGTATGATTTCTGAAAATGTACTTTTTTAACCAATAATTAAATTGACACTAATTCAGAAAGAAAAACATAATTATATTTCAAAAACCATATTTGGAAACTGCATAATCATACTAAATCAGAATTTTAAAGATGGTATTTCGATAAGTGTGGTCGTGAAACGCAAATTTAAATACCGATGCACGTTATTGTGATCGTAAACAAGTAATATGTTTCTAAAATGAAAAATAAGTGATCTTATATTTGTTTCGATTTACCATGAGCAAAGTCAGTCAAATCTGAAGAGATGGATTAACTTGTCCATAGAATTAATGCAGCATTAAACTTAAGTTATCTTTTCAGTGTCGGGGCAAATATGTAATTCGTTCATCTACTAAGGATAAAATAAGACAAACGAATCAGTTCATGAAACTTGGCATTTCTTGGGAAAAAAAGTTTCATTTGCCATGAAAATGAATAATCAAGAGTCTATAAAAGTATCTAGCAAAGAAGGGTGGTTTTTAGGGGGATGAGGGGGTTTTATAAGTGAAAAATTAATTTTGAAACAATCTAGGCATATTACACAAGTTTTTAGAGTAATTTTTAATGCTGAATCAAATGGGGGGGGGGGGGAATTAAGACGATATAACTAGTCTAAAAAAAAATTACAGTTCTTTTTCTAAACGAAAAAACACGTAAAAACCGAGGAAAGCGACAAAAAGAAATAAAAAAATTGGTTTGTTTCATGAAACTTAGCAAAAACGTTTTACTTGTCAGGAGAGCAAAGGAACAAAAGTGTCCATAAAAATATCTAGCATAGAAGGGTGTTTTTTAAGGGTATTAAATTTTTTTTTTAACAACTGAAAATTAACTTCTGAAAAACCCAGGCATGTGACACATCATGTGTGCGAAGTACTTTTTGACGCTGAATCGAATGGAAAAAAATCAAGACGATATAACCATCCTCTAAAAAATTGTAGTCATTTATATAGACGAAATCATTTATATGGACGAATGTAATGGTGTTCCGTATTTCATTACTTCTTTTTAATATCTTATAATTTTTTTACTTACTATTTTCATTATTCACAACTACTTACTTATTTTATTACTAACTGGACTTTTTCTAGTACATTTTGGTTGTTTATTAACATTTTTCATTCAGTTTTAGTGCATTGCATGTATTTTTATATTACAGTCTATAAAATAGACAAATGGCCTCTTAACGTTTTATAGGAAGGTTATACCATCTTGATTTTTTTTCCATTCGATTCAGCGTTAAAAAATACTCCACACACATGGATCACATGCCTGGGTTATACAAAAATTAATTTTTAGTTTAAAAAAAACAACAGGTTGGTTAGGTTTTGTGCCACTCTGGAGCGGGAAGAATATTTCAAGTAGACATCGACTGATGTGCAATATTTATATTTATATTTGTCGACTGCGTTCGACGTTTGATATAAATTTTATGCCCGAGTTGGGTAGGTGTGGAGATGAATAAATCTTAGTTTAACTTTGTTAGTTTGTTTCTTTTAAAACTCTGCAACATTTTCAGTTAGCATTAGCATTTTTTTTCCAGCACTGTAGTTATAAAAATTTATCACGAAATATTTTCAAAGTTCTTCCTAGTTAAAATTTGACATCATTTTTCTACAGTGGCATTCTTGGAATTCTCGAAACAAGAGACTCTTGTACGAAATATTTTTTCTTCCAATAAATTACCCTTTAGGTAGCATAGGGTCATAAAAGTATTGCATTTTTTTTTTTTTGCATTCTCACGTTTCAAAAAAGTGGCCTAGAAAAAATGCATGTCAGTGTCTTTGGCAGCATAATTCCCAAACAGATTGACTTACGCTGTTCAAGTGTTGTATGCCTTAAGGGCAAACATGAACCCAAGACATCAACATTTTGCATACGTAGAATGTATCCACTTTATATTTGCTCTTTAGGAATTGCCAAAAAATTTTTATAATAATTTTGACACAACTGACTGTAGGTCTTTAAGGTCCCCATTTAAGATGTTCAAAACAACCACATATCTGCAATTTGAAAAAGGTGTAAAAAGTCTTAACACAGTGTTCTCTTCCCTTGAGCTTTAACCATCAATGAATGTTCCTCCTCTATTTCACTGACTCGAAAGGATAGCTTAATAACTTATTTAAAAACATATGGCCAATTTCATAATTTAGTTTTTTTGTCAGTGTAGTAAATATTGCAAAAAATATCGTCTAACTAGCCATTTTTTTAATTAATGAAAATATGAAAACAATAAACTGTGACTAGTGTTATAGTGTAAGTGAAAGTTAGGCGATGTTCCACATCTCTAGTTTTCTCAATAACTACTTCAAATTTATTTAAAAAATTAACAAAAAAAAAATCAAATAATTTATCATTGATTTATTTCTAGAAAAAGAATATAATTCTTTAATAAATAAGAGACGCATGAAGGACACTTGGAACTGAATTTTTGTAAATATGAAAATTATCGTAAAAAATTTATATATCTTTCTAAACCACAAAATATTGTTTAGGACTCGTCTTTATATATTAAAAAATAAGTAAAGATTAAGAGAGAAGCTGCTGATTCAAACTTTTCCACTGTACACACTTCTGTGTTAAAAATTATTTAATGAAAGTTTACATATTTATAGAGACATTTTTGGGAAATATGCTGATAAGAAAACCTAGAAATGCAACTTGTGAGATATTTAAATTAATTACATTACTATTTTTGAGCTATTATATGCCAAAGTGAAAAAGAAAACTAATCTTCAGAGAAAACTAACCACTTTCGAAATAAAGTTTTTTTTCTCTGGTGCAGAGTAATGTTGTAGATTAATTTTAAAAAGAAAAAATAAGCAATTTTGAAAGACATTTAAAAAAATTAAAGAATCTCATAATTTGATAGCAACAAAAACTCCTTGTTTTCACACACTTAGCTGACAAATTATGAAGAAAGGGCAAATGTAAGGAGGCGTTGTATAACAAAAAGGAAAATACGAAGTTGAAACAAGTATTCATGTGTCCTCATTGTTTACAAATAATGCAAGAAAGATTAATTTGTAGAGAATGGACCAATAAATCACATTACTAATCAGAAGGACCTATTCCTTATGGATTCTATCCGATAGCCGAAGTTCCATTCAACACCTCAAAAACTGGGCCCTCGTGGGAGACAAAACCAGTCTATCCATAATACGCAAAGTCAAGATCATATCCCGACTGCACAAAGTGCACTTTCAGTGGATCCCGTCACATGTAGACATCCACGGAAATGAATTGGCTGACACTCTTGCTAAGGAGGGACTAGAACACCCTGTCCTCTCTACTCAAGAACTCACATATCAAGAGTTATACTCAAAGAAAATAGCTCAAAATAAAGCGAAATGGCATATACCTCCGTCTCACGAATGGTATAAAGCCAAAAAGCCAGGACACTCCCTATCTCTTCCTTGTGATAGGCACACCAATACCCGTCTGTCCCGACTTGCTAGTGGTCACCTTAAAGGCCTCACATATTCTGGGGGAAGCAAAAATTTTCCTCTTTGCCCTAAATGCCAAAAAGAACAGGCATCACCTCAGCACATTTTGGACTGCCTTGGACTGGACTGGGAGAACATTTATAACTGTCCACAACTAGTGTCAGACTTCATTAATGTCAATGGCTTCACTGATATTGTCTGACTTTGTCAGACAAAAGGGAGATTAGAAACAACAACAACAACAGGACCTATTCCAAACCTTTAATACCCCAGTCATTCTAGGCAAAAAATAGGTCAAACCTTGCATAAATTCTCATTGAGCTGAAAATTTGCAGAGTGGCTCTATTTGATGCCCTGAGCAACCCGCAAAAAAGTCCCTTACTCTCCCCCTTCGGCTTCCTGGTTTGTTAGGTGCTGGAACACTGGAGAAATGCTAGAACAAGCTCTTACACACAAATGGCTAGTCGTATTGAGATCAAATAGAGCTCGAATTAAAGATAAATAAATGGGCTTTCATTTAAATATAAATTGGATATCATCCAGGGACTTTACAAATTGATAAAAGGCAGTCAAAGTAGAAAAACCATGCATTTTTCTCTTTTTCGATTTTAATGCTTTCATTTTAAATAAATTATTTGCACACTTGATATAAAACTATTCAGCTTTTTTTTAGCTTTCTATCCATATATAAATATTGCTTGTTCGATAAATAGTAGCAAATATGCAAACGTTTCAGTTACGCAAAGCAAGTTTCCCCCCTTTGATCATCAAGTTTCTGAGAATAAATGATTCCCATTCAGAATTGTAGAGTCATTACACCAATTTAGTCACAAAAGTTGGCTTCCCAAAAAAAAAAAAAAAAACATGGGGTATCTCCGAAGTAATTTCTGAAAGCACCTGGGGGTGCCTTTGACCGGAAATGAGATCCTAATTCAATCATGGGAAACATGATTGATTTAGGAAGTTTCGAAATTTGATTATTTATTGATTTGACCACTGTGAATGCATATTGAAATGTATCACTCTTTTCCTTACTCATTTGGTTTTTTGTTAGAATATAACTTAAGATTACACTCTGCTAAAAGACTGCTGCACAAAGACAATAATGGACTGTGAACATTACATAATCTGTGAATTACAGTTAAAAGATATTGGTACTGTGACTATTGGAGAAAAGGTTGTACCAACGACTACAAAGCGCACAACAAAGTGATGGTTGGAAGGAAATTTTAAAAAGTGGTCTCATTGTTCATGTAGCTTGAAGAAAAAGTTATATTCGCCCCACTAGTATTCGAAAAGCTTTAAAAAAATACAGACTCAATTTCGTAGAGTGATGAGCATGATTGTGAAACTCCAACCTAGCGTTCATCACGTAAATAATTTGATGTAAAAGTCCACTTTCTATTCTGTGATTACGTTTCTGATAAGGAAAAAAATATCTGAAACACACGAATACCATCCGTGAGGTATCAACAATTGAATTTCATCAAAATGTGTTAAAACAAGTACAATTCAGAGGAGATGCTGAGGAGGTGAAGATTGAACGCAGTACATGACCTTGTAGCTACTGCAGCAAAGTATCATGCCAAATGTCGTTCAAAGTTTTTCAAAACTAAGGAATAGTGTACAACTGAAATCATGAAATGTGGACGTCAACGTACTGCAGATGAAAATGCTGCAAACGCTTATGTCAATATCTTGAAAATAGTGAGGAGTGTCAGTTCAGTCCCTCTGACTCATTAAACAAAATCAACGAGAGAGATAGAGAAGAAAAGTTTTTCATACGCAGGATGAGACAAAATCTCGAAACACATTTTGGCTTTGGCAACGGGATAAGTTTTGTTGATATACCAGGACTGTAATCAGTATGAAGGAAACTTCCAAGATATTGTATAATCAATGGTATACTGAGAAGAAACAAAATAAGGCTGACAGAAGAATGCGTATTATTCAAGCAGCATTCAAATAATAAGAGATGACATACAGCAAACAAATTACGATTGTGACACATACCCAGATACCGATCAGTTATCATCAACAATACTACCATCATCTCTTCAAAAATTGTTGAAGATAATAATTACACCAACAAGTAAAGTTGCGACCAATATCTAGAAAAACGAGAAGCTATTGGTCAGGCTATTGTTCACAGATGTAGACCACGTTGGGTTCTACCTACTCCAATTTTGCTTGGGCTTGAAGTCATCGAAACTATGCACCTAAACAACTTATAGAAATACTCTACAAACTTGGATTTTCAGTTTTCTATCAAGAAATTCAACGATATGAACTGTCCGCTATGGAAGATAAATAATTTTAGATAACTCATGGGCTTATTTTCCTGCATAGATTTGATAATGCAGATTTTAATTTTAAGACAATAGGTGGATATGGCACGTTTCACAATCTAGGAGGAGTCGTATCAATTATTCCCCCCGAAAAAATGTGTCAAAAACTCATACAACAAATAAAAATTTGTCTTGAAAAGGAAGGAGTGGAAGTGAAAGCTGTAGGGGATGCTGATGCCTTAACTGTTGCACAGCTGTGGAAAAATCCAAATGTAAACGAAAGGTGACAATTGTTGCTACAGATAGTGATATTTTGACATTGCTAGTTGCTAGAACTCCAAATGAACCAACATTATGCTCTTCATACCGAACATCGGATCAAAAATTGCAAAATTATACGATATTGTAGGCATGCAGAGAAAGGTTGGGGATATGAAGAACTATATACTTTTCGTCCAAAATTAAATATATTTAATTAGTGATATCATGTGACGTATGACATGTTTATCTTCATATCTGCGTAATATGATATTGTATTTAAGTTTAAAAAAGGTCTTAAATTGAAAAGACTAGAGGTCTTGTTTGATCCAGGTGAAACAATGCACGCTTTATTATATTTATGCAACTCCCAAAAAGAGATAGTATTTCACAGAAATGCTCATATATCTGCAACTATTTATAGCACAAGCAATATGTATAGATGTATAGAAAGCTAAAAAAGAGCTGAATAGTTTTATATCAAGCGAGTAAATAAATTATTTAAAATGAAAGCCGCTAAAATCGAAAAAGTAGAGAAAAATGCAGGGTTTTTCCGACTTTGACAGACTTTTATCAATTTTTAAGTCACTGGATGATATTCAATTTATATTTAAATGAAAGCCCATTTATTAATCTTTAGTTTGAGCTTGATTTGAGTTCAATGTGACTAGCCATTCTTGTGTAAGAGCTGTTCCAAAATGTCTCCAGCACCTAAAAAACCAGGAAGCCGAAGGGGGAGAGTAGGGGACTTTTTGCAGGTTGCTGTGGGCATCAAATAGAGACACTCTGCAAAATTTCACCTCAATGGGAATTTATGCAAGGTTAAACACTAGAATGATTTGATTATAAGCCATTTCCAGAATATCGCACAGCAAATGGATCTGTTAAAGCTTTGGGAAAAGGCACGATTCAAGTGGAAGATGGGAAGAAATATGACTAACTGATATTGTAATACATTCAAAGGATACGTTAGGAAAATTAGTAGAAAATTGTAAATTTTCATCAACAGATGAAACATGCAAATTAATTACAGGTTGAAAAGTTAAAAAGGTAGGTATTTGTCCACATTATGGATGCCTGTTTAAACTGGCATTGGAAAATGTAGTTCCAGATAAATCTGCGATTGTAAATGAGTTTTAGGCAGAAAAATTGTCTCGGGTATACAATGGCAGATGGGGGCATTAAAACAAAGTGTATGTGAAAGCAAAACTATTTCGAGAACTTGACAAGGATGTTAAATTAGATTCTGATTGTATTAGGTCTTCAGTTTTTCAATCTTGCTTCAAATGAACTTTTTAAACAATGAAGAAGCAATGGCAGGTTCAGAAAAAGACGAATGGATTAGAGGTATGCAAATAAATATGCTATCTCCAAACACTAATAAAGTTTGTGAGTTTGGCTACACTTCCGAAGGCAATTGGCGGAAAATGGGGATTCAAAACCATGACAATAAAATTAAAAATAATGAGTAATACAAAAGTGTCAAATGGAATGAGACATAAACAGATAGGACACAAAATCTTGTCTCACTGATTACTCATTTGTAGAGAGTGGAAATATATTGTACAAGGAAAGTTTATTTTCTGGAATTGTTGCAAGGGGATGTTGGTGTATGGACAATTGACAGAAATTTGTATAATTCTTTAGACTTTCAATTTGCATTGATCATCTAGTTATGTAGATAAAAAGAACTTAAATAAAGTTACTTAATATATCCATAATCATATTATCTTCCAACTGCTGTGTTATATATGATATTCCACTTTTTTTCCCCTTTTTTTTTCTTTTTTTTTTTTAAATATATTAGTAAAATACACCAATACAAATAAGGTTTAACACAACAATATTTCAAATCAGGCGCTTTGAAAATTCTACATTAATAAGGAATTTGCATTTCTTTTTCAAATAAAATACAAGGCACTAGAATGTACACAACCATAGCAAAACACAATTATACTCACGCATAATTGTCCTTTTCGTGGATCTTCTTAAATATAAGAAGCCAATCAAAGTCCACTCTTTATGAAGGCACCAAAATGAGCAGCAGAGAAGAATTCTATAGAATCAAAATTATGTTTATAATGCTACATAGGTTATGTAAATTTCATAAGAAATTCTATTTCATAAACTGAGCAATTATTGGACATACAATGTATCTTCTATACAGAAAAATATATTTCCCACAGACAGCTTCCTAGGAGCAAAAAAAGGGTTCCCACAAAGGGCAGCAAAATTAGAAGAGAGAGGTCAAGTTTGAAATCGCAATTTCACGTCAAATAAAAAGAATCTACATTGGTTCTGAACTTAAGCCTCAAATTTTAGAAGTTATCATCAATCACTAAGACTTGTCACCTTAGGCAGCAAGAACCCCTCCTTTTAACCCAACTTCCGAAATCGTAGTAGGTATCAAAAATGTATTGTACATTAATCGGTTACTTAAAATTGAAACTGTTTGATCTACAGAACTCATTAGGGTGTTATGCACTCAGATAACCAAAAAAGATATTTATTCCCTGCACCTTTTGAAACTGTTTACAGTAAATTAAAGACTTTCATAAGTTGTTAGATCAACATCAATCATGATCTTTTTAAAGACTTTGGAATATATTATCCTTCTATGAAATTAAACAGTAACGAGATAAAGTAGGGAAAATAGAATTATTCCACATGGGAAAATAATTAAGAATTGTTTAATTAGGAAAACTAATAAGTCAGTTAGGGTGTTCTATGCTCGTTGCACTAAATATAACAACAAATTAAGAATGTGCTCAGCATTTAAATTAAAGTGTGTTAAGAGAATATATTCATCCAACACCAACTTTTTCTACAATTTCTTGGACAAGCAGAGGAGCAAAGTTTCATAACAAAATCTCATATTACAATCTCAGTTAAGTGAAGGGTCAAACCACGTCATATCAAACAAAATAATGAAAAAAGTTCACCACTCGTCTCGGATTTTTCCTCAAATTTTATGTAGAACATCTATAGGATTGGAAAACCACAAATCTCAATTTTGAGGGTTCTATGGTAATTGATTACAGAGAAATTAATTAGTGTAATTTGTAAAATTTCTGTGAGATGCATGATGTTTTTTCTTAATTTCTTAAGAGTGATTTTCTGTAAGCGAGGCAAGCTTGCGATAATTGCAACGTTTTTGATTTTGCTGAAATTTACACCAGATGTTCTTTAAAGAATCTTAGATGAAAGTGAATCAGCATTTTTAGAAGAAAAAATTTCAAGTTATAGTTGCTTTATAAGACGGGTAAAGGTTGTTTTCTTGCATTATAGATGAAATACAGCAAAATATAATTTCAATTTCTGGAGAACTTTAGAAAGGTGCCTATGATTTTTTTGCATAATCTACTTATATAATACCAGTACTAAGTTTTAAAAGTGAAAATTTCTTGGCATCTTTCTAAAATTTGCAGGAAGGGACATCCCCAAAATCAGGGTTTCGTGAGCGGAAGTGTCAAATTTGAAGTTAAAATTCTGCAAACTTTAAACAGAACCAAACTTTTTGATGTGAATTATGTTTTAGCATCACGTCCTGGTTATTACTGCATGAAAATAATGTGGGCAACTCCAAAGAGTTCTCCAGAAATTCACGTCAAAAGCCAATTTTTTTCCCCCTCCAAATTTCACCATTTTAACGTTACATATATCAAAACTTTAGATTCTAATAGACATTACATTAGGACCAAAAGAGATTATAATTGTTATATAACAGCATCCCATTGTCTGTTCCTTGGCACTATTCTCTGTTGTTGTTTTTTAATCAATTGGAGTTATGTCATTATCAAAATGCTCAAAAATGGTCGATTCTCTGTCGCATTTAAACTTTAATTTATCGAATTTAATTATAAAAATTAATTTTTATTACTTTTAATATTAATAATATCATTAAATGTAAAGTTATTAAGTTATATTTGATAAAAATAATTGGATTTATATTATACATTGAAATCACTTCAGGGTAATAGTCTTTTGCGCTTTTTTTTTTTTAAATCGATTCCAATTTAAGATTACACTAAAGAATAGTGTCAAGTGTTTGTTTATGTAAAAACTTTCGATCTGCTTCGTGACAGTAACATTTACTACTTAAGGAACTGAGGAATAAAAAATTTATCACAACGTTTTCATGGAACAATTCAAGAAAGGTTTGAGAACGTGGTATCTCTAACCACATTAATTGTATTTTTTATGGGTAAACAAGAAAAGGTGTGTGTGACCTACCTAATACTTGCATACAATTGTGTACCCAAGATATGTATGCTATATTATGTATTTTCAAACGTGTTATCACAAGTCAAGAAAGACTCCCCTGGTATTACCAAAATTGTTGATATGAGACACTGAATGCTATTCAACAGTATATCAGGAAAAGCAGCAATCGTGTTGGAAATGGGAAATTATACAGAGTTAATTTAATGAGCCACAGAGCGATGTGATAGAGATTCAGATGTTATCAAGCTACATATAAAAAAGTTACCTCCACAGTGTTCATGATACTATTTCATATTTTACAGCACTTCTACATCTAGGTGGAGTAAAGAATTTTAAAGCAATCTGATGCTGAAATTCTGCATGCTGAAGGTTTGGTGGACAAGAAAAATTTGAAAAATATATCAACATATCACTCAACAAATCTCCAGAATGACTAAAGAATGCATTTTTGGAACTATGATGGTATTGACTCAAGAAAACAGTCATTCGAATTCAGGATGTAAATCTTAACTTGAAATTCAATAGCATTCAGCCATTTCTCTTACACTTCCCAACTGGCAAGGTTCCCCAGAAGAAGAAAACACAAGTACCAACTCTCTTCTGTCCTAATGGAATGTCTCGCCATTTAAAATTGGACATTCATGTACTTGATGGACAGGATACAATTGAAGAAGTTACTGGTGTAACAAATGACAAGGTAAAGATGATCTACGCCAAGAAAATGAAGATGGAAGCTAAAAATTTAACGTTACCATCAACATCTCTGAAAGGAGCTTTCGTACTATAAACATTGCATATGAAGGACAGAATCTATAATTCCATGGGATGGACTTTAAAGAAAAGAAAAAAGTATCAAACTATCATTGAAGCAAAAGATATTCATTTATGATGCTATTAGGAATGGAGAATAAGGTGGTAAACAAATTAGTCCTTAAACTCTGGTGGAAAAAAATGAAGAGTTGGAACAAATATGGCAATACAATTTTCAGTGTTGATGAGAAATCGTCAAAATACCGAACGATGTCACTATTTTTCATGTTGAATGTGTCATGTCTATGGTTTTCATTGTTAAACTATAGTATACCCATTTTCACCTGCGTGGGATAATACCTACGGTGACCTATAAAATGTTTTATCACAAACATAGTCATGCAACAAAATAATTAAAAAAAAAATGTGTATTCTTATTCCCAAGATGTGCAATATAAAGAAAAACCAAAATAAAAAGTGAATTGTTAACATTTAATGAAAATTTTAGCTGAACATAAGAAAAAAAATGATTTATAAACTCATTTTACCCAACCTACCCTAAGTGAGTCATTCTAGTAAAGTCAATGGAACTTTTAACCCTAACCCCTAGAATTAATGAAACTTGACTCCATTGCTTAAGTTGAAAAAAAAAGGAAAACAGGTCTAGAATTTAACAGGGAAAATGCAGATATTGGCCTTTCATTATAAACTGAATCAACATTTCTCTTTTTAATCATAGTTAAGATTAAATTGAGTATAATTAGAAAAGTGCTTGATTTGGTCTTTTATTTAAAGCATCAGACATGAGCACTTTTTGCACTAACTGCTTTTGAGTTGATTTGTCGTAAAATTACCCACATGCTTCTACTCATTTGTAACTTGAATGAAATAGCATATTGCCACTGATCCATTTAAAGTTGATGTAATACAACAAAATGTCATGGCATTCTATAATACACACAATGAAATATTCCTAGTGTGTTCGGAGTTGTATTAGATATTTGGAAAAAGAAAAAAAATTATTTAATCTAAATTGTATTAAGTTTCCAACATCAAAGAGTAATACTGGCATCATAAGCACAATGCTTAATCAAGTTGGATTCATAAAGTCTTCTGACAAGAGTACTTTCATGTATACATTCTAACAAAATTATTAATACAATATAAGAGCATATAACTGCCTTTTCAAGGTTTTTTGTTTAAGAAACCTCCAAAACAATAGCAAACTCGTAATACTAATTTGGCACTCACCTAAAGTCTTTTGGCTCTAGAGATTGTGCTGATAGTCGCTCTAGAACATACTGCATGGGAGAATGTAGTAAATGATTCTCGTTTTCCTGAACAATGTGGCAGTGAACGAGTAACGCGCATGGAAACCCTAATTCGCGCATCGCTTGCGGGCTGTACTCGGAACTCCACCAACAAACGCATAACCTCAGAAAGGTACACTTGAAGAGTCAATGCCATCTGGAGACAGAAAGAAAATTCAAGAATAAGGTTAAAAATGAAATAATTTGTGTATAACTGTATTGGTTATTCGCCTCCTGCAGAGATCTTTTGTTATTTAAGATGGGACAAAAGTTCATGACACTTAAAAAAATAACAATATAAAAAAATTAGGGAATAGGAGAGCAGTTTAGAGGTAACTTTGTTTAAAAAGTAAAATAAAAAATAGTAATGATAGAGTCATTTATGCGTGTATTTTAAAGAAATTTTCTATGCAAGGAAAAGCCTTTTTCCATAAACCTCATTTTTATAGAAGAATTTGTTGGTGAATTTATTTCTAAATGGTAAGGATTTTCGTTTTATCACATAATTTTTCTCTAGTTTAGCAAGTATCTTTTTACACCACCAAAAGGTAAAACGTAGCAATAATTTGAATAAAAAACTTTAATTTTGTAATATTAAACAGTGAAACCATGCAACTCGAAATTTATCAATTTTAAAACATTGATACGACAAAAACACAGAAAAAAATGCTTTATTGCTGTAGAAATGTCTTGTATCTCATTCAGGATTTATGTATTTTTATTTATTATCTTACTTGCTTTCGCTTTAAATTGAAAGACAGAGTACAGCAATAGGATTTTTACAAAGTTTCACTTTGTTTATCCATGTCAGAAATTCTAAATGTAACTCAAAGTTTGTGCCATGCATTAGTAACTCTTTTTCCAGTAGTGAATACAGTAATTTATAGAATCTTAGGAATATAAAGAACAAGTAATTTAACACATAATAGGACTGAACTACTATTTAACTGTCTTTTACAACTACAGTGCTGGAAAATACGTTATGGCCCAGCGAAAAACTTCATTATTTCCCCAACAATTTATTGGAACTTAATGCAAATGTAACACAATGTAGAAAATGACAGCTTTAATTAAACATACAAAAATATTACGACAATTAAGTTACTTTTAAAATTATGACGATTTTTTAAACATGCAGAAACCTGGAAAAAATAATAGGGCAAATTAATTGTTTTAACCATATTATTTATTTGTTGCCGTATTATAGTCGTCTGTTGAGTTGCTCAAACAAATTAACGTAGACGATTTAGAACGATGTTCTAGAATAATTTTAAAAAATTTGAAAATGGGAAGGAAAAGAAATTAACACAGATTGAACAAGGTACCATCCTTAGTTTTAAAAAATGTGGTTTAAGTTATTGGGATATATAACTAAAAGATTAAGCAGATCTAAGTTGGTTGGTTGTTTTCAGATTATCTGGCGCCGTCAGCAACACGAGGGCTACAATGCGCCGAAACATTCGTCATTAGACAAGCCAACATACATTTACAAACACCCATACCATACACGGGACTCGAACCCGCAACCTCCTGGTCTAGAAGCCAGCACGCTAACCACTATACCGTTTGGTCGGCTAAGCAGATCCAAGACTGTGGTTGATAACTTTCTAAAAAGTAGTGATATTTACAATCACTGGAAGGGTACAAGACATGCATTTGCACTGACTCCTCGACAAATGAGAGCTGTTGTTATCCAAGCAACACAAAAGAAGCTTTCTCAACTCAAATTGTGTACGATTTGAAGCTTTCTTGCACTAGCCGAACTGTAGAAAATGTGTTATTGAAAAACCCAAATTTAAAATTTAGTCAAATGAAACGTCAACCCCCTCTAAGTAAGAAGCATGAATTTGCACACCTAGAGTTTGCAAAAAAAAACATGTTGCTTTTGAAGATAAATAGCAAAATGTTGTTTTTTCTGATGAAAAGAAGTTTCATCTCGATGGCCCAGGGTGGGATTAAATACTACTTTTATGATCTTTGGAGTGAATCCTTTTTTTTCTATGCGTCAGTTAGGTGGTGGCACCTTGATGATTTTGGCCGGGTTTGGTGGTAACGGAACAACACCAATTTTTTATTTGGAAACAAAGACAAATTCGGAACCTTATCAAGACATTTTAGCAGAAAATTTATTGCCGGAGGCTCTTTTAATAACATCTGGCGAATACATCTTTTAGTAGGACAAGGCGTCTATTCACAATTCAAGCTTCACAAAAATCCTGGCTCGAAACAAATCTTGTCGAAATGTTTGAGTGGCCATCAAGGAGACTTGACCAGAACTGAACAGAAAATTTATGGTGTATTATGGGGCGCGATATTTATGGAAATGGTAACACTTACAACACCAAATTTGAACTGAAAATGACTATTAAAAACAGGACGATTGACTGCTCAATGTGACGTCACGCAGTCAGTGCGAAGGCTTTCTTATATAGGAGGTGTTGCCTTAACGCTTTTTCCAGCAATGTATGCAACACACTGGTGTCTTGACAGTTGATAAAAACAGTCAAAACAAGGGGTTTTCAGAAGCATTGATGTTTATTGAAATACAAGGTGCTAATCAGACACTTGCAAGCTAAACCTAAGCAGGGAAGAATTATTGACAAAAACTAAGACAACATAAAAATCAAGACTGACTACGATAATCAAGGAGAGTGTTTTTAAACCTAAATGGTGCATGTGCATACCTTTAAACTACAAGAATACAAATTGCTAAATTGCTGCTGCCATTGATTATCTTCCCCTCCTCCCATCAAAAAAAAATTATAAAATGCATTGTCATCGACAACGAGTCCATCAGCTAAGCCTCAGCTCACTTGGATTATTGCAAGTAAGTTAATTAGTCCTCCAAAGATTTTGCCTGACACAAACACATTAACAATAAAATTAATGTTAATATCAAGAAATACATACTTCAGAAGCAAAGGCAGGTTCATATCTCATTGCCAAGGTATGGTACGTAGCAGAATGAGAATTTCTTTTCCACTACAAGAAAAATGTACAGATAAATCATTCAAAAATATACTTCAACCAAAACATACATTTATTTCACAAAATCAATGTATATTTCCAGTGATACAATCAACTTGCAAAACGTCTAATTAACCATTTTGAAAATCTTGTCAAATTACTATTGATGAGATATATGAAGATTAGGGAACTTTAAGAGAAAAATACTTTTTAGAACTCATCATTTAAAAATGTGAAGGTAGAATTTTTAAGTGACAATTTTACAGTAGCTATTTACATGATCTTATATTAAAATGACTTTACATTTTTGGTGAAAAAACACATTTAGATTAATCTATACATTAGTCTCTTCAAATTCTTTTTTAAATGGGAGAAAAAAAAAAATATTTATAAAAAATAGTAGACTCAAAACTTATTAAATTTTACATGTACATCAGAAATTGTGCAGATATTTTAACAGCATTCAAATTGAGTTACTATCTGCTATTTTAAAAGTCCACTGTTTACTAAAATTGTCATTTAATCAAGAAGAAAAGTGAATATTGTACCAGTATTACAAGGAGGCTCTGATAAACAGTTTTCCATTGACACAAGAACAGACATCACATAAACAAAACCTCCAACTTGGCGGAAAACAGTTCTCGTCTTATGGCTTTCTCGTAACACACACAGGTGGGACTGAAAAGTAATTTACATTTCTAAAAGTGTAAAAAGAACAACAGAGTGGAATAATTTATTTTATTAATACGTACAAATAAAGTGCTCAAGAGAAGGTTCTGAAATATTAATACCTTGGTGAAAGCTACCTAAGTAGAGAAAGCACAGAAATCTTAGCGTAATGGCAAAAAAAGAAATAGATTATTCTCTCGTTAAGAACCCGAAGCGAAACATCTAAAAACTAGTTGTAAAGCTAAATCTAAATTAAGATAGATTGATATTAACACAACTTCTTATCTATGTTAGTTTGAAGACTATGACTAGCAAAAGGTAGAACTGTTTTGGGAAAATATGAGGCCTCAATTTGGACTGTCATGGATATTAAAAATTATATCTATACAGACAAAATTATTAATAGAACTAAATACAATATCGATAATAGAATTGATTCAATATATTAAACAAATTATTACATTAGTAGTTTCATATTTAACATAAGAAATTACATAACATGAGAATTCCACTTTAACTAATGCTAAATTAGAGAGCAAATTAAAAGGTCAGAATTTTTTATACTTACTAGCATTGCCAGAATTGGAGTTCAGCAAAGCTCTAAAGAGCATCCATAACGAGCGATCCTAAAGCCAGCTGGTCTTATGGTATATCCCAGTTTGCTAAAACAGAAATAAGAGGTCAAATATTTGTATACGTGGCAAAATTCACAAAAAGATTAATTGCACAAAGCTGTTGCAACTTAGCTGAATGGATCAGAGAAATTGACTTTTAATGTGGAGTACTTGTGTTACAGTATATCTTATGTGGCCAATGTCTGAAGTTTGGCCATACTTTGAATAGGTCAGAATAAGACAAAGACTGATTTTTGAACAGTTAAAAAAGTATTCTAAATCGAGTGAAAACATAAAAAACAGGGATTCGTATTGAAATTTTCAAAGATGGAGTTAAATTTACTTAGTGAACAGCTTCCTAAAAAAAATTTGCAGACATATAAAAAATTGTAAACATAACATTTTGGTAAAGCTATAAGATTCTACAATAATTAGAGCCAAAGATATAGCCAAGTAGTAGCATGATGTGATATATGACGTGATTTTTAGGGCATCTTTTCTTGAATGACGTTATTCAGTAAAAAATCACGTCAGTTCTGACGTCATCTAATGGTCATACAAACTGACGTTTCTAAAATCACGTAAATTTTTTGGTCATCATAAGACGCAAATTTTTTTGGTCATGAAATGACGTCTTTTTGTACATATTAAATGACTCAGATATTTTTGGGTCCACAACATGCCATCATTTTTTAGTCATCATATGACACGAATTTAACTTTTTTTTACTCACGAGAGAACACACTTCTACTTGTGAAGCCTACTTATATTTATAAACTTGTAGCTTGTAGTAATTCGAGTATTTACAAGAAACAGAATCCACAAAATAAATAAAAATATTAATATTACAAATAGGTGAGTAATCTTTAAGTAATTGATTCGTATTTAGTGTTTTCTGGTAAAGAAAATCTTATGTTAATAGCTTGAAATTGTAAAGTTTAGTGAATGTAAAATAATTCTGTTCTGTGATTTGGTAGAAATAAAAATGGAAAGCATATTTGTAATTCTATATAGTTTCAAGAAACACACACAAGAAATTATTGTTAGTTGAGTTTCACTTAGTATGCTCTTTTGTTTACTTTTCAATTTCAAACATTGTAATGTTTACAATTTAATGTTCATTTTTAGACATAGTTAGTCAGTGTTAAAGCCTATGAGCTGATAATGTAAGCAAACTGACTCTTCTTTAACATCACAAACTTAATGTTGATATTTATCCGTAACTCTATCTCTATTAGTAAATACATATGCAGTTGCTTCTTTCATAACTTATTAGAAATGATTTTGCTATGTTTTTTATCCTGGGCCTTAAGCCCAAGGGTATTGTTTCTGTTTGGTCATAAGTGTGATCCGCATTATTCAAGGTACGGCCAAAAAAGGCTTCAAACAATGTTAGCCCCAGCCGGTTCTCGATGGAGGACATTGGATGAACAGTTCTATCTGTATAATTAATTTTTTTTTTTTTTGCTTGTAATTTTTTTTATGCAAATGAGCCAAGAAGAGATACTTTGGTACTCTTCGGTTAGCTGAATAGGTTAGTAGTTTTCGCCAAATCCAAATGTTAACATGTTTAAAAGATGTGTAAATGTATCTCCAACCCTAAATGTTTACTGTTTGTTATAGAAATTATAAATGATTTGAAAGTTGTTAGTTTGTATAAGTTAGGTCTGCAATTTGGCGGTTTTTATCTGGTATCTGGCTAACAGAATAGTATTGATGCTTAGTAAACTGTATGTTGTATGATGATCAACCATTCTGATGCTAAATTATATTCGTTTTTGATTGTGTGTTATATTCAAGTTCATACTTTCAATAATGGATGTTTTTTGGTTGGAATAATCAACTTCAAAGAATACAATGTAATTTCAAAATATTATCATAAACAATTGTTTTCATAGAATGTGTTTATTTAATGCTGTTTTGATATGTATTATTAAAAAGGTTAATTATTGATGTTTTTAGAAAAACACTAAAAGTTATTGTAATGGAGCCACTGAGCTAAAGAAAACACTGGAGTGATGACCTTGGCTTCTTTCACAAGCGAGCTTGCGCACCACGCTCATTAATACAGTATGCCCTTAAAGACTAGCACGTGCTAGACTGTAAGGGCAAAACATTGCGATTTGTCTATTCAAATTATTCGTGGCGGGCTTTGTTGCAAACCAAATACTCTGAGTATTTTCTGCAAAATAGTGATGTATTTCTTTTAAAGTTCTATTTTATCTTATTTTATTGATTAACAGCGATAATACAGCTTAGAAAAAGCTTGTTTACATTTATGTAAATTGGGAAATACCAAGGTTTGAGTGTTTCCGTATAGTGATCTTCAAAACAAAAGTGTATATTTTGAGAAATGTCTCGTACGTTAATATAAATAATTTTGCGGCTTGAAATCTTCAATTAATCGGTGAGCTTTTTACTTTGCCCTGAAAGGATTTAAAATTTGTTTATTTACTTTGTGTTCAATTTTGCGCGATTCAAAGTGTATCCAGCGAAGCTTCTGTTAAAGCCATAGTAAGTACACCTGCATTATTCATACTTTTGTTATTGAAGAAGTATAAATTTATCTTTTAATATATTAAGAGATTGTACATTTTATAAGCTACTGAAAATGAAATTGTAATTCCAATTATGATATGCTCAAATAGAAACTGAATATTGCTTATGACACAAATTGTATTAAAATATTTAGAATATTGCTTCTGACACAAATTGTATTAAAATATTTAGTAAAATAAATTGCAATATCGATATCGAATGTCTGCTATAATTTGGTTATGATCTTATTACCATATGATATAGCAATTTTTGCCTTATTCTGAACTCTGCTAAAAAGTATATAATAAATTTTAATAGTAATGTAATCATTTAATAATTTTAAATTTGGAATCTAAATGCATATATTCAAAATGAACAAGATGACATATAAATGGTTTCTAAGACATTCATCATTCATAAGGATACTCATTACTCAAAAAGTTCTGAAAAAAGAATATGTGAAAGTTCTGTACAAAAATCTTGCAGGTGCAAAATTAACAAAACATTTTATTTATTGTCTGTCCTTTAAGCTCATTAGTTTAAAGGTCTATTATATTGTTTTGTATGAAATACTTGAAAATAAATGGAAGGAAAACAAATTGACTATTAATTTTATCAATTGTTATTTTATGATTCAATAATTTATTTTAATGTTTTGACAACCAATATTGTTTTCAATTCTGTAATATAGTAGAAAAATGTATCACAATTTTTTTCTAATTTTAAAATTAAAGTCATTGTTAGCTTTAAAAAAAATTAAAAATTCCAAAAGTTAAAACGTCCTAAAAAGGATTGAAAACTCTTGGATAACCTTAACACTTTAGGGGCATAGGTTGATTGGATTTAAATTTATTTGGTACAAGGTCAACACGAACATTTGGATATAAGATTTCAAAAAATAAAATAGATCCATGTCGCACAGAAATTTTATTGTGTATGTAGCTATTGCACTGTTTTGGTGTGGTTCTAAAAAAGTCTCAAAATGCAGTACTGTGCTTTAAAAAGGTGGGATATTTTTAATCCTGCCGTGCCTCAAAGAGCTAAAATATGCATTTCAATTAAATTAACATACTTGGCCCGATTTCCCGAACATCCATAAAAGAATTTCTATCTTGTAAACATGGCAAATAAGTTAGATCCCGTAACCCAAATCTCTATTTTGCTTGATTTGGCACATTTCCTTCCTCATATAAACAGTATAATTTCCAATAAAAATAACACCTTAATATCCTGACTTTGGAAGCAAGAATTCTACTCCAATAAAAAATAATTTGTTTCGGTATAAAAGTTGCTGATTGCAAGTGAAGAGCCAAAACTTCACCCATAATTATCAATGCATGAAGCTATGGGGAGGAACTACTTTTCTCCTTCGTATTCGCACACTTGCTAAAGGGTGCGATTCGGTTTCGGCTCGCTCAGTCAGCACTCCAGTTTCGTATTCTTTAGCTCAGTGAATGTAGCAGAAGAAACTTAGTTTTTAAAACGAGTGTAGTTTTTTAGAAGGTTATTAGGCCTCCATTCCTGTTAGAAGTCGAAGAATACACCTTAGTTTTTCTAGTTCAGCAATTATCTTAAAATTTGTCCCTAACCTATAAGAATGAAAAAAACTTAAAATAAAAAAGTACTTGTTGGTATATGGTATAAAATAGCTTTTTAAAAGTTTGTAATAATTTTAGCATTAGAAGATTCTTTTTATTAAATAACAATAGTGATGCAGCTCGTAATCAATTTAGTTCTGTAATTCAAGTGGACAATTTGCTTGTGAAAGATGATACTTATGGTGTTGGTACCAAATTCACAGAAAAAAGTACTTTTATTAATAGCCATTTTTATTTTGAACAATGAATGTGTTTCTTGTAAGATTATTAGAGAATGTAACCACAGAAATATCTTGAAGGAACTTCCAAACATGGGTTTTTGCCTTTCCTCAATAGCTATTTCGAGTGTTTACTATATTGTTTCATTGTCAATAAGTTCCTTGTTTGCAAAACCATATCAACAGTAAGCGCAAACCATAAAATGACTGTCATCAAAAAACAAAAATATACATTTTCAAAATTGCTATAAGAATTATGCTTATCACTGACTGTAACGCTGTAAGTGAAAGAAGTTGCCAAAATTGTGTTAATCAGAATAAATAAAAGATAATTCGATATGAATGCAAACATTTATTATGCAATGTGGTTCAATCAATTCAACGTTATGTTTCGGATAATGACTCCAGAGACTTTATGGAAACCAAACACTATGTGAACATATAGTTTGCGTGAAGTGTTTGTTCGATTCCTCATTTTTATATGGACGCCTTGTAATTTTCTACTCTATAATAAAGTTATTTCTCTGTAAACATTTTCTGATCTGAATTTGCAAAATAGGTACTATTCCGTTAGTCGGGTATGATTACTCACCAAGCCTTAAATTCATGCGCTATTAAATGTTTACACGTTTAAACAACGTATCACCAAACCTACGCTATAGCATCCCTATAACAGTTTGTTATAGGAATTATAAAAGATTTGAAGGCTTTTAGTTCTACAATTGTACAGTTAAATTATAACACTATAAATAAAAAACATGAAAAATAGCATTTAATTTTATTATTTATATTTTAACTTAATTTGGTACTGTTCTGTTAGCTGGGTACCAGATAAAAACTGCCCAATTGTAGACCTAACTAATCCAAACTAATAACCTTCAAATAATTTATACTTAATATATTTAGAATTGGCGATACATTTACGCGTCATTTAACTGTTAGGCTTGGCGCCAACTGATAAATGCCTAACGGAAGAATACCCTTAATAATTTATATTTTGACTTAATTTTATGATTATTAATGTTTTAATTTTCTTTTAGTTACCCTATTTTTGATTTTTGCTATTTTTCTTATCGTTAAATGAAAAAAATTGCCAAGTGCCTTGTACTACGTCTGTTCCACTTTTTCTTAAATGTAAACTACTATGTCTTTCAACGGGTCCCTATCAGCACGGGGCCAAACTGCTATCTATATTATAAAAAGCCAACATTGAAAGCATTTCTTATCTTCCCTGCAAAATCGTTTGAAGTTAAATTGAGCATATGATGTACATATCTTTTGTATTTGAACTAATTAAAATATTTGTGTAGTGTATCTATATTTGTTTTCTTGCGTACTTTGAGTGTTGCTATACTGGAATAGCTTGTTACTTGATAAATTGTAATAAAATATTCTGAGCTATACAATTTGTTGTTTTACTGCTTTTATTTAAATCTGTTCAGTAAATATATTAAAAAATGCATATCCTTTTTCAAATTAGAAATTGGTTTTATTTTTCAAACTAATTCTTTGATGGAAATTCTGCAATTTAACTTATGATTTAATGTTTGTTTTCTTGTAAACTTTGTGTGTTGTTATGCTGGAATAACTTGTTACTTGATGAATTTTAATTAAATATTCTTAACTGTACAATTTGTTGTTTTATTACTTTTATTTCAATCTGTTTAGTAAATATATATATATATATTATAAATGCATATCCTTGCTAAAAATTACAAATTGATTTTATTTTTAAAACTAATACTTTGAAATGAGTTCTGCAATTTAGCTTAAGATTTCAAATAAAAGGAGTTAACGTTGAATTAAATGGGAGTTTTGTAGTACGGAAATAAGAAAAATAAAGTGAAATAATTACCCTACAATGACAAATAATAAATATATATATATATATATATAAAATAAACCTATATAATAAACAAAACAAAAAAGCGTCATTAATTAACGTTCAGGTGACCTTTCGGGTGAAGTCAATAATATTGCATTAAAAGCGTCATCTACACAGCGGCATAGTGATTTGGGCGTCATTGAATCACATCATTTTTAACGTTGTTAATGACGTCCAGATATCGTTTTTAAAATGGACCAAGTGACCAATTTTATGACCTTCAGATGACGTCTTTTACCACGTCATGCTACTAATTGGTTAGCAATCATTCAGATTTTTTTTTTTTTTTTTTGCATTTTGTACAATGGGCCCATCAGACCCAAGTACGCTTGGCTTTGCTCTTCTATCTAATCTACTTGATTTCATTGCAAAAGAAATGTTAATGCATCAAATTAGTACAACACTGAATATTGTTTTAACAGAAAGTTCAGAATAGAAAATATTTTAAAACATTTATCATACCTCCAGGCACTGCATCAGTGCTTGATTGTCAATCGTATGTTGATTAACTCATGCTGAGCCCTGGAAAAAAAAAGCCATTATTAAGTTTCATGTGCAGAATGTTCCAAAAGGGTAATTAATGAGTTTCTTTACATATTGGAGAATTTTTAAATATTAGAAATTTAATGTGAGCAAACATCCCGATTTTGGCAGGACAGTCCCGATTTTCACCTTATTGTCACGCTGCCCGAATGTCCCTCTTTTTCAATAAAGAGTCATTCCCAAGTCATTCCAAACAAAACAAAAATAATGCTCTTCTTCAGAACTTTGTTAAGCTGATGAAGTTTCTGGAGATAAGCGTTGGGTGAAGGTTTTTACCCATTTTCACCGGCACTCAAATGAAATTGCCAATGTTATGAAAATTGTGGAATTCAGCTTTAGTTTGCCGGGAACAACTACTGCCGTTGAAAGGACATTTTGTGACTTCTGAGAAGACATAACTTTCTGTGGATACTCTGAAATTTTTGTTAATAACTTAAATTAACTTTTCATATTCTTGCAGAGTTTCTGGATTTCTTAAAATCAAGTAAAAATTTGTTAAACTCAATAGCCTCAAATAAAAAATATATGTAAAGTACGGCTGAAAGTTAATAAATTAAAATATCATACATGTGATTAGTCAAGCAAAAAATTAGCTGAAATATTTTTCGTCATTTTACAGCATAATACACAAAAACATATATTAGCGCACAAAATTCAATACAAATTTTAGTTAAATTTTGGATATAAGATTGATTTCAATTATTAACTCTACAACAACCACGTCTCATTGTGATTGACACACACACAATAATTAAATAAAGACAACTGTGTTCATGTATTAATCATAACTGAAAAATTTAACTTGACTTAAATGTTTTTGTACACATTCAGAAATTATAATACAGGGTGTCCAGCAAAATTTCTAATAAAAATTCAAGCATCATCAAAAAACGTTCAAGGACCCCTCTTGCGACCAATTATCCCCATATTTTCCAGTATAAAAGTATACCCCACTTAGTAGTGTGCTGAACTAATTTTAGAAATTAGAAAAATTGAATGAAAATAAGAAATGGCTTATCAGAAAAGAATTGGGTTGTTATATTGAAAATAGGAAGAGAGGATTTTTTAAAGGCTCAAACTTGAGACTGAGAGAAAAAAAAAAAAGATACAAGATAGTTTACCAAGTCATAAATATGAAGGTCTAAATCTAAGCAGACAAAAAACACAGGTAATGTTACTAGGTGTACACTTTAATAGTTTGTGCTAAGCATCAGCCGCATTGGAACAAACAGCTTCATTTTGAGTGTAAGATTCGAATGTGGTAGGATAGTTTGAGACTTAGGACTTTTTTTTTTCAGGCAAACATTTCTCTGTAATTTGGCAACTTTTGCAGTTCTTTCTTTCAGTTTCCTTTGGCACTAGCTTTTTCTTTGAAAACAATTGCTTGTCACTAACATTTCTGTTGATAAGTACTAAGGGAGGGAGATTCTACAAGACCATAATACAGTACCCAAGCAAAAAATTTCAAATTTCCACAGTTGAAAAAGCCAATTTTAAACAATTATATAAAAAAATGCTTTAACTTTTTAACTATTATTAATGGCTCTAGATAAAAAATATTTTTTTTTTTTTTTTTTTTATATGATAAAATACATTATTTTATATATTATAGCAGTTAAAATTGCAATTATAAATAAGGATATACAGTAAAATTGGACAATTGGGTCGAATTTTTTGCCCAAAATTAAATTAAAATCTTAGTAATTCTGTATATATTCAAATCAAAAGGCAAAACTGATCTTCACACAAACACTAATCACGGGCATAGCGGCTATCACATCACCGGAAACCTAGGCGAATGACACCTAAAGAGGTCAGCAAATTTCGCAAAATCTACTATTAAAACGGCTTAGTCGAAAATTACCATTACTCCAAAGTAAATATCGGCGATATCGGCCACCGCATCGGCGAAAATCCGAGTAATTACATTAAAGCAACAATCGGAAAAAATTAACACCACAACAACGTAAATTTCGACGATATTGCCCGACGTTAGCAGCGTAAATTTATGTAAATACAGACCTTAAGTCAGCGCAACGCTCAGCGAAACTAAGTACCATACACCAACGTAAATAATGGCGATAGAGATTGGTAATCTGTAGAAAAATTGGAGGTTTAGGAAGGAGGGTTAGGAATTACATCGGAGGTTTGAGGAAGTCTGAACGGACATAAGATCCATGGCTGTCAGATTTGCTAGCAAGCTCAATAAGATTGTAATGTAGATTTGTATCGATCTCAAGAATAATCGAAATTTTAATAAGAAAAGAGCGGAAATCCGAATTTCAGACAAAATTTATCATCATGCAACAACGTAATTCTCAGCGATAGCGTCCGCCATAATCACGGGAAAACGGCCATTTCATCACCGTAACATTCAGCAAAATGTCCATCGCATATCAACGTAAATAATGCACATAGAAGCTGATATTAAAGAAAAATTCTGAGGAAAAGTATTCATTCCATCGGTGGTTTGGCGGAGTTTAAACGTGTGCAGATTTCGTGTTTGTCAGGAAATTCCATCGATCTCCGGCATTTTCGAAATTTCGGTCAAAAATCTTCGAATAGAACCATATGTTTAAAGAGAACATTTCTGAGGGAAGGAGAAACTACTTTCGATCCGCGAGATCAATGGGAAAATTGTGGAAAAACGCCGATATAAGAAGACTTTTCCCGATACTGAAGAGGAGTGAAAATTTCTGAATTCAACCGGAAATTCCAACATTAATACGAATTTCAAGCATAATCCACGATTTTCCAGAGATGCAAAAAATTCAAGTATATTTCCCAACTACTGGACACCCTGTAATAATAGTTAAATACAGAAAAAGTCCGATTATCTGGCATTCAAGATTCAATCCACTGGAATTTTTAAAAAATCAAATTGGTGAGAATACCTTTTTCGCAAAAAAAACAAAAAAAAAACACGGTGATAAATTGCCAAATTTTATACTTTTTATAATTTAGTTTGAGACTTTGAATTTGAATAGGATTTTTATTATAAACATTTTAAGGGAATGAAGGACGAAAGCAGACTTTTCAATACGATTTCCGAAAAAAAAAATTGAATACATCCATTTTCAAAATTGACACAAGTTTTTCAGTGGATGATGGATAATTTTGATGCAATTCGCGGATTTCCGCAAATTCGCGGATGAATCACATGTATGAAGACCACGTGACAAAGGCAACAGCATCGAAAACCGGTTTAACTATTCTTTAAACAAGTTAGTTCAGACTAAAACAAGTCATGAACTACAGTGGAAAAAGGACAGTGGGAAACGAGCGCACTGGGCATTCTTTTTATGAAAAAAGAAGGCCTTGACACATTAGTTGAAATAAATAAAACATTTTAGGGAATGAAGGAAAAGGCTGACTTTTCAAAACGATTTCTGAATATTTTTTAAAACTTATCTAATCTAATTCCAAAATTTAGCGGATAACGGGATTTTCAGCCGATGATGAATTCGCGGATTTCCGCTAATTCACGTAAAAAAATTCGCGGATTTCCGCTAATTCGCGGAAGAATCACATGTATGAATATGCATGTGAATTACAATGTATCCCTTACTTAAAAAAAAAAGGTATTTTAAAGGTATTTTTAAGGTTTAAACTAGGTATTCAAGGTTTTAATAGGTATTTTTGAGGTTTTAACTAAAAATACCTCATTGAAAAATACCAACTCAAGTTATTTTAAGGTATTATTTTTAGAAACCTGTGAAGCTTAAGGTATTTTTAAGGTTTTGCAAGGTTTGTGATAAAAACTTCCAGATTCTAGAGGTTTTACTAAGGTATTTAGGTGAATACCTTTTAATACCATGACTAAAGGAAGGTATTTTAAGGTTTTTTCTTTAAAACCTAAAGAAACCCATGAAGCCTAGGTATTTTTAAGGTTTTGCAAGGTTTGTGGATAAAACCTCCAGATTTTAAACGTTTTACTAAGGTATTCGAGTAAATAGCTTTTAATAAAATTACAAAAGGAATAAAAAATAAACTTTTAATTTCACACAAAATGCATATTGTTTTAAATTAGAACGGTAAATTGTAAAATGCATTTCGCATTTAATTTTATTTTTTTTTACATGATAAATTATAATTTGAAAAATGAATTAATTTTTTTTTTTTTGCATGAGGAATGAAACATAAGAAAAATTAGTATTCAAGTGTACAAGAAAAAAAAATCAAAACACTTAAATTAATTGGTTTAATTTTTAGAAACCTAAAAACACCTGTGAAGCTATTAAGTATTTTTAAGTTTCAGAAGGTTTCTGATAAAAACCTCCAACGTTTAAAGGATTTGCAAGATATTTTAGGGGATGAAATAAGGATTCAGATTGGTCAAGTGCTATCACTATCCAATCAAAACATGAGTGCCCTTGCCTTCTTCATCCTGCTCCAGACCAGACGTGTTATAAAATGGCGTCCCCGAACCCGAACATGACCACGCTGTTCTCTTTCCTCAAGCAACTTTCCATTACCCTGATCCAAGGTAAGAAAAATTTTGTAATTCGAAAATGTGTACTGTTGTATAAAATTTTCAGGGTACTGGTTGTTTTGATTTTTGTTATTCATTTGATATACTTCATTGAAATGTAGTGCGTAGAGTTGAACGTAATGCAGATGAATGCCTTTTGTAAAATGTATGACATTAAATCATTTAGATTTCTCCTGTTATTTATTGGCTAATTTGTAGGCTAAAATTCAAAAAGTTGTGTATATGAAAAAGTAATGCAAATGAAATTTTTTGCTAAACATTACGATATTTATCTGAAATGGAGTAGTTTAAATTCTGCTGTTTGATAATTTAATTAGTTGCGAATTCTAAATCCCATCAATTTTTACAGGATTGCATTGTATTTTTTTGGAGTTAAATGCTTTTAATAAAGCATTCTCCTTGTTCAGTATCAACCATACAATGCTGTTTCAAGTATATTTGTTATAAGTTTAGCATTAGAAACATGTATTTTATTTAGGAAAATTAAGCTTTTGATACCAATAAAGAAATTTAAATATATTTTTAGGCATGTGATCTACACACTCTTTACTGATGTGGAAAGATAGTTGAGCCCCGCTTGAAGAAACATCTTGAATGTTGTCTTCAACAGTGGTTAGTAGAACAAATTAGAGTGTGCCTTTAACACTCGTCACTTCCTAATGACAGAAATGATTTTGCTCCAGAAAAACGCTTTTTTTGTATTAGAGTCTAGTTTGTTTCACTGGTAAAATCTTCACTAAAATTTTTTCAAATTGAAATTTAACATTTCCAAAATTAAATCAGTCGCAATTAATGTGTCTCACAAGCGCGCCTTCCCTCTTCCCAAAATGAAAAATGCGTTCTCTCTTTCGAAACAAAAAAAGGCATTTTTAATTTCGGCTGAAAGAGAAAAGCTATACAATTTGTGGTTTCCCTCTCATAATTCCTGTGCTAACTTCGTCCTCAGGTCAACACCCCAGCTGCAGAATTAGACAGAACAGAAATTATAAATTTCGTCAGGATCGGGGCATAATTTATATTTTAAGAAATAAAAGAAAAACCTGTGTGAATATATGGAGCTTGAGTTAATTTTTTTAACAAGGTTACAAATCAATTGTCCCGTTTGTACATATTGCAGTCAATTATTGTTTGCCCAAATGTTTATTTTTAAGAATACAAAATTAACTATTCTAGTTGCACCACTATTTGTAAAGTAGCGGTGGAACTCAGCTTCTCCCCCCCCCCCCTTAAAATTTTCAAAAGTAAGGCACAAAAAGGAAATTTCGATAATTAATCACTTATAATTCATTTTTTTAATAAAAAAATAAGAGTTTAATTCGGTATTTATTGTGGTTGCATTGGTTGCATTCAGATTATCTGGCGCCGTCAGCAACACGAGGGCTATAATGCGCCGAAACATTTCGTCATTTAACAATCCAACATACATTTACAAACACCCATGCCAACACGGGACTCGAACCCGCAACCTCGCGGTCTAGAAGCCAGCACGCTAACCACTATACCGTTTGGTCGGCGGTATTTATTGTGGAGTTATTTAGATGCTTGATGACACTCGAAATATTTTAGTGTCACTTTATACAAAGAGAGGTTCCCATATGTATGATTTCTTCTCAGGGACTCATATTTACATATTTAGGGGTCCAAAAACTCATTTGTAGCAAATCATTTATTACTATAGTTGTCAAATGATATTTAAGTGTTCAGGCACAGCACTAGACGGAGCCTTAAAACTTCAAAATTGTGCCTATAACCATCAATGTTGGAGTACATTTTGTAAGGCCCTGCATGTAAAGATGTTTAGCCTGAAAATTTTGAATTTATGTGAAAGGATTTTTTTTATTACATTTTATAAATACTTTACGCTAATCTATTAATTAATCCTATTTAATTATTGAAGTGATGAAGCACTTAGGGCACAAAATTCAAATATGTTCTATCACCCAAATTATTATCAAGAACTGCACATGACCCCAGGAAATATTTAAGTGTAATAACTTATTACAAATCTGAATTGAAAACTTGAAAAAAATGTATGTCGAGTATGGTGAAGGTGCCAATTGTTTTTAAGTTCCTTTTACAGAGAAATACAGATTTATACAGAGAAATACCATTTTCTCTCCAAATTTTAAATTCATTTATGCATTTTTTAACTTTTTTTGGGTAACATGACAAATAAAATTGGAAAAGAGGCTTTTGAATAAGACTTTCGTACTACACATGACATTGCAGCAAGTTAAAAAAAAAAGGATATCACCATTATCACATTAATATACAAAATAAAATAAGGGGTCCCAGTAGCCTAATTATGACTTCGAGTTCGTGATGAAAGACTCGCAAGTTCGGTCTGGTCTCGCCGAATAACGGTGTGAATATTAATGAGGACCTAGTGAAAATAAATCCGTTGTAACCTCTATGCTCTATTGCTGTTGTGTTGGGATTAAGGTGAGAAGTGCTCACTCAGATATTTAATTCGTTATTTGACCAAAGGTCATTATGGCAGGAATAGGCGACCGGAATAGGTTTCAAAATATTTAAACAAAAATATAAATATATGTAATGCAATTATCAAATTAAAGGTATTATCGTTGTTCTACAACTGGCTAGAACTTAATTACAAGTATTATATAACGAATTGAACCTGATGCAAATACTCGTAAGAAATATACTGATAAAACATACATACAACTGAGGAAGGACAATTTATAAAAAATATTGTGATTGTGGTAGACATACATTAATTCTTTTTGTATTCCTTTTGTATTATTTTTTGTTTCCTCATAAATTCTGAAAACTGGATATCTGCTCTCTGACTGACAAAAAAATGTATATTAATAAATAAACATTCTATGAGGAACACTTAAAAATAACAATGAAAATCATTACTCTTTAACTCGTGTCCTGTATCTCTACTTGTCTCTGGAAACATCAGTGATGCAATTGCCACAGGAGACAAGTTTGGAATGTTTTATGCGTAGAAAAAATTGGTAGCAAAGAAATTATATGTTGATTATACTTGATTTCTTAAATTTATTTGTATTCTATTTTGCTTCTACTAAAAAAAAATGCATTTAATCTTTAAAATGCTTTTTGTATTAAAGAGGAGAGGGGGGGGGGGGGGCAATCGATTTTTGCTTGTAACAAAATAATTATAAGGACCGCCCCTGAATCTTCCTACTATTGTGCAACTACTCTGTGCCAGTTTAAAGCAACATGTAGATACATAATTTTAACATTTGTTTCAACCATGCATATTAATTTTTACAGCGGAAATTGTATTATTATACTTAACCAATTATGAAGTGAAATGTAAAAAGCACATATTTTTTAAGAACTTTTGCTAGCTTCTCTTGATGGTGAGAAAGTAATTTTTCTTTATAAATTTTTAGATTGGTTGGAATATTGGAAGAGTATGACAGGGTTTTTGATTTTGAAAAAAAAATTATGATTTTGTTGTTTGTGTTTAATTTTTGTTTGTTTCTGATTTTGAAACAAATCACATATGCCCTGCTAAAAATTTTAAACTATTGTTATGAAGATTTAAAATTGTTATTCGTATTAAATAGAAATTTCAAATTGACACTTTAATCTGGCCAATAAGTGTAATTGATTGTTTTCCCATAAAATATTTCTTCAATGCTGGTCTTGGAGAAAATTGAGAATTCATTCACACTATGTGTTTGGTAATGCAAAAAAAGTCAATGTTTCAAGAACTGATCTCACTAATATCGAAGAACTGCTTCCTCACTTAACTTATGTTACAAAATATTGCATACATTCTGCTATAAAAAAATTTTAATGTTCAGAAGGTAAAATAAACACTTGAGTATATTTTAGTATCCAGAAATGGAAATGCAAGAACATACATGTAGATACAATCATGATTTCAATGGGTATTCAAGTTTTCAGAGTAATCTTTTAAATGTGTTTAGGGTTGTTTAGAAAATACAAGATTAAAGGCCAATATTCAAAACTAATCCTGATTATCACTTATTTCTTGGTATTTTCTCAAATGAATTATTAAATTAGGGTGTAGACCCGTCATGATTTGATTTACTATGTTAATACTAGATGGGGAGCTGGTAAACAAATATGGACTTGTCACCTAATTAGTCTCTTATAGAAATCAAAATAAGCATTATTTTGTACTACTTTTAGAGCCGCTTTGAAATGAAAATATTTCGGAGGCAAATAAAGATAGGTTGAATTTTGTAGCCTCCGAATAACTTGTTCTTTTGAATATGTATTGTAGGTCTCATTTTATAGCAATTTTATATTTTTATCGCTTTTAAACAAGTATCATCCGAAGTTTCTTGGAGTGACCAGTACGGTAAACCATATCTATTCTAATGCAAGGTACAGGTGGAAGATCCAGGCATGACAGCCTCAATTTGGAGATTCTTGCAAACTTACTCCGAAAACAAAATTGCAAAGAAAGGAATAAAAATTTTATACAAATTTGAAAACGAACAACAGGCTCAAGGCCCAACAGGGTTAGTCGAGTAAAAAATACATATCTTAAAAATGATTATCCTAATGTAAAATAGTGTCAAGTACACATTAATAAAAATTATTATTTGTATGATAATTGTGTCAAGGTTATTGGTTCTCGTTTTTACACGGTAAAATAGAATGTCATGCTTTTCCTAGGTTTTATTAGATTTCTAAAAATTCCTTTTGAGGTCTATTAACACATATTTTTAAAAAATATTGTGGAAGTTTTGTCAAAAAAACTTCTACATATTTTAAAATTATTTGTGGTTTACCTTTTAGGTTTATTTTAATGTACTTAATTGAAAGATGTTCAAGGAAACTGTTGAAAGGCATTCTTGAAAAAAACATTTAGGTTTATATAAAATACCTTATTGAAAGGTATTCTAAGGAAACTGTTAAGGTTTTTATAAAATACCTTGTTGAGAGGGTATTCTAGGAAACCGTTTAGGTTTATATAAAATACCTTGTTGGAAGGTATTCTAGGAAACCGTTTAGGTTTATATAAAATACCTCATCAGGATTTTAAGATACCTTCGTATACCAATAAAATACCTTGGAGCAGGTATTATGGAAAATCTGTATGAGGTGTTAATCTACACCATTTAGTAGGTAAAAATACCTTAATAAAATACCTATCAAATACTTAAAAAATACCTCTGAAAAGAAACCTCGTAAATACCTTAAAATACATTATAAATACCTTGGGGGAAAACCTAGTAAATACCTTAAAATTAACTAATAAATATCTTGAAAATACCTAAAAAATACCTTAGGATTTCAGTAAGGGATATCTTCAGAAAAACTACAAACGCTAGAGATTTTAAGATTATGTGTTCCATATCCCAAAAATGTATACAAAAAAAAAAAGATCCCTTTTCCATTGGCAGAGAAATGTCCCAATTTATAGTCAGAAAAATCTGGTCACATTATGGATAATGTAATCTGAAAAAAAAAGGCTTAATATAAGGTAGGGAATCATAAAAAGAAAGTGGGTATTGTATGTCATATTTTAAAGGTGACATAATTTTAAATGTAAACTGTCTTTGTAGAAAATCGTACAATTACTAATGTATTCCTGAGGTCAAATTACATTAAAAAAAAAAATTCTATTTTTAAATTTACCGAATTGGAACACTTTTAAATTTGAGTGCAATTTATTTAGAAATCAACAATAAAAGTTACTGATTACAATGTAGTAAATTTTGTTCCTATTAATGGATTTTTGAATACTAAATTAAAACTTTCTTTGGACTCTTAAGAGTTAGCAAGATATGAAAATTAAAAAAAAATTCCTTCATTTCCATACATTTTGAAAATATACTGATTTTTACTATAAAGCTGAAATCCTGTCATAAATGGCAGAAGAAAGACCCTTTAGTACTTTTTGGGAACACAATATATGTACCAGCATGAACATTTAATAATTGTATTTACAAAAAAAAAAAAAAAAAAAAAAAAAATGGAAATTGAAACAATAACTCAAAATGCTAGTGCTCTGCTCTACATTTATTTAATAATGAAACAGCGGACTGCAAACGGCAAAGTATATCAGTTTCTTTATTACTTGCGTATTTATTTTAAAAATCTTTTTTAACTGTTTGTTGGAATTTGAAGTCCCACCAAACTGTCGAAAGCAATTTGTATTTCAGTTTTATTTCTGTGTATAAATGTAACCCTTGAATTTTAGAGAGAAATAAGTCTCTCCTCTTGCAATCGTTTACAAATGCTTGTACTAAGTTAAAAAAGTGTATTTTATTCTAATTTATTTATATGTTTTTATTAAATTAGGAGAAAGTGAAGTGCTTATGTGCCAGGAAGGCACGAGTTTCTTCATAGTTATCTAATTCTCAAATTTCATATATTAGAATACACTTTATTATTTATTGTAAAATGCATTCGGATTTTACTCTATACTAGTTTATCCCTTTGCACTCCAGCGGCGCCTCTCAGGAGCCACACGATTGAATGCAAACCACGAGAGGACCATTAGGTGTGATGCGGAAATTCGATGCAAGGCCAATGACTGTGTTTAGTTTCTATGAAGCAAATCCATAAACACCAACCGAACCTAAAATGTCTCGAGTTGCCGATTCCTCCGCGCGAAAAAGGCCTGGAGTACAAAGGGTTAAATGAATTGTTGTATGTTAGACGGATTTATTGAGTAAAAGTTAAACTGATAAAAAAAATTTCATTGGCATATAATTTAAATTTAGTTTTTAAGATAAAATGGTACCCAAAGTAATCTAGTTAGTCAATTTTATTTTACAAGAAACCCCAATTTTTATTAATTAATGGATAAAATATATGTCTTTGACTTGCAATATACAAGATTCAAACCTATATCTTTAAATTCACAAGTTATATAATAATATTGAGTATGAAAAATTAATATAATAGTTTGCTTTTGAAACTTAAATTGTTTTTTTTGTATTAGTATAAATGAATTTGTATTTTGAAATCTTATCAGTATTACTTATTTTCAACTGGTTTACAGTATTTCTTCAATTATCTTTAATTTCTACATCTAAAATAAATACACTTTTAAAGTCTATTTTTATTTGTTTACTGTATTTTCATAACTTGTAGATAATAATTTATTTTTAAAACATTTAATTTATGTAACTTACAATTTAAAGAATTAAATTCAAATCAATAAAGATGAAACACGTTTACCAGATATCGATAGTAACTTATTTCAAATGTTTGTTCCAAATATACAAATTCTATACTTATAATTATTTTTATCAGTTTTATTTATTGGCTAAATTATTTTCTTCAGATATGTTTTATTCTTTTTTTTTTTTTTGCTTGCCAAATATCAAAAGTAACACGAATATACCATAAAGATCGAAGAAAATTACTAATTCCTCCATCCAAGCATCTCGCTACCACGGTGGCAACGGATCATTTCCCCAACGTAAAGCAGTCTATCCAGTTGTTTATCTATATTGATAGACAGCAATCGATACGGAGGCAAGGCATTCATCATGCTAAGCCTGAAACGCTACAAACGCTAGACAAAAGGGATCGCCATTGTCCAAGAGAAGTTTAGTAGTTTTGAAGTGACCACCACAGACTTTATTTAGTTGAAAAATAAAATAACAGGGAACACCACCCAACTTTCAATTACACAATAATACGTTGATGTACAATGCTCAAGGAAAAATAAATCTTAAAAAGCATTACCACATCAATTTTGACTTGTGACTGCCAGTGACCACATACAAAAATTGAACAACATAGGTCACTCTGTTTAGAATTTAAGCTGACCACAGACAGATCCAGCCATTTTTTTTAATCTACTTTTTTGAACTTGGGAAGTAAAAATTAAAAAAAAAAATTACCAAAGGTAATTTTGATAAAGTAATTTAAGTAAAATGTACATTTAAGGATATAGAGTAATGAAAAACAAATTGCCTGTGTTTCTGGAAGAGAGGATTCCATATCGAAGAACTTTTTTGTGATCAAGTAAAAATATCTTAAATGCGCTATATGGATTCCCTGATATTTGAAAAACAGTGAAAGAGAATTACGAATTTGAAGACCAATAACAAGGTTGGTTCAAACTAAAATAAAACATTGAATATGTCAAGAAGAAGTTGGCGTTGCTGATTTAGAAGGGATTAAAGGGTGCCAAACTGATGTCCCCTGTAAAAGCTGCTGGAGAGCAAAACAGGATGTTACTTATTCAGACTAAACTAAAGAAAACTGAACTTTGGAAAGGAGTGGTGCATTAAAAAAAAATATTTTCAAAGCAACTTTCAATCTTTCACTCTTTATAATGGCTAAAAGTAAAATTAAATATTTAAAAAAAATTATTTGCTTTTCCAAAACCATTTACTTTTACAATATTGTTCGATGTTTCATTTAAGGATAAAATTCATAATTGAGTGGTTGTAGTCAAGGCTGAATGTTTATTTTTTATTCAATTCTAAATGATTGGAAAAGGCATGTGCACTGCTCACTACACTTTTTCTTTTTTTTAAATTTGCAACCTAAAATCGCATTAGATTTCGGTCGGAAAACAACACTTTGGGTCGAATCAAGTTGGACGTCACTTCATCCGAAACAACTTGGCTTGAAACGCAGCAACAAAACCAGTTTGGCAAGTTTCTTGCAAAACCACTATAGGATATGGCAATTGTCTACAAAACACTAATGCTAAATACACACCAAATATTTGGCAGAAATCTCACAATAACCATAGAAACGAAAGGATGTAGTAACGTCACAGCTATAGCCGATCGTTTTGATCAGACTGAGCATTTTCCATCCTTAATACATAAATAGCTAGATTTTTAAAGAGCATCGTTAATAAATTTTTTGGAAATCAAAGCATTTTATATCAACTTACAATACCACTTCATTGAAAACCTTTATGTCCTATCCATACATTACAAAATCGTTCATTTCAATCATTGTAGCGAGTAACCCATAAAATATTGCAAAAAAAAAAAAAAAAAAAAAAAACTACATTAAATTATTTGTTATAGCTAAAAAAAGTTAATCTACAATGTTTAAACTTGACATGAGGGTTGGCAGCAAATGGGACTGGTCATTAAGGTTTTCGTCAATATTGTACATGCGCAATACATGAAAAAATTCTGTTTTTTCAGCAATTGCTGAAAACAGTTATAACTGTTTTGTTCAAAATTGCTATGGTACTGCCTCTTAAGGTGTTCTAAACATTCCCACCTTCGTAATTCCTGTAAAAATGCTATAAAGATGTAAGAAGTTGCAAAACGAATCAACATAGAGTTTTCTTCCCATGAGCATTGCTCATGAATTACTTTTTTTTCTTCTTTTCTCTCCTTTGTTTCACTCACAAGAATGGATAATGCAAGAATTATAAAAAAGTATACCACCATTTTTTTTTATAAAGTCACATACAAAAATTATTTAGAAGAATACTACCAAAATGACCTTTTTTTCTAAATAACTAATGAAAATATAAAAACAGCAAATAACACCAATCCATGTCAGTATTATAGTGTAATTAAAAGTTGTGAGATGTTCCACACCCCTAGTGAGGTATAATTTCAGTCTTTGTAAATAAGAACTCCCTAGGAAAATTATAGAGTGATGCTCCCAAAAAAAAAAAAAAAAAAAAATCAATATTTATTGATTAAATCAAAAATACAAAAACTAATATGGGGCAAACACACACACAAGCAACACATGTAATAGTAAAAAAAAAAGAAATTTTAATTAAATACCTCTAGCTTTTTTTGCGAGTGTTTGAGTGTTTTCTAATTACTAATGACCTACTAACAAAATAACATGCAAGCTTTAGAACTTGGTTTAAAAAAAAAATTTATTTAGCAATTCTGCTAAAGAAATTTCAAACTCCAGCAAAACTGGTTTTAAGATGAGAGATTACTTACGGGCAAATCTCTTTTTACTGCATGACAGCGTTCGACATCTCCTTGTGATGTCGCCTTGCTTCGGAGTAGATGACTCCATTGCTCACTCATCTGAAATCAAGCAAACGTTGAATACAGAGGGAAATGGAGAAAATATAAAATATTTTAAAGGTAAGCAGAGATAAAAGTAAAACTGGCAATCTTGATCACATGCTTGCAACGAAGGAAAAGCTTTATAAGCTCCCCCTCCCCCCCCCCCTTCTCCTCAAGTATAATCAACATCCTGATGTTGTGTTATGCCCGAAAGCAGAAAGTGCCTAAAACTGCGACGTACGTCGCAGAACAATCAGAGTCCTTGCAGAACAATTTTAAGTTTGGAACAAATGCCCGCGAGTGAGAAAAAGAATTTCACCTACGGGATGACATGTTCTGCAGAACAAAACGACTTTATTGTCCACCCTCCCCCCCCCCCCCAATTTTCTCGAAACAACATTTCCCCGAGCTTCAGTTTCTTATAGAAAAACTCCCCGCGTTCATAGGGGGATCAATCACGTGTCCGTTTCCCCTTTTGGAGCGCTTTTCTTGCTGAAAGTCATTGATAAAGTTACAAATTTTGAATGTATGCCTTGGTTTGAAAAATAATTTTTTTCGTCATTGTCATTTTGCAATAAATATGTAGTATTTTATGGGTTTTTTCTTTTATGTCATAATGGAAATTTTGAAAAAATGTCTGCAGAACATTTGTAACTGTCAAAAGTCCCGTTGCAGAACATTATATATTATTCTGCTTCTGGAGTGTTATGAATGGATAAGAAACACTTAGTATTTATTGATGTATTTCAAAAGGTTTTCCAACTATCATAATTTTAGACAGCAACTATATTATATTGATAGACAGGTGATTCAAATTAAATCTAGATTTAAAGCTACCTTCAAATTACTGAAATTTTGGTCAAAAAAACCTGGCTAAATCAGCCTGGTAATGGTGTTGGTAGATTGCCTAAAAATATTACTCCTTCCGTAGTTGAATTTTTTTAAATAACAAATATTTCAGATTAACCTTTTTTATAGAGAATGAAAAATCAAGCTTTCAATGATTAAGCAATTCAATGAAAAATCAAGCATTTAATATGGAGTCTCATGTTGGGGCACATTGCACAACTCAAAAACTATCTAAAAATCGTTTCAATAATTTAGCATTTGTAAATAACAGATCAAGAAACCACAAACACAAAAAGAAAGTTCAACATAGGAGATGTTCCACATTTTTTTTTATTCAAAGAAATAGAGGAGCTATCCTAATTGCTTGGTTGAAAACCTCTCCACCAGAAATTGTTTGTTTGTACCAAAAAAAAGCTCTTTTGACAATCCTATTCAAAAGTTCAGGTGTTTCTTATTCTTTCATAACAAAACAAAAAGATGTTAGGGATCCTAGGGGTGGGTTCTAACTCTACCCCTGATTGCTATCCTGAGCATATAACAGATGTAATGTTGAGCATATAGTGGACTAGCATACTGGTCATGTTCAAGAAATCTAATGGAGAAGAAATAATAATTTAACACAGAATAATTTAACAATTGAACAAAATTGGATTCGAGTTTGCATTCTTTAAAAGAGAGATCAAAACGCACATTTTATTTATAAGTTGTAAATGTATTACATTTTGAAAATATAACTTTTTATGGGGTTAGAGCAGCAGCTTTTGGTTGAAAATATTTCTGTGGCAAAAAAAGCGAACTTAAGGAGGTCGACATTTTATTCAAGCCTGATATTGTGGGACTCGTACTCCAATCAAACTGAAACTTGGCAAATTGATATGTTGACAATGACAATGCATTCTATCAAGTTTTGGAAACTGTCGCACAAAGGCTGCTTTTTATACGCTGTCGCCGAGAAGGACTAATTAGCCACATGTCGTCACACAATCGAATGGAAACTTGGGCAGGATAGCATGGCATTCTATCTAGTTTTGGAACAAATGAGTTAGTCTTATGACACAGAATTAATGTTTGTCTTTGTAGTGATCAAACACTATGAAAATCTATTAGAATTGAAAATCACTAAACAATTGCACACAAAAGTTGGCAGTGCATATAAAGGGTTTGTATTGAACACTATTCTTATTGGTAAATTTTTTTATCATTACAAGGAAGGATCTCTGAGATGCGAGGCTTTAGTTTACTCTTTTACGCAAGAAATTACTGAGATGAAATGGGCAGAAAAGCAAAAAGACCAAAATTATACGCAAGCAAGACATTTGCACCATAATTTATATGCAAAAGATGCTATAAGAAATAAAACATCAAAACATGCAACATGATGATGGTTAGAAAATCTCTAGCCCAAACATGAAGAAAAGTACACTTTCCACAGCAAAAACTGGTTCAGATCAGAAAAAATAACAATTCTCAAAAGACCAAAAGTGGACATTTAAAAAAAAAAAAAAAGCAGAAATCTGCCAAAAGGCTCTCATCCCTAAAATTATAATATACCAAAAACTGTTTCTAACAATATAAAGACTGTATTTGTTTCAATTCTTGGCTTCTTCTAGCATGCTAGAAAAAAATGACTACAACAATTAAATTCTTATATAAATCTCATATACTAGTTTCAAAATTTTCCTTCCGTTCATCTAAATTGGTTTGGAATAATTTAAAATTTAGTGTTTAGGATGGAAAGCCAAACCACAAAAATAGACTTTTTATATAAAAACAGATATAGTTCAGCTTCTAAGAAAAAAAAAATATGAACTTCATGAGAAAGGGGGGAAAAAAGACAGTTTCCAAAAAATTCAATAGTAAAATAACTGTAAACAATTACATAATATTGACAGACAAATTAATCTAGTTCAACTATTTTCTTCATTTTAGTTTTTCCAATGTCATGTTATGCTGTTAAATAATATACAATATCAACAAAATCAAGGGAGATTCTGGAAACCCTTGATAGCGGCACCATCTACAGTTGTACACATGGTTAAAATAAAGCATATTTTTAGTTTAAAATTCTATAAAACAAAGTTACCATAAACAAGACTATTATTATTATTTTTTTTTTTTTTAAATTACTAATAAGTTCATTCAATTTCGAATTGAAAACAAAAAAAATCATCACAAGGCATTTATTTTTTGGACCCCCATCAACACTCATGCAGAATTTTTTTGCAAAAAATTTTGTTCAAAACAGTATTTGAGATGCTAAATTTTAATAAATCAGCTAAGCTTGCACAACCAAATTTGGCGCAATTTAAAATCCTTATACTCCTTGCTTACAATTACACAAAACCCTGATTTACGTTTTCCATGGAACCAGGATAAAAATAAAATACAATTCGGGAAAAGGAGTTAGTTAAAAAACATAATAATCTGAAATAGAAAAGTGGAGACATAAAAACACGCACAAGTCTGGGCCTGATTTCAAAAACGGATTACTAGAGACACAACGTAAGAGATGGAGACCCATCATTGACGATGGATTGTGCTCTAATTATTAATGACGATTTTGATTAACATCTTACTCAAATTAAAGCTATAAATATATTTTTAATGTGAGATTAAAATATCTTTTATAGCATTGACCAAATGCACTGAACAGAATATTGATAGTTACACAATAAAACAATTTTAGTTACTTGCAAAGAAAATATTTATTTTGAAACAACTGCAAATAACTAATAAACTTCTCCAATCAAGGCAATTCCATAGTTAATATATATCAGTAATCCACTTTTAAAATATTTTTTTTTACTGTTTCTCTTTATATATCATGTTCATAAATAGAAGTCAGCAGTGGCGCCGGAACCAGTATGGCAAGTATAGCAGATGCCATACCAACTTTTTCCCATAATGTCAGGTTGTTGTTTTTTTAAGCAATAGTTTGATGTCAAAAAATATAATTTTTTATTCTAAATAATTTTTGACTTTAATGTGAACTGTTTTGCATCTTTAAGGTTAAAGTAAGGTATAAGATTCGTTTATTGTGCCCAACACAAGCAACAAGCACAGATACCATGAAACCCCAAGTAGTAGGCGTGTGAGCCTGAGGGCCGCACAGGTGATCGCTCACAACATTCGGCAGACAACGTGACAATCCCGTTCGTAGAGGGTAACAAAACAAAAAGACCTCTATGATATCAGACCTTGTTATCTACGAGGCTGGCGCCTGACAACTCTTGAAAATCTTTTCTTTTGTTGAAAGGGGTGGGGGGGGGGTATACACTAAAAGGCAAAGAGAAGTAACGTTAGTTGTATTCGGAGAGAGAGTGAGAGCCATTTTTATTGGTTGCGGCAAAGCTTTGACCAGGACCGGAAAAAGTACAGCGGCTTGACCATTACTGCTCATCGACTTTTTGACAAAAGCGTTTAAATTTTTTTTGGATTAAACTTGACACACGTGTAGTCCTTCCTAATCTTCAAAATTATTCTGACGTTGCTTTCCAAAAAAGTACATTAAATTGATCGAATTTTCATACAGATCATTTCATCGTGATCAAGTAAGTCAATTGTTTGTCAATTTATTGCTGCTATAGACTCGCCCAGATAAACAGAAATCAAATAATTTTGTGACATGAAAATTAATTTTCCTTTACAATAGCCAATTTTATCTTTTTCTTTTCAATCTTTTCAACTTAATTCAAATGAAATCATATAACATACCGCAGATTTCTTGACTAATAAACCATCAACTAGAATTATTCATTGTTATCTCTTCCCCATTGTTTGGGCGACTTTAGCTCTTAAAATTTACTATATCAGTATATTGGTAATATGCGTCACTTATTGGTAGTGGCGGCGATTGGGTGGGAAAAATCGCCAAATGGTAAAATCAAGATGATTTATAAAAGATAAAAATTTGAAAAAGTATGGTAGAATGGAGGGACCCTACCTTTAGTTCCTCCTAATCGCCGTCAGTGCTCATTTCATCTTGCGTGTTAATTTCGATCTGATATGATTCAATCTGATTTTAAAACGAACCAAAACATATATTTTATCCATTTTTAAAATTTCATTTTATTAGTTTAAAAAGTTATTTACTATTGAAAGGAAATTTTTTATGTAGTAATATAAATTCATCGTACCTATTGAAAAGTATAAACAATACGTTAATCTAAAATGTTCTGTTGTAGTGTTTAATATAATGTTAATGTGGTACAACTGAGTTTTTAACAATTTTAGCAGTGCTTGTTTAATATTTTCGAAGTTTTTTTTTTCTTTTCTTACATGAACGTCAAATAAAATGTTACCAATTTAAAGTTGAATAACCAACTTGTAAAATACGTTGGCATCATTCTATAAATGCAACAAGGTACGATATGCCTCCCTTTTATTATTATTTTTTTTAATTCCAGTACCTGTATGATTGAATTTGTCCTTTATAATATTTTCTGAACTGAATTTGATATAATTTAATTCAGTTATTGATGTGATTGAGTTATTAAATATTATTGATGGATCTTTTTACTAATTTTTCCTTTAGTTTATTTTTCGGGGACAATAATTGTTTCAAAGAAACAACTCCTTTATATAAATTTTTAATCAATAAAAATCAATCATCAGAGGCAAATTAATATCGTGTGCTTAATTAAATATATAAAAACGTTAATTCAGCACAGGAAATTAATAGGAAATTTTTCGGTGTATGATATTTACCAACTAAAAGTGATAGAGAAACACTGAAGAATGAATGAGAGTAAAAAAAAAAAAAAATTAAATTAGAAAAAGATTTTTATACTTTAAAGAATGATGCAAATAATGGGGACAAGGATCATTTTTAATATTACTAACTTATTTGTGGTCAAAATACAAGCTAGCTTTAACACGTTGTTTCGTCATACACATACAAAAAAGTATTTAAATATTATATTAAAATGAATTATTTGTGAATTTACATAGAAAAATGTTTTAAAAATACTTTACTACCCTCAAAAATCTTATTTTTTTTAGATTTCTTTTGGTAAACTAATTTAAAACTGGCCCGTTTGTTTTATGCATAACTTAAACGCAATTTGTACAAATGTAGTTGAGAAATGTAATTTCAATTCAGGATTACACATCAATGGTTGACTAACATATGATTTTAAAACTTTGTACATTTAATTTTTAATTAATATCAACTTCGGATAAAATCAGATTAATCTCGTACTTAAAAACCATAATATACACACACATTAACAAAATTTAACAATCTTCAATTTCAAATAGTCACTTTTCAGTATAAAAACCGTTTATATATAAACTGAAGCGCTGGAATTTAACTATACTTCTGTCGTCATTCAATTGCTTCTCAAGAAATGTATTAGCCTATTTATATGATTAAGTAGATTCGAAATGTTTTAAATAATATGATACAATCTTTAGTAAAATTCCATAAATGAATGTTTTTTATGAGACAAAAAAGCTAATTAAATAAAACGCGGATATCTTAAATAGGCACTTAAACTGGTAAAAACTAAGAATAAAGGAACTGAATAATAACTATAAAAGGTTTTTTCTGTTCTTCAAATAACACGTGTGGAAGCAGATATTGCAAAAATCACACAAGGTGTACAATGTTTCATTGATCTTATTTCTAATTCTATATTCGTATCTTATTTTTATATTCTTATCACTCTAATTTTAGCAGTACCTGCTTCTTCAGCTTCAGCTGAAAGACCATTTAGTCTTTAGCGTCGCTTCAAGATGAACTTACGAACAATAATAATACAGAAGCGTCTAACGCACACTGCTTTATTGTACGAACCTTCAATAAGAACAGTAGAAATTAGTATAGCAACTATAATTAGAGAATGTGTGTCAAAAACAACTGAAAGGAAATCTACTTTTGGTCAAATATAATTTACACTTCTTAATAAGAAAAATAATAAATATGTACACAACAACTATATTTAATTTGATACTGTTAATTATTTCTTAATCAATATCTCTATTTAGTAGCGATTGAATTTGCTATTGATATTGATTAAATAATTATTTTTATCTACTCTATTCGATTTTATTTACCAATTGTTTATAAAGCTTATTATGAAATTAATTAAACATTGTATTTCCTGTACATGTCCTGTTACATAATCCATAGACAGCTTTGCTCTTTGAACTATAAATATAACGTTAGTTGCACAATCAGTGTAAATAATTAGATGCTAAACTCAGCAAATAAGTGGAAAGTGGAAAACGACAGATTTATAGAGACCACTACAAGTTAAATTCCTTTGACCCCTCCCCCCTTCTCCTACCACCAGTCACTTCTAGTGTTCATAATGCGTCCAAAGTCTCACAATGCAATAGTAGTTAAAAAATATTAAATGTCAAAGAGAAAAATAATTCAACCAAAAAAAAAAAATTGGTTTTATTAAGAACCTTAAATTAGAAGATATTCAGGGGGGAAAATTTCGGGTTGAAAAATTGCTCTTTCCTTGCCATACTTCTAAAAAATAAGTTCCGGAGCCTCTGGATGTCAGGCAATATCTCTCAAGAACTGGGCCTTTGAGAAATAATTATTTTAAATAAGTATTCTATATTATTTAATTATTTTACTAGGAAAATTTCAGGGAACGCAGTGAGTTTTCTAAAAAATTTAGCTGTGAATTTTAAGGATAATCAAAAAAAAATTTAAGAATATTTCTTTTAAAGCTGACAAAGGCTCCTAACACATTCTTTTCAAAGCATGTTTCAATATTGGCCAAAAACCGTGAATTTTTAAAATATTAAATAAATAAAATCTTGAAAAAGATTTTTGCTGCCGGAGGAATTTCTGAGTTTTTTGCTAGTTTTGAAGAAAAATTAAGGAATTTTCGGAGTTATTAATTTTTTTAGAAATTATCAAAAAAATTAAGTACAATTTCAGGGCGAAACAAAAATTTAAGGAATATTATGAAGTTTAGGACAAATGTGACCCCTACTAAAGTGAAAAAACTCACTGGAAATGAAGGAAAATTTTCAAATAAGCCACAAACTAAACTTTTACAAATAGTACCATCAAAGTATAGGACAAGCATATTACAGAACTAAGAGACTTTATGTAAAATAAATAGCTTAGATCTTAAAGCATCTCACAAAACTAGCACGACAGCATTAACAGGAAAAACAATCTAACAATTTTTTACCCAATACAGCTCGTGAAACTCTTGTCCAGATCCACTTCCGAAGTACTCGCGAGAGAGAAGAGCTCTGCCCGACTCTGTGGGCACAAGGAAGTAACGTCTTCAAAAATGGTAGTAGAAGTAGGCAAGAGTTCTGTCAGAAGGCTGGAACATGAGCGAGACAAAAGGAAGCTTTGAATGCAAAGGATCAAACAAAACAAATGTGACAAACAGATTAATAGGAATTCTCAAAGGCATATTTTACAACAAATAAAAATCTTGATTGGAATGACTTACTGCACACGAGAGGGAAGCACTGTCCGATTGTGCAAACAAGAAACATCTTCCACAATAGCCAGTAAAGAAAGGAGGATCACTGGGCTAAAAGAACCTGTGTCTAATAAAAGAAAACTTTAAATGTGAAATATTACACAAAAACAAAAGCATGACAAATTTATGAGTAAAAAATCTGTGTTAACATGTTATATAACTCTTGTTCTTCAATTTGTGAGACATCACACATGAGAGAGAGAAGCCTTGTTTGATTGTGCAAGATACGTCTTCTACAATGGCCTTTAAAGATGGCAGAGAGAACCTGTGTAAAATAAAAGGAAACTTTGAATAGCTACACACAAGTATAACAAATAAGTTAATACGAATTCAGGTAGGGCATGTTACTTAATATAGAATGTGAAACTATCTGGATTGACTTTTGAGGTACTGCACTTGAAACAGAACAGGCAATGTCCAACTTTACACACAAGAACAAGAAAACATTTTCTACAATAGCCATTAAAATTGGGGGCAAAAAGATAATTGTAGAAAAGAACCTGTTTAAAATAAAAAGAAGCTTTGAACATGTCTAATACAACACAAGTACAACAAATGCTTTTTAACTATCATGTTACACTATAAAGTGTATAAACTCTTATGAATGAATCACTTCAGAGATTGAATCAACTTCAAGGGATATTAGGGCATTGTCTCATTCTGTAATAACTACAATAACATCTAGGCAAAGCAAATGTTAAATATAAATGAAAGAAAATCAATGATAGTTTTTTCACTTAAAACTTGTGTGTTATTGAAAAATAACATTTAAGTTACGAGTTCTTTCAAGAAATGGCTTCAACTGGGAGGAGTGTAATTAACTTAGCATTGAAAAGCAAGAAAAATAACAAGAAAGTTCTAATTATTGATAATTACAAATATCAATAATAAAAAATTTACCGAATCTCTATACTGTAATTTTATTAAATGAATAATTCAATTGTAACATTAATATCAATACATTACTGCATTATTAAATATTTGACCTCATAAAATTAACTTTACTTAATACATTAAATGTATGTTTAATTACTATAAACTTGAAAAAAGGTTTATTTAAATTAATGCTTATTGCATTATCAGGTACTTTGTATACTTCAATCAACATTAGTGTGGAGCAGATATTTTTAATTACTGAACAGAAATTTCCCAAAGAAATAACGATATTCACTATTTCCAAACCTGACCGTTGATATTATTCAATACTGTCTCAATGATCTGCTGTAAAGGGACAAGAAACAGTAAAATACAGACATGAGTGAAACTAAGCAAGTCTGATCCAGGAAAATTTCCATTTTAAAATGCATCATTGAAAGTTATATTTTGATTATTCTAATGAACAGATGTAAGATTGGAAAAGTTTGCCTAAGCCATAACTAGACTGTTTAGCTTTTTTTAAATAACATGTTAAAAAAAAAGAATGTGCACACGAACAAAGCTACCCAAATAAGTTAAGCTCCCTCACTCAAAAGAAAAAAGAACTTTCAATTGATCATATACTTCACAAATAAAGAATCAAATAGTTTATTGATGATAATTTATTATTAAATTGTAAATTGTTTCACTATATATTTGCAAAATCTGACCGTTTTCCAATGTGCGATAACTTGAAATTTTTATTTAAAAAAAGCTTTTGAGGAATAATTGGTCTTATATCAGTGTTTTCTAAGAGAAAATTCATAGAAACTTCAACACTAAATCTTAAGTATATACATATATATGAGAGAAGAACCTTATAACAGATCACTTATAGTTTTGCATTAAGAGAGAACTATGTATTACCACAGTTCAATTAAAATTCACAAGTTCAATAACACAATTACACACTATTTATATTCAGAAATATGTGAGACGTTACAGATACGAAGGGTGAACTCAATATCGAGGATCAAGAAAAAAATATGCCATCCGAATCTAGATTCTTTTTAAATTAAAAAGTATACTTTTCATGAAGAATTTGCAGTTTCTACTTCCAAAAATAAACAAACAATGATGCCAAGCACAGGAAATTCGTTAACAGAAAAAAAATTTGTACACATTTTTTGTCGACCACATTTCGAGTTTGCCCTTCATATCCGCAAAGCTTCATATGCAGTAAAACCTAAAGTAATAATTCAGAAATTTTGAAACATCACTTACTAAGCAACATTATTTATCCACATTACCATTATATAGGAACCACATACTTCGATTTCTAATACATAATCATATTAAAATTGAAAAAAGGACTTTCTCCTTCTCGAAGATTAGAAATATTTCAAATTATAAAAATAAACAAAAACATTAATGGTACACTGGACAAGAATTTTTTTCCCCTTCGATTTCCTGCTCAATGACCAGAAATAAAATACATAATCATAATTAGTTTATAAGAGGGGTTTTCTTCTCCTCTTAGGTATTACACAGATATTTCAAACTATTAAAATAAACAAAAACATTAATGGTACACTGGACAAGAATTTTTTTTTTGATTTCCTGCCCAGTGACCAGATATCTAATACATAAAATCATATTTAGTTTATCAGAGGGGCTTTCTTATCCTCTTAGGTTTTACACAATTATTTCAAACTAATAAAATAAACAAAAACATTAATTGTACACTGGACAAGATTTTTTTTTTTTGATTTCCTGCCCAGTGACCAGATATCTAATACATAAAATCATATTTAGTTTATCAGAGGGGCTTTCTTCTCCTCTTAGGTATTACACAGATATTTCAAACTATTAAAATAAACAAAAACATTAATGGTGCACTGGACAAGAATTTTTTTTTTGATTTCCTGCCCAGTGACCAGATATCTAAGACATAAAATCATATTTAGTTTATCAGAGCGGTTTTCTTCTCCTCTTAGGTTTTATACAAATATTTCAAACTAATAAAACAAACAAAAACATTAATGGTATACTGGACAAGAATTTTTTTTGATTTCCTGCCCAGTGACCAGATATCTAATACGTAAATAATATTTAGTTTATCAGAGCGGTTTTCTTCTCCTCTTAGGTTTTATACAAATATTTCAAACTAATAAAATAAACAAAAACATTAATGGTATACTGGACAAGAATTTTTTTTGATTTCCTGCCCAGTGACCAGATATCTAATACGTAAATAATATTTAGTTTATCAGAGCGGTTTTCTTCTCCTCTTAGGTTTTATACAAATATTTCAAACTAATAAAACAAACAAAAACATTAATGGTATACTGGACAAGAATTTTTTTTGATTTCCTGCCCAGTGACCAGATATCTAATACGTAAATAATATTTAGTTTATCAGAGCGGTTTTCTTCTCCTCTTAGGTTTTATACAAATATTTCAAACTAATAAAACAAACAAAAACATTAATGGTATACTGGACAAGAATTTTTTTTTTTGATTTCCTGCCCAGTGACCAGATATTTAATACGTAAATAATATTTAGTTTATCAGAGCGGTTTTCTTCTCCTCTTAGGTTTTATACAAATATTTCAAACTAATAAAATAAACAAAAACATTAATGGTATACTGGACAAGAATTTTTTTTTTTTGATTTCCTGCCCAGTGACCAGATATTTAATACCGAAATAATATTTAGTTTATCAGAGCGGTTTTCTTCTCCTCTTAGGTTTTATACAAATATTTCAAACTAATAAAATAAACAAAAACATTAATGGTGCACTGGACAAGAATTTTTTTTGATTTCCTGCCCAGTGACCAGATATCTAATACATAAAATCATATTTAGTTTATCAGAGGGGCTTTCTTCTCCTCTTAGGTTTTATACAAATATTTCAAACTAATAAAATAAACAAAAACATTAATGGTATACTGGACAAGAATTTTTTTTTTGATTTCCTGCCCAGTGACCAGATATCTAATACATAAATAATATTTAGTTTATCAGAGCGGTTTTCTTCTCCTCTTAGGTTTTATACAAATATTTCAAACTAATAAAATAAACAAAAACATTAATGGTATACTGGACAAGAATTTTTTTTTTGATTTCCTGCCCAGTGACCAGATATCTAATACATAAAATCATATTGAGTTTATCAGAGGGGCTTTCTTCTCCTCTTAGGTTTTATACAAATATTTCAAACTAATAAAATAAACAAAAACATTAATGGTGCACTGGACAAGAATTTTTTTTGATTTCCTGCCCAGTGACCAGATATCTAATACATAAAATCATATTTAGTTTATCAGAGGGGCTTTCTTCTCCTCTTAGGTTTTACAAAATTATTTCAAACTAATAAAACAAACAAAAACATTAATGGTATACTGGACAAGAATTTTTTTTTTTTTTTTTGATTTCCTGCCCAGTGACCAGATATTTAATACGTAAATAATATTTAGTTTATCAGAGCGGTTTTCTTCTCCTCTTAGGTTTTATACAAATATTTCAAACTAATAAAATAAACAAAAACATTAATGGTATACTGGACAAGAATTTTTTTTTTGATTTCCTGCCCAGTGACCAGATATCTAATACATAAAATCATATTTAGTTTATCAGAGGGGCTTTCTTCTCCTCTTAGGTTTTACAAAATTATTTCAAACTAATAAAACAAACAAAAACATTAATGGTATACTGGACAAGAATTTTTTTTTTGATTTCCTGCCCAGTGACCAGATATCTAATACATAAATAATATTTAGTTTATCAGAGCGGTTTTCTTCTCCTCTTAGGTTTTATACAAATATTTCAAACTAATAAAATAAACAAAAACATTAATGGTATACTGGACAAGAATTTTTTTTTTTGATTTCCTGCCCAGTGACCAGATATCTAATACATAAAATCATATTTAGTTTATCAGAGGAGCTTTCTTCTCCTCTTAGGTTTTACAAAATTATATCAAACTAATAAAATAAACAAAAACATTAATGGTATACTGGACAAGAATTTTTTTTTGGATTTCCTGCCCAGTGACCAGATATCTAATTCATAAATAATATTTAGTTTATCAGAGCGGTTTTCTTCTCCTCTTAGGTTTTATACAAATATTTCAAACTAATAAAATAAACAAAAACATTAATGGTATACTGGACAAGAATTTTTTTTTTTGATTTCCTGCCCAGTGACCAGATATCTAATACATAAAATCATATTTAGTTTATCAGAGGGGCTTGCTTCTCCTCTTAGGTTTTACAAAATTATTTCAAACTAATAAAACAAACAAAAACATTAATGGTATACTGGACAAGAATTTTTTTTTGGATTTCCTGCCCAGTGACCAGATATCTAATTCATAAATAATATTTAGTTTATCAGAGCGGTTTTCTTCTCCTCTTAGGTTTTATACAAATATTTCAAACTAATAAAACAAACAAAAACATTAATGGTATACTGGACAAGAATTTTTTTTTTTTTGATTTCCTGCCCAGTGACCAGATATCTAATACGTAAATAATATTTAGTTTATCAGAGCGGTTTTCTTCTCCTCTTAGGTTTTATACAAATATTTCAAACTAATAAAATAAACAAAAACATTAATGGTGAACTGGACAAGAATTTTTTTTGATTTCCTGCCCAGTGACCAGATATCTAATACATAAAATCATATTTAGTTTATCAGAGGGGCTTTCTTCTCCTCTTAGGTTTTATACAAATATTTCAAACTAATAAAATAAACAAAAACATTAATGGTATACTGGACAAGAATTTTTTTTTTGATTTCCTGCCCAGTGACCAGATATCTAATACATAAATAATATTTAGTTTATCAGAGCGGTTTTCTTCTCCTCTTAGGTTTTATACAAATATTTCAAACTAATAAAATAAACAAAAACATTAATGGTGCACTGGACAAGAATTTTTTTTGATTTCCTGCCCAGTGACCAGATATCTAATACATAAAATCATATTTAGTTTATCAGAGGGGCTTTCTTCTCCTCTTAGGTTTTACAAAATTATTTCAAACTAATAAAACAAACAAAAACATTAATGGTATACTGGACAAGAATTTTTTTTTTTTTTTTTGATTTCCTGCCCAGTGACCAGATATTTAATACGTAAATAATATTTAGTTTATCAGAGCGGTTTTCTTCTCCTCTTAGGTTTTATACAAATATTTCAAACTAATAAAATAAACAAAAACATTAATGGTATACTGGACAAGAATTTTTTTTTTGATTTCCTGCCCAGTGACCAGATATCTAATACATAAAATCATATTTAGTTTATCAGAGGGGCTTTCTTCTCCTCTTAGGTTTTACAAAATTATTTCAAACTAATAAAACAAACAAAAACATTAATGGTATACTGGACAAGAATTTTTTTTTTGATTTCCTGCCCAGTGACCAGATATCTAATACATAAATAATATTTAGTTTATCAGAGCGGTTTTCTTCTCCTCTTAGGTTTTATACAAATATTTCAAACTAATAAAATAAACAAAAACATTAATGGTATACTGGACAAGAATTTTTTTTTTTGATTTCCTGCCCAGTGACCAGATATCTAATACATAAAATCATATTGAGTTTATCAGAGGGGCTTTCTTCTCCTCTTAGGTTTTATACAAATATTTCAAACTAATAAAATAAACAAAAACATTAATGGTGCACTGGACAAGAATTTTTTTTGATTTCCTGCCCAGTGACCAGATATCTAATACATAAAATCATATTTAGTTTATCAGAGGAGCTTTCTTCTCCTCTTAGGTTTTACAAAATTATATCAAACTAATAAAATAAACAAAAACATTAATGGTATACTGGACAAGAATTTTTTTTTGGATTTCCTGCCCAGTGACCAGATATCTAATTCATAAATAATATTTAGTTTATCAGAGCGGTTTTCTTCTCCTCTTAGGTTTTATACAAATATTTCAAACTAATAAAATAAACAAAAACATTAATGGTATACTGGACAAGAATTTTTTTTTTTGATTTCCTGCCCAGTGACCAGATATCTAATACATAAAATCATATTTAGTTTATCAGAGGGGCTTGCTTCTCCTCTTAGGTTTTACAAAATTATTTCAAACTAATAAAACAAACAAAAACATTAATGGTATACTGGACAAGAATTTTTTTTTGGATTTCCTGCCCAGTGACCAGATATCTAATTCATAAATAATATTTAGTTTATCAGAGCGGTTTTCTTCTCCTCTTAGGTTTTATACAAATATTTCAAACTAATAAAACAAACAAAAACATTAATGGTATACTGGACAAGAATTTTTTTTTTTTGATTTCCTGCCCAGTGACCAGATATCTAATACGTAAATAATATTTAGTTTATCAGAGCGGTTTTCTTCTCCTCTTAGGTTTTATACAAATATTTCAAACTAATAAAATAAACAAAAACATTAATGGTATACTGGACAAGAATTTTTTTTGATTTCCTGCCCAGTGACCAGATATCTAATACTTAAAATCATATTGAGTTTATCAGTTGGGCTTTCTTCTCCTCTTAGGTTTTACAAAATTATTTCAAACTAATAAAACAAACAAAAACATTAATGGTATACTGGACAAGAATTTTTTTTTTTGATTTCCTGCCCAGTGACCAGATATTTAATACGTAAATAATATTTAGTTTATCAGAGCGGTTTTCTTCTCCTCTTAGGTTTTATACAAATATTTCAAACTAATAAAATAAACAAAAACATTAATGGTATACTGGACAAGAATTTTTTTTTTGATTTCCTGCCCAGTGACCAGATATCTAATACGTAAATAATATTTAGTTTATCAGAGGGGTTTTCTTCTCCTCTTAGGTTTTACACAATTATTTCAAACTAATAAAATAAACAAAAACATTAATGGTATACTGGACAAGAATTTTTTTTTGGATTTCCTGCCCAGTGACCAGATATCTAATACATAAATAATATTTAGTTTATCAGAGCGGTTTTCTTCTCCTCTTAGGTTTTATACAAATATTTCAAACTAATAAAATAAACAAAAACATTAATGGTATACTGGACAAGAATTTTTTTTTGGATTTCCTGTCCAGTGACCAGATATCTAATACATAAATAATATTTAGTTTATCAGAGCAGTTTTCTTCTCCTCTTAGGTTTTATACAAATATTTCAAACTAATAAAATAAACAAAAACATTAATGGTATACTGGACAAGAATTTTTTTTTTTTTTGATTTCCTGCCCAGTGACCAGATATCTAATACATAAAATCATATTTAGTTTATCAGAGGGGCTTTCTTCTCCTCTTAGGTTTTACACAATTATTTCAAACTAATAAAATAAACAAAAACATTAATGGTATACTGGACAAGATTTTTTTTAATTTCCTATCCAATGACCAGTTACTTAAATATCTAATACATAATCATATAAAGTTTGAAAGAGAGCTTTTCTGCTTATATGTAAATTTGCTACATAAATTATGAACACAAAATCATAACATGTAGTTTGAGAAGGAGGATCCCCTATTCCTCTCACATCGCAAAATACATGAAATGTATGGATAAAAGACAAATAATATGTTGCAAATATTTAATACAATAAATATACTGTGTGTTATAAGTAAGTTGTAATTCCTAAATTTTTAAAATACTAATTAGCAGTTCAGACTGAAAATTCATATGTATTCACACCACTCTATTGCAGTTCGTCTCCAATGGCTACTCCCCGTACCACAAAGATACAACTTTCGCTACTGGTACTAGATCGTTTGCAATGGGTGTTCAAAAAATGAGTAAAAAGTGTTAAAAATATCAATAAAGAGTTAATATTGACACTCCCCCAGGCATTCCGTCTCCAAAGGCTACTCCCCGTACCTTGAAGGTACAACTTTCACTATTGGTACTAGACCGTTTGCAATGGGTTTGTGCAAAATAAATAGTAAGTATAGGCTTCTATATGAAATTAAATAGCTAAAAATAATTGATATTATACAAATGTAGGAGAAAATAAATTTTTAATAGGTCATTATAGATTTTTTCATCACAGTTCATATTGTTCTAATAATTAAACATTCAAACACTCAGGTTTACATTAAGCAGAGTTTTTGTACAATGCATAAAAACCAATAGTAAGTATTTAAAAAAATTAAATTTATAATTAAAAATATTACTATACAATTCAAATACAAATTATAATTAAATACAATTATTTCATAAAAACTATAATCTTAAAAATTAATGGTATTCAGAAATTGGAAGGCTAAGTGAATGAAGAGGTTTATGTATCATAAAGTAACTTTTGAGATATTAACACCGAAAAAAAGAGTACTTTAAAATATCATCAGTTTAAATTGACACAACCCCATCGCATTGTCGCCAAAGGCTACTCCTCGTACTACGAAGGTACAACTTTCACTTCTGGTACTAGACTGTTTTGCAATGGGTTTGTGCAAAATTAGTATAAAGAGTAGGTGCAGGCAGCCAAAATAAAATTTAAAAAGTAATAGTACTTTACATACAAAATGTAGGGAAAAAAAGTTATAACGTCACAGTTCATATTGTTCTAACAATTAAACTATCAAAAAAAATTTAGTTTTTTTTTAAATCACATAACTACTTGATCCACTTAGCCCTTCAATAGACAAAACCCACATGGTAAAGCAACTGCATTGAAAAAACATTGTCAAATTACCAAAAATTATCCCCAATTTCCCCATTGGAGCACACAGTGAGACAGAGTGAGGGCGCCTGAACCAGACGCATTGTGATTGGGTACCCAGACAGGCCACAGGCACCCTTATTTGCAAGACTCTGGACAGGCGGACGACCCTGGAGGAATCCGTCCCTGGAAGCGGAAACCCCCTGCCATGTCGGGCGTCGCTCTAAAGACAGACCGACACAACAGACCACGGACTGAAAATAGAAGGAGATGATAAAGGCCCCAGGTCCAGAGATAACCTCCTTCAATCTGTTTATACTGGGGCCTAGTCCGTGAACCGATTTTGTGTCGTCTGCTGTCCGGCCGACAACACTGCCCTCTTAAGGACAAACATCATATCTGCAACTAGATTTAATATGGATGATCCATAGGAAAGCCAATTGCAAAAATGAAGTTTATCCTTAAGAGGGCAGAGAAGGAGACACTACATGCTCTCCTCTTCTCACCCCATCTCTCTCAGCTCCCCTTCCCTAATAGAAATACCTACTCATAACTTTCAATAAAATTCTACCCATCACAGATATTAAATGGAATTAAAAGCATCAAACCTAATAATTAGAATAAACTACAACACCTATTTGCTATCTTGACTTGCTTTGCCATATGACTTTTGCCATCCAATTATTAAATATATAGAAATATCTAAATATTTGCAACAATTATAGAGAATACAAGTTTAAAAATACATAGATATTTTTATTATTTCTTTTTCTTTGTACAATGAAGATGTTGCCTTGTAGAGGACTCTTTTTCTTGAAAGATGTTCTGCTGAACCTTGTTTAAAACTTGTGTGCCATGGGCAAGTATAACAAACGCATTTTCAGACTATTTCAGTGTTAGAAAAAGAATCTAACAATATTTAAAAGTTAAACTATTTTTTATTAAGATAACTGACTATACTAACTTAATATATTATTCATTATTAATGATTCATATTAGAAATCATTAATATTTTTTTACTAACACGTTTAATTTAAAAAAATGGTTGAGAAAACTGCTCTTAACCGGTCATGGGAATGAGCGAAATTCTACACTGTTTTCCTTGCAATAATTTTTAAATTATATTTCTAATTCAAATACATAATTTTTTAAAGGTTATTTTTTATTTATTTTGTTTTAGATAGGTTATAAACTATCATCCTAAAAAAATCATTTAAAAAATATTTTATTTATAAATTTAAAAATGTTGTGTATTGCCAGATAAACTGGGGATCAAATATATATACGTGCGTATATAAGTGCAAATATATATACGTGCGTATACGTACGTGTATATATACGTGCATGACCGTCAGTGGGTTAAAAAATAAACAGAGTAGAAACATAAATTATCCATTTTCTAATAAAGGAAATGCATAAGCAAACAAATTAAATTTCCTTTAAATATATTTATATATTAATTTAAGAGCACTTTTTGAAAATTTTCAATGTAAAATGAAATTTAAAGTTATCACACAAAAAGAGAGGTCAGATAATAGTCACAATTTAACTATTTTTGTACATTTAATACTAAGCACAAGTTTTAATTTATTACAAAAACAATTTAATAAATGTCAATACTTTGATTTCCGATTTCCTAATTAAAATTTGGTTTGCTCATTCAACAATTTATTTTGTGAGCAGTAACGGCTAATTAGGTCAGAACCACAAAGAACATCAATGCCTAACAATAAACTGAATGCGGTACTTTTAGCATACAAAGCCAGAACATTTCCTACAGCCATACCAGGTGGTCCACATTTTTAAAGAAATATAAAGGCAAGTTCTAAATTATAGATTAAGGTGCTGTTTGAAAATTGACAACTCTTCACAATTGCGTAACAACAACCATTTTAGCAATTTAAATCACAATGCAATTCAAGATTCGATCTAATCAAATGAGTAATTTCTAAAACCATGATAAATGGCAAAAACCTTCAGTTTGAAGCTTAATCTGTATCAGTAGGTAGGTATGAAGAAGGAATAAAAATTTACATAAAACCAAATGATTGCACTTTTAATTCAAGATTAAAAAAAGGAGTCGAAATGTTACGATATATTCCGATTATTTAACTGTCTTTAACAAAAATCTTCTAAACTCCGAGTGGCATTTCAAAATAGGTTGATTAAATCGACTACAGTGGATTTTCTTGGCTTAAGGTCAATTATGCCTCCTAACATTTAACATAATATCAAGCGGGAATTGAGATGTTTTCTAAAAAGGCATATTTAAAGGAGAAAAATGTGCCCTACAGGAGAATTTTCACAGGGTGACAAAGTGTACATATTATAAATTTGACACAAAGAGAATCCTTTCAATAAATTTCACTCTTTTTATCTCCTTTACAAGAGTTGTGGATACTACAATACTTTTATCTAGAATGTTGAAACATAAAATGCTAAACTTGATAAGAATTCATCAAAACCAACTCTGAGTTATTATTCTGCCCTCAGCCCCTCAAAGACATATTTCTGAAATGTCAACAGCCACAACTCTACAGAAAATTTACTTATCTAATATTACTATGAACATAAGTCATCACATGCCAGCATTTCCCTACTGACTATGTCCACATGTTTGAGAAAAATTCAATGTAACTTCTTACTTTTAAAGGCATGTCTTTTATTAAATTACCCATTCTTAGTCCTCTTTGAGTAACATTACCCCTACCTTAAAAAATTAAATTATACTTAATCCTTTTAATTGTCCTGACTGCGACTGCATTAAGTAGATCCTCTGACTTCATGTGATTGGGATCTTCCGATTCTAAGGTGGGCTTTCGTCGGGGTGGTACTTAGTATCTGCAAAAAGACAAAAAGAGAAAATCTAAAATATTTAATAAAATACCCAAAGAGCAGCTGTATTCACCAAGTTTCACAATCACAGAAAACTGTCATATGAGTTAATGAGAAAAGGTACCCACCATAAATTTTAATTTGTTACTTTCCTCAAGAATTGATACCTTTACCCATATTAAATCCAAATTATCTTAATCAAGACTTTCTCTACAATAAAGGAGTTGCTTTAAATTTAAATTCATTAAAGCCATGATGTTCTCGCATGATGTGTCATGGAGCTTGAGATGTTATATCGGGTGTCAACCCTTTGTCATCCAGCCAAGTATAAAATTACAAAAATGGAATCTGGCTAAATTTTCACTTTCCTTCAAGCGTCTGAGATCAGGAATAATAAATTAAAATAGAAAAAAATAATTGGCTTAGGGCTGATGTACAGTAAACCCTGGGCCTTAAGCCCATAACAAAGTTTTTTTTATTATTGATACAGCAATACAACTGAACAAATTTATCTGCCAAGTTTCAGCCCCATTAGTTGACGGCAAGGAGGTTAATAAAGCCTCCGCAGATTTCTTCGGCTTCCACATACCCAAAAGCTTGAGAACTTTTTGAAATGCAGGGCTACCACAGCTTATTAGCATTGAAAATAGTTGCTTCAGTAGCCTCAGATGTAAAAAAATAGTAGCCAAAATAGTATCCTCAAATACTAAAATTGATAGCGTGACAATTTTAAAAAACTAAATTTGGTACTAGATGTGTGATCCTGCGTTGCAGAAACACACCCAGCTGATGACATTTCTCATGAAAATCTCAGAGCTGTTCTAGAAAATCTACAGAGCTGTCTATTAGAAGCCACTTAGTAAAAAATTAATTAACAAAAGTAAAAAAAAATACACAACATGTTTACATTCTGTTTATCAAGAGTCTAATTAGCAGGCTAAAACTACTCATGTTGAAAATTTCAGAGCTCTATGTCTGTTAGAAGTTACTTTGTAAAAAATTAAACAAATAATATTCAATAACATGCTCGTTTCACTCGCTGAAAGGTTCATTGCCGCACAAGCATAAGATCGTTTCATTAGCTAAAAGATTAGTTGCCACAGACCTAGAACAGAGATCGGTTACTTTTGACATCAAGACCAAGCTAATGTGTTGCTTTGGTTGCTGTTCCTCCTGTGTTTTTACTTGCAAATAAAAATATGATTTTTTTAATATTTTTTTTTTGAAAAATAGTCGCCGAATTTTTCAAAAAGTAACAATATATGCAGAAAAGGTAGCTTTTAGGCCAATTTTGGCAAAAAAAGTCATCATATTAGCCACGCCTCAAAAATAGTCCTTTCCCCCCATTTTAAAATAGACCTAGTTACTAGCCTTTTTAGTCGCCTGTGGCAGCCCTGGAAATGCTAAAATCAGAAAATATGGTTTAGATCTTTTGCTAAAACATTGACACAAAATGTACAAAATAGCCATTTTTGTTATTCCAAAGTTAGTCATCGACCTCAAAGAACAAGTAATCTCAATGGTGAACAGTATTTTTCTGGTTGAAAATGTAAAAAATAGCTTTTCTATTTAAAGTTAATAATGATTTTATAATTGCGATAAATTGACATCCCAAATGAGAGGACTCATAATCATTTTAGCAAAATGTTAAAATGAAATTTGTGATTTTGGCTTTTTTGCTAAAGAAATTTTGTACCTCAGCTTAAACACTGACCTGAAGCCATTTATTTATATTTTGGGGTACAGTTATCATTGGGCCTTAAGGCCAGACCCATTATAAAGTTTTTTTTTTTTTTTAGTTTTATAAAGCATGGATACACCCATGCAACTGAACAAATATATCTGATGATTCCCCCCATTTTAAAATAGTCTTGAGATGAAAAGATTAAATTATGAACATCAATTGCAAATAGCAACTGCCCTCAGAGAATATTATATTCTTGTCCAGCTTGCACTTATTGATTGGGATATCACTCATTACGGTTCACTGTGCTTTCTTTCATCTACATATCTGATAGTACTGGAAAATTGTACAAAAAAAAAAAAAACATCAGAAACACTAAAAAATTGGTCCACTGATAAAAATTGGTAAAAATGTTTCATTTGTCCTGAAAATGAATAATCAAAAGAATATATAAAAATATCTAGCAAACAAGGGTGTTTTTTGGGGGCTTAAGGTATTTTATAACTGAAAAATTAATTTTGAAACAATATAGGCATGTGACACACGTTTTTAGAGTATTTTTTTATGAATCGAATGAAAAAAAGCAAGACAATATAACCAAACTAGAATAAGTTAGTCCTTTCTATAATTGAAAACGCATATAAAGGCAAGGAAAGGAAAAATACAACGTAAAAAAATAAAAAAGTTCACGAAATTTGACAAAAATGTTTTATTTGTCTTAGGAATAAAGAAATAAAAAAAAAGTCAATAAAAATATCTAGAGGGTGTTTTTCTAGAATATTTGAGGAGAGGGGAGTTTTTTAAACTAAAAAATTATTTAGGTATGACCCAGACATGCAAAAAAAATTTGAAGTATTTTTTAAGCTGAATCGAATGAAAATATAATGTAACCCAGAATAGAGGTTTTGTGTTTTATCAACTTATTTCTAAAGTATAAAAATATAATTTTATGCAACTTATCATCATTACCGACAAATCTAAGAGCAATATTCCGTGAATTACGCACCAAACATTTACTATTGTATTATATGTAGTACACATTGAATTTAAAAAATTGTATCTTTAAATATACTATTAAAATTTAATATGATTTGAATGTCCACATAAGAAACAATTGTTTATTTACTTAGTTTAAATTATTTTCAGAAGGAACATTATTTGTTACTTGAACATTAATTATTCTAGTTAATGTCAAATTTTACTTATAAATATGTAACATGTAAATAAAAAAGCATTTTGAAAAAAACCCAGTTTAAACCAAAATAAGGGGTTTTACAAAAAAAACTTGTTTTTATCCAACCCTGGGCTCAGATTAAGTTGAAAAAGTATTTGACCACTAAGAACAAAAGATCCATTCCAAACTATTTACTACTTTTATACCCCAAAACTTGATTGTATACGTTGTCATCTACAACGAGTCTATTTGCCAAAATTCAGCTTAATTGGAAGACGAAAAGTCAACGCATTCACATTCAATTATGTATTATTTATTTTGATTTAAACAATTTTCGCAAAAGGAAAGAGTTTCAACAATGATCGGTTAAATAGGAATAATTAAATTCCGAAGCGATTAGAGATGCACATGTAAAAGCAATGTTCAAGTGAGAGTGACAACCCCTAAAATTTGACAGAATACATTGTCATCAACATCAAATCTGCCAAGTTAAACACAACTACTGGCATGATAAAAACTGTCGTATTGACGAAACAGATTTGAAGTACAAGGAAAAAAGAAAGAAAACCACACATACCTACAGCATTTTTCTGCAACAGGACTTGGTTATGTAGTAAAAGCAGCTATTGCTTCAACGAATCCAAAAGAGATTTCTATAAAAAATTAAGAGTTTTCTAAGAATCCCAAAGTTTTCTAGGTACTTACGTATTAACGCCACCGCAGCTACAGATTTGGCGGTTTTTAAGTGCTGCCAATCAACACATAAAATTTTTGCGACAAGGAATCCAAAAGATAACTGCGTCATGTGCGAACAACACGATTGCTCTTCATTGGCGGCACTTAAAAACGAACAAATCTGTAGCTGCAGTGGGGTTAATACGTAAGTACCGTTTTCTATATTAAACATAATAACAGGAGAGGTAAAATTAGAAACTTTTGACACCATAGTAAAACATACTAAAGATTACAATACAGATAGTTGGGTATTAGTCTCCTCGGAAGAAAATAAATATATTACACATTTTGAAGGTCAAATAATGAACAGAGGAGAGAATACAGTGAGAGCCTAGGTTTTAGCAGAATGTTTTTTGGACAATTAGAGAAGACATTTCAGATACCAATACAGATAAAAACATTCAAATATTGCCTGAGCCAAACTTAGATCATTGATTTAACTTTAGCTAATTTTAATTTCTGTAAATAAATTATGGGTTAATAGTAATTTGTTTGGCCTCCGAGTCCTTCTACATTGGCCTGCGTGTAGATTAAGTCACGTGTGGTTACATGATAAGGAAATAGAGTTTAAAAAATTTGAATTTATACAGAATCATTGAGTGGTTTTTTAAATTTCAACCTTGTACTACAAAACAGCAATCAATATTTCCTTAATAACACATGAAATGTAGTAGAAAATCTAAATTAAATTTATAGTCTGGCCAAAATGTGAGTTCTTTAAATGTTGTTAAGTCACATCTAACAATTTCATATATAAAACATTAAAATACAAGAAATAAACAAACTATGAAAGTGGTTAATATTGATATATATGTGTCGCGTTTCATTTGTATGAGATTTTTTTTTACTGTCGAGATACATTTTTTCTATGTGTAATCAGAAAAACTCAACTGTTGTGTAAGCCACACGTGGAATCGGGGTCTATTCCTAGTTGACGTTAAAATATCGCCAAGCCGATTTGTTTTGGCGCACTTTTGAAAAGTTGGCGACAAAGCCAGAATGTCGCCAATTCGGATTCCAATATGAAAAATTGAGAAACGAACCAGCTCCATGATTTGTAGTATAGGAAGGTTGAAGCCAAAACGCGTACGGACGTTCTATAAGGATCATTCTACAAAAAATCAGAAATTTTTATCAAACATTTAAAAAAAAAAACAGTTTTAACAATTTTATAAAAAGTATTGTCCACAGATGTGACAGGAGGTATAAAATCTGAGAGTTATTTAATGAAGTTAAATTTAAAATAAAAAGTTACACCATATAAACCAATGAAAGGACCTTTGTCTTCATTTTAGGCTTAGGAAATTTCACATAGACTAAGTAATATAAGAAAAGGAACAAGAATCACTTAAGTATCAGAATTATTCCAAATGGTAGATTTAATAACATTCTTCCACGAAAATACGATAGAAAATGTACCTTTTTTCAGGAAAGAGACCCAAACATGCTTTAAAAGACAACTTCCTGAACAAACCGAAAATCGAATTGAATCGAAACTTTCATTAACGGCGCCGTGCCCGTGGTCCGTGGTTACCGTGAATGATGCCAAAAAGAAAGTAAAAGGATTGCCAGAGATATTTTTAACTTTGTTCATAGCTGCTCAATAAGGCAGGTTTTTTTTTTTGTTTTTTTTTTTTTCTTTTTTTTTTCTGTTTTACTTTGCACTTTTTTTCCTACAATATCTATTTTAACTTTTTTATTTTATGGACGCTGTTATGACATGCATAATTTTCAATAGGGTTCAATTATGGCTACGCATCAATCACATTACACTTTTAAAAACAAATTTGAATTTTCACACTCCTATTAGCCAATCATAATATAAATTTTCTCTTCCTTGAATAGTAATAATTAAAAATGTCATCATACACACCAATGCATAATCACTATTATAAACATCAACTGTTTAGAAACAAGTTTAGTTTCTGAAAAGCTCGAAACCAGTAAGTACAAAGCAAATTAGTTTTCTTCTTGTGATTTGTTTGTGATCATGGTCTTTTTGGATCACTTTACTTTGGAATACTGTCATCTAAACTAAACTTTTGTTAAAATTTTAATTTTCCATTCTTTTCCTTGTTCATGTGACAGGGATGACAGTTTTCCTCCTTTTGAGGGTTTCCTCCTTTTTGGTTTTTTATGCAACATTTTCTTTCACACTGTTTTTAGGATCCGCATTTTTCTTATCTGAACCAGTTTTTCCTGCTAAAAGTCTACTTTTCCTCAGGTCTAACAAAAGATTTTCCCACTTAGCTCCCCTTTCCTCACAGATTACTTCACTAACTCCTAATATTTGAAATGTATTTATTATATTGTATGAGAAATTTTGTTGTATCTTTAAAATTATTGAATCATCCTTCCTGCATACATTTTTTGTTGAATTTGAGTGTATTCCTTCTGCGAGCTTTTTTAATGAGTTTTTGGATTCCCACCTTTTTGCTCTCTGATTACTCTCATCCCTGAGTGAATCCAGTGATGCCGAAACTATTATGAAGTATATCTGTGAGTGTGTGTGTTGGTAGATAAGAGAATCGATGCTCTTTCTTAAACAAAAATCTAAATTAACTTTGAACTGCTGTAACATAAACTTACATAACCTTAGAGCCCTCATCCAAATTACAATTAAAAATTTGCCTGAAAATTAATGATATATTCTTTTGATACATATTTTTTTACTTAAAAGGGCACAGAACATTATTTATTTTAAGGGGTTCAAATGTACCACGAAAAATTATTTTGTGCTTGCTAATTGATATATTTTTATTGTTCTGATTAAAATTATTTGTCACAGCCATACACAGCTACTTGCCATGCAACTTAGAATATCCTTGTTTTATAGATAACATCAACGTAATTTAAGTTTTAAGAAGGAAAAAGTTTACCAATGCAATATTGAATAGAAAATGTTAGAATTCACAACATTTTATCAAGTGGTTTCTCCTTTGCCCGGAACTATTTCAATAAAGCTCTGTGCAACATATAAAATCAAAAAAGTTATACAAAAAGCATCTATTTTAGTAAGTTTTTTTTTTACAAATTAAGTAAATTCAAGAAATTTAATGTATTAGCTTTATCATAAAATGCAAGTTATTCCTTTAATTTCTTTAAGATTGATTGAGTAAAGAAAAACACAGGAGTATATTAACTTCTCGATCCAACCAATGCATTGAAATGAATTTTACATAATTTCAGAGTGATGCAATACATGAGAAATTCTGCCTATTTTTCACACTGACTCATTTCTATTTCAAACTAAGGGTGTGGAACATCGCACAGCTTTTAATTACACTATAATATTGGCTATTGCATTAAAATTTGATATGGTGTTATTTACCGTTTTCATATTTTCACTCGTTATAAAAATGGCCAGTTTGGGGATATTTTTGGCAATAATATTTTATGTGGGCAAAAAAAAAAAAAAACACCAAAAGGGCAAAATCAGCAAATTGATGTTAATCAATAGACATTACATTGCCCTTTCCTGTGCGTGAAACAGAAGAAAATCAATCAAATGATGGGCGATGCTCAAGGGCACAGAACTCTGTGTTACAGGCACTTCTTTTTACGCTTTTATCGCATTTCTATGGGAATATCGGAGGTGGGGACGATTAGAACACCTTAAAAGGCATTAGCCCGGAAATGTTCGTCGAAATCGTTTAAGGTATCCGACTACGTTCGGAACAACTTTTTTAAAAATGGCTTATTAAGTACAGTTTAGGCAATTTTTTCTGAAGTTTATAATATAAAAGTATGAAGTAAAGCAAAAAATAAAGCAAATAAAATTTTTTTTAATAAAAATAAAGCAGTATTAGACAAATTTTAAGGAAATTTTATGATAAAGCAAAAACACACTACAAAAAAATCTATTATACATATCCCAAATTCCTCTTGCAACCATATATTTATGATAGTAGAGAGGGCAATGAACCAAAAATATAAAAGATATTATAAATAGTTGAAAAATTGTGAACATTATAAATTGGTATTTATGAATTTTTATAAAAATTACTCCTACCGTTCTACAAAAATAGATATAAATTAAAAAGTAGTAAATGTTAATGCTAAATTTCTGGTTCATTGCCTTCTTAATATAATAGTAAGCATTTTCTGAAATTTTCATTCAAAAATCTATACAAGTTTTTGTCAAATCAGGATTTGCTTTCTCGTTATTTAACAAATAACTCATTCTGCAGAAAACGCGTTTAAAGTTTTCATTTATGTTTCATTTTATATTTTAACAAGTTTTATGTGTGAAATTCACCACTTTTGTAACTCACACCCTCTTTTTTCTCAATAGTGACAGTTTGAGGATCTTAATTTTTTTCTAGCCACTTTTGTACTCGGTAGCATAAAATTTTGCTCGATATAGCATATTGTTTTGGTTTCGGAATGCAACTTCCGGTTGATTTTGACACCTTCCATAATTTATAAAAATTGGAATAACTTCGCATCTAATTGACGCACATAAAAAGTAAAGACTGTTTCAGAAAGTTAAAAATGTGTTCAAAAAAGTTACTGAATAAAAAAATAAATAATAATTTCATAAAAATTGACCTTTTCAACGTAGTCGGATACCTTAAGCCGCTTTTCAGCAATTGCTGAAAAACATGATTTTTAATTATTTCAACTTTATACGCATGCACGATTTTGATGAAAACCTTAATGGTAGGTGCCATGGCCACCACTAACCTACTCTACCAAATTCGAACATCGTAGGTCAATTTGTTCAGGAGTTATTCTAACCATCAACACATAAACATTTTTTCTAGGCCACTTTTTTGAAATCAGGGTGATCTAAAACGTGGAGATATGCTAAAAAAAAAAATCCAATTTTTTTAGCCCTGTACACCACTTTAAAAGACTGCTCATTAACAAGCAGATTTTTTAGGTAGAAAAACAACCAATTAAAAATTTACTATAATCACAATATTAAAATAAAATAAATTACTTCTTAGGAAAATGTAAATCATCATTTAGATTTCTAATTTTCTTTTTAATTTTTCAATTCATAAACTTTGGAAATTAAAAGGAGCAAGTTTTTAAACTTTTACTGAATATGACTGGTATAATTAATTAGAATTTCAAACTGCAATGAAATAATTTAATTATTACGAACAGTGAAATGTTACATCCATGGACCGACTAATTTATCTTTTTCCAGGTTACTCTTTTATGAAACTAAATGCGCTTCAAATTCTTTAAATTGTATTCTTTTTTTGTTAAGAAAATGTTTTAACACACGTTTCAAACATAAAAGTAAATATTGACATTTATGTTAATTTTATTTCATGTTTTATGCCTGTAACCAGGGCAATAGGTCACATTCATGGACGTCCAAAGAAGTGTTATTAAATCTTTGTAGTTGACAGTAACACATTGTTTTAATATAGAAATCAGATATTAAGCAGATTTTTTATTTAGATGCAAAGAACAAGATAACGACTTAATTTTTATGAATAATTTTATCAAGTTATTAGATTCAACAGAGAAAAGATTGAAATGTGCATGTCACATTTGTCGAACCTAATGGAATTTAAATATAAATTAAATTTATAAAATAATTGTTGGATTCCTTAGTATATGATGAGAATGCTTTGTTTTAAAAATATTATTAAATAAAATCTATAGTAGATTTCTCAACATGCATAAAAAAGCTCTCGCTTTGTCATATCCGTGGAATTAATACTACATTACTTTTGTTAATATTTGTATTTCTGAATTTTGGAAATATCATTAAATAAAATCTATAGTAGATTTCTCAACATGCATAAAAAAGCAGTAAAACAGAATAATAAATTGCAAAAGCATTTTAAAAGATTAAACAACGTAATTATAGACACCTTTTTATTTATTTTTGCTTTTTATATTTGTTTTGAGGTTTGAATTAAGGAAATTTGAATTTTTAAATAAATCTGATTCTATAAAAATATTTCAAAACTGGGTTTTATAATTTTTTATGCAAGTAAAGTCATTGGTGCCAGCCATACCAGCTTTCTTGTTTATTACCAGTTTTTATTGAAATCAATTGATAGGTGAAATAGAACTTTATCTTTCAAAATATCTTTTTTGCATCTGTCATTTGGGGAGTCGAAACTTAAAAACTAAGCATTTGTTCTAAGTATTTTTCTTTACTGGTTTGTATGTATATCTTTATCTTATATCTTTATCTAATAAAAATAACAAGATACAAGGTTGTTAAAAATTGTTCTGAATCATGTGACACCGAGATATTCTCTTCTAATTTAGTTATTTTTCAGAAATAAACAAAATAGAGTTTCCAAAAATCTTGCAAAAATAAAAAATATGCAAGAAATTTTTTTTTTTTTTTTTTTTTTTTGCATTTTAAGTTGTATAATATTACTTTATTTTATAATTTAACTTTATCAAACAATTATCTACAGAATTTTATATCTCATATCACATCCATCGACACAACTTTTTAAAATAATGTATAAAAAATAAAAAGCGCATATTTTTTTATCTCAACCACTGTAATAATAGTATTTATTCTCTTGGTTATATCTTCCTTTATAGTATCAAGATATTTAAAAAAAAATTAAATTCTATTCAATTCCCGATTTTTCGTAGAATGACTCATTTAAATTATTAGAAACCCATTATTGGTGCATTTAGACTAAGTATCAAAACCGGTTCTAAAGCTTTGCTCTTTCAAACAAAGTTATTGAAGAAAATATGTTGCCTTAAATTTGAATTAAAATTTCGTGTGGCATCAAACAGATTTATATGTTTATGGAATGTTACCTATTCTAACTCGAAATTTTTAAATGAATTGTTAAATATTTTTAGAACTACGATTCTCTTAAGTATTTTGCAACTTTGATCTAATATTTTAAAAAACTTAAAAGAACAATACATTTTCTATTTTTCCTGTAATTAAATTTAATGTAGTGTTATACAGTAAACGAATAATAGAACTGAATTGATTTATTAAGCTGTATTAAATATGAAGTTGTTGATGATTTTATAATTTGTTGCATATTGGAATAGCAACTTAAATTTAAGAATTAGAAATGAGTCCTGTAATGAGAACACAATTGAGAATTAATTCTACTGACAAAATCACTCGAATACGTTCACTTTTTCAACGGTTTTATATTTTAATTAAAAATAAATTAAATTACTATATTTTAAGTTAAATAATACCTGAAGTTGAACATTTTCTTAGAATCTTAGAACACTTTTCTTAGGAGACTGAGAAACTGTAGTTGTCGAATATGATCCGATGATTGAAAGTTAAACCAAAAAGAATTGAACGATTCTTGAGAAACTATAAGAGCAAACGAAACTATGAGCAGACGATTTTTTAAAAAATATTAAGTGAACAATAAATAATGTATTTGACGTCACACCTCTTAACAATTGTAAAAAAAAATTAGCGAAACATGCATTATTGACAAAATTACTAATAAAATCACCTCCAGCACAACTGTGTTTCTCGTCGCGCGCGCGGGAAGAACAACTTTTATAAATCTTTTTAATTAACCGCGATTTTATGTGTTTGTTTTGTCTGGAAAAATCTGCGGAGGGCTAATTAACTAACTTGGTCATCCATTCGATCTGAATCTTGGAATAGACTCGTTGTCGATGAAGATGCATTCTATCAAGTTTTGGTATTTGTCACTAAAAGCCTGCTTTCTCACACGGTTTATATTACTCTACGTCATATCCAAAGCCATATTCAAGCATGCCATTAATAATTCGCTTAAATAAGTTGTAATTGCGCATAAAAGTTGGTAATGCGTATAAATATAAAAGCTTTGAACTAAAAATCTATTTGTACTAAGTCGACTCAGTGATAATTATAAAAGAGCAATTCCATGATTATTCATGTTACCAATGTGCTGGCAGTTTTACATTCGTTGATGTTGCGTTTACGATCGTTGATGAGGTATGCTCAAGGAAAGAACTATGTGTTAAAGGCAGGCTCGGCCTGGCCCACCGGGATACCGGGACATATCCCGGCGCGCCCTCTCCAGATCCTTGGCACGGCAATCCTTGGCTCTCCAGAGGGCACGGCGCCCTCCGAGAACAGTGGAAAAAATTTCAAATAAATATAGATTTTAAATTTAAATAATTAAGTTTTTGATTTTAAAGGGAGTTAATCTGTATCTTTGAAGAGGTAATAACTTACACGATTTATTTATTTTAAACTACACAAGCGCGGTTATCAAGAAACCACTACTATATGTGTGTGAGCTGGGAGAGGAGTTTAGATAGGCCCCTAAGCAAAAGCAACACTTCCACTTCCCGCGTGGGATTGCCACGAGCGATGCTGCCGTCCCACTGTGTGCAAAACCGTGCTTTTTCTTTTCTTGTTATCGACTAGACTGCGACACTTGCCCATTTTTTTTTTTGGGGGGGGGGGGGGTTAGGGGGGCATACAATATAAAGCAAAGAGTCATCGTATGAGTTCTATTTAGGGAGAGGAGCAGAAAAGCTGGAGCTACTTATATTGGTTAAGGAAACTGTTTGACCAAGACCGAAAAAGAAAGAAAGAAAAAAAAAAAAAAAAGCTTTAGTGACCATTGCTCTTTGGCTTGTTGACAAAATTATTTGGACTTTCAATGAATCTGTCTTGCTCTTCCTTTAAGGTGGAAACTTTTTCTTGCATGGTGGAAACTTTTTCTTGCACAGTGGAAACTTTTCCGTTAAACTCCTCAAACTTTTCATCAACTTCCTTTCTTACTGCATTGAATACTTCTTCTTTCACGGATAGCAGAACATTTGAGGTAGTTTCTATTATGGTTGATTCCACCATTGAGGCTAGCTCCATCTTCATTTCTTCTTTGATTTCATTCACTGCTGCAGATGTTGTTTCACACTTGGCGGCTAAAGCTTTAATGTCCGATGATGTAGCTTCTTGTAAAGCTTTTATGTCTGATGATGTAGCTTCTTGTAAAGCTTTTATGTCACCCGTAATCGCGGCAGCGAATTCAGCATTTTTAGCTTCTTGCCGGGCTTGACCGGCGGCAATTGCAGCGGTGGTGGACTCTTGGCCGGTTTTCATTTCGGCTGCTGTGGTTTCTTGTTGGGCCTTCATTCCAGCAATCATTTCCATCAACTGCTTCATTTGGTCTTCCATCATTCCTCTAGTAATTGGCATTCGAAATTATGAGACCCCACTTCTGACACCACTTTTGACCCCACTTCTGACACCACTTATGAGACCCCACTTCTGACACCACTTATGAGACCCCACTTCTGACACCACTGTTACGAATTTTTCCACTGAGGCAATGATGGCACAGTTTTCACGGTATTAAAATATTTATTCTCTCTTCAGAAAACTCACAAAATTTATTCACAGGCAACAGTTTAATTACTCTCGAGCTTCAACACAAGCTTCAACAAAAATAACTTCGAATTCAGCGATTATACAAGCTCACTCCAATAGGTAAACAAAGCGATCAGCTTTCAACGAAGTCCGAAGTCAATCTGAAAACTTTCCCGTTCTCCAGTCTTTTATATACAAGCGCGTGAGACATTCGCAAAATTTCCAGCCAATTCATCGGAAAAGAAATATCTCGAAACTTCTCGATTGCTTTAGGTGTTGCCACCTTTTTCTAACCTGTATAATGGCTACTAAAAAAAAAAAAAATAAGATAAAAATAAATTACAATAGAATTTCAAATTAATACGTCACTATTTACACTATATACAGATAATTTGTGCAACAATACGTTAATCTAAATTATTCTGTTGTAATGTTTAATGTAGCATTCATTTTATATAATTTAGTTTTTCACTAATTTTAAATGCAATTTTCTTTTACGATTTATTTTTACACTAAGTTAAACTTCAAATGAAATTACATCAATTTAAAGTTGAATAACAATACAAAATAATTAAAACAATGTAAATATAAATATTTAAATTATGTTAAACATTAAAATCAGAGGTTTGAATATAAAAATAACAACGCAAGACGTAAAACAGCAAAATGACAAAGATAAAGTGTCAAAGTAAAATAACCTTGATAAGATTTAAAAACTAAGAGATACAATTAAAATATAATGAAAAGTAAAATCAGTTTGACATAGCGAATGGCAAAACTCAAGGGTTCATTAAATAAAAGTGGATGTCCTAGTTAGGACTTACAACTTTAAAATGCTATGGAGTAAAATTATGGGTAAAACTGTATAAATAAATTTATTTGTTTTACAAATAATACAAAACTGTTGACTTTTGGAAGCATTTATTCAAAAAATTACACAAGGTATACAGTGCAATGTTTTTTTTTCCCCCTGTTTTTTTTTTTTTTTTTTTTTTTTTTTTTCTTAAATCATAAATTTTTTAAAAAACTATTTAGGCATCTATGAATTTAAGAAAAGAACTTTTTTTTAACGTAGGTTCATCGCAGCATAAGACTTAAAATTTAGAAAAACATACAGGTACTCCAACATTCAAACCAAGTTTATAGTTACACTCGTTGTTGTTTTTTCATTTAATATGGATATAAGCACCTAGTACATCTGCTGATATATCATCTTTCAACAAGACAAATCTGTCAGTCAGACGATTAAGTAGATAGTGTACCATAAGAAAAAATGAATTTGACTTAAAATCTTTAAGGTTTGTTCAACGATCCAAAATTTTGAAATTGCAGTATAAAAACTTAAAATTAAAAAAAAAAAAAGGGGGGGGGGTGTTCTAAAAATAAGTTCAGGTGCCACTGCATATGTGTCCCAGTCTTCAAGAACAATCTCACTCTTTCGCAGAATACTTTTATCAAAACTAAGATGTAAACTCAGAATTTTAGTCAAGTTTCATATATCATTATCGGAACATAACACGAAATATATTGATCAATCGATTTGGTTTTTCTTTTCCAGATTAAATGAAACTGAATGTGTACCATAATTTCCAGCTGCATTTTTTTTATATAAAATTAAGACTGTTTGGAGTGGGATAAAAGCCAAATAACAATTAAAAAATATCCGGGGAAATGCGTAATGTTACTTTACGCAAATGTAAATTAATACTTTTTTTTATCAAATAATTACATAATTTTTCTCTCTCAAGCACTACTTGCTTTTCGACGGGAAATGTAGCAAGAAATTGGAAATTACAGACAAAAATTGACATGATGTGTAATGTGGTGACACGAAGCGTCTTTTTTATTTTTTAAGACTGATTTTTTTCGTATTGAGTCATCACTTGGGAAATATTTTTCGGATTAATAAGACGCTGGGTTAAAAAAATAGTATATAGAAGACCATATTAACTTTATCGGCAGTAAAACAATTTTTTATCTTTGTACATGAGCGTCACATTATAGTAATTTTGTTAACAAAGTGTTTTAAATAATTTTTAAATCAATTTCAGTTATTATAAAAAATAATAAGATTCATATTTAATCTTGTAGTTATTTCATTTCAGGGAGGTCAAAATCACTGAAAATGACAACTGCTCACCTCACTCGGTGAATTTTTTTACTAATACATTAATTTCTTCATCAGTATCAAAATCAGTTATAACCTTTTGCTATATTTTTCTTTTTTGAGCTATTAATTAAAGTCTGTGGTACACACTATTTTAAGACAATATCAACTGTTCATGAAGCTCTTTCATTTCGTAACGATAAATGTATTCTACGTAAAAAATCTAAATGATCATTAAAAATCTGCATCAATTGTAAATTATAAGTATATCGTGCTTTATCCCTTTGTTAGTTTGCGTGGTTGACAAATGTCCCCTACAACCAATTTATCAATTTATTGATAAATTGATTGTAGGACAGCCCATGATCAAAGCATTCGTACAATTTTTTTCAAGTTATTTCAAAAATATTTTTTAATTCTTACTTTATTCTGTTCAATAATGTTGTGTTTTTAATTAAAATACCCACTTACTTTGATATTTAGTTGCAAATTTAATGGTATGCACGAAAATTCGAATTTGGGAGAAATTTGTCCCCCACGCGACTAACCGCAATACAAAAGATCGCTCGTCGAACCAAGGATTAATTTGAGAAAAAAATATTCATTGTAACATTCTGCTCTCTCTCTTTCGTTTCTAGAGTTCTATACGTCTGGGAATGTACCACATTGCGGCATCACGGGTAGTCCTAATTAACAGTGATGCCGCAGGGATAGACAGGAAGGGAATCCCCCTCGAATTTGTGTGAAATCTTATTTTACCACTTCCCCTTCTTTTTTATTTGTGTAACTTGTTATATGTATTTAATCAAATCTTCGACCATACCCCCCCCCCCCCCTCGAAAAGAAAACCTGACTACGAGCTTGGTGTGAGAAGGAGTATGGCTCGAATGTTGGTTCACCGCCCTCAGAGGTGACCCAGGCCGACCCTGGTTAAAGGCATTCGTTTTTCGACTTTTTACGCCATTAAAGCATTTTTACGGGAATTTCGGAAGTGGGGATGTTTAGAACATCTTACGAAGCATTACCAAAGTGATTTTTATAAAAATCGTTAGAGCCGTTTTTTAGCGATCATTGAAAAACATGATTTTTTTCAATGGCAGCTATCTTATGCGAATGCGCGATTTTGACAAAAACCTTAATGGTTGGTCTCATGATCTCCACTAACGCCGAATTTGAACATCCTTAGGTCAATTTGCTCGGGAGTTATTCTGATCGAGTACACAGACAGACATTTTTTCTGTTGAACAATTTTTATGAAATCAGGATGTTTCAAAACGTGGAGAAATGCAAAAAATCAAAAAAAAAAAAAATTGAACGAATACTATACTTTCATTACCCTATGAATACATATGGTTACTTGAAAGTATAAGTACCATTAAATCGTGAAACTAAGCACCAAATGTTGGTTGCAGCTAAATGGGAACCAATTTTGACATAAATGGAATTTTTTTAAACAGTGTATAGATATAAAATGGTGACCGAAATCAATATGCAAATCGTTAAGCCTCTACTATAAATACTATAATAGGTGTCACGCATATGTTTAAAGATATCGATTAGATAAGTAGGACTGCGTAAAATACAACCGGAAGTGGTCTTTGGTAGTAGCTCTAAATGAAGGATATGAATTTTGATCGTTGAATGACTTTACCACCGAATACCGTGATAAGTTTCCTCGACAAGTTTCTCGCCCAACTTGACAACATTTAAACAAAAACTCATAACTGCAGGACAATTATAATCAGATGTTGTCAACTTTAACGTGGGGGGGGGGGTATTTAACCCTATTTAAGGCAGTGGAAGGTTATCCCCCCCCCCCCCAACTGTCAATGCCTTCATTCTCTGGAAAGTAAGCAGAAGAGATTCGGGACCTCAAGACCAATTAAGGTTTCGACTTCGTCTAGCACGACAACTCATTTCTGGATTTTCAAGTCGTAAACGTAAGTTTCCTGAGCAGCAAGAAAACTTTTCCAGATGATGTACGATTGGATGAAGTTGGTGACTATTTGCCTAACTTTTCAAAAAACATTTAAAAAAACGTTTGTGCCCTAAGAAAGCACATAAGAAGAGAACAAGATACGTTTGTACAGATTGCAATGTCCCACTATGTGTTGATCCCTGTTTTCCGAAATTTCATAGAAAGTTATAAGTATAAATTATAAAATTTTTAAATACAAAATATATCTAATTTAGAATTTCTTTTGTAGAATTTAGTACATGCAAATTATATTTCATGAATACCATGTAATGCGATATAAAAAGAAATGCAAAACACAAGATTTTCTATCTTTGAGTAGCTCTCAGTGGGTGGGGGCTGGTAGGAAACATACTTCCCCCCCAAAAAAATGGTTTTAAAAATGAAATTAACTTTAGGTAATAGGCTAAATTAATTTCTTTTTAGAAATCAATCTCAATCCCAAAAATATTTTAAAACAACATTACTAGAAAAAAAATGGCCTTATAAAGGATTAAGTCATTAAATGTCATTAAACAATAGATGCCTGATATTTGAATTTGAGCGGGGGGGGGGAGTGTAAAAACTGCCAGTGACTTTTACAATCCTCTTTTTTTTTTTACTTTGTACAATTGTTTTAATATAACAAAAGATTAAAGATGTAATAACCTATTTTTGTGACCAAATATGTTTTTAAATATTTAAGGTGCTATACACAAAAAGAAATCATCGAAACACTACAACTAGTCATCTCGCAGAAAAACCGTTACATTTTTCCAATTCCAACAAATAAAATGTCATTGTTGGAATGCATCAGACAATACAATGGAGAATGTTTTCTTTCTTTCTCTCTGTTAAAGTAACAGTGCCCAATTTGTAACAATGGTCAACAATCCAATTCTGGTTTTTTTTCTTGTGGTTTGTTCAGTTGCCCGACAGATTTCGAGAACAAATGATGGGTGAAAATCTTTTCTTGATGACTCGTTAGTGACATGTCCATGGTTTGATATTTCAAGAAATGGCCGCCACATTTTCAAGACTATATTTATGATGTAAGTATTTACGAGGATTCCTTAATTTAAAAAAAAAGTATTTAAAAAGGACACGAAAAAAATCAATTTGGGACTTTTTATTTCATATTGATTTTATTTTGTCTTGCCATTGATGGATTACTTTAGCTTTTACTCAAATTAGAAGTATTTTTGGTTAGAATGTGTTTTACGGTGCCGACTTTTTTTTTTTTTGTAATTTTGCCTCCAAGTTGAATTGATTCATTGACACCAAATTACAGTTATGTGAAAATGGATGCAAAGTTGGAAAAGAATCATATTGGCACCGGTATACCATATTTAAAGCAAAATCGCCAAACAAAAAGTAAGAACTGTAAAGCGCATTCTAACCACATTTTGCATTTTGTTTTAAAAAATCAAATTCCAACCTATGAAACACACTAACTTGAATACCTTTAAATTTGATTTTTTCCAAACCTGATACTTTAAACTTCAATGTATCTTTTCTAACTAACTAATAAATAGACACCATTAACTTTTTTTAAAGAAAATTTTGTATTCAATAACTTACAGATTAAAGTGACGTTAAAAAATTCCAATTATTTTTATAATTATTTTCTAATATCCCAAATCTTCGTAAATCTTTTTTTTTTTTTTTCCCAATAAAAAAAAAAAAAAAAAAAAAAAAAAATGAGGATTGATAAAATCAAAGGTTAAGATTTTAAAGTTAAAATTCCAAGTCTAGTACGGATTCTGCGCCAAGAATTGTTTGCATAACTCCGCGCCAAATTATAGCAACTATAGGTAGGCTATTCACTTGTCATTAAAAAAATGGCGGAGCTGCCATTTTTTGGTGCAAATCGTCTTGCCGCAGAATTCGTACCGGACATGGACTGTATGGAGCTTCATGGCGACTTTTCAAAAATGTCTCCAAATCCAAAATGGGGTCAAAACGCTGTGTTTCCAAATTCAAACAATTACTAGGGTTTCCGAAAAACCAATTGAATGTGTTCGCCAGATTTCAAAAAGTTTCCATCAGGCACCATACAGTAAATCTGTACCAAATTTTAAAAAAATAATTCTGATGATATTTTTTAACGGAATTTAACCTCGTTATCTTGTATAAAATCGATTTAAAATATATAAAAAATTTCATACTCATTTGTTTGGAGCTTTCGAAGAAAAGTTACATTGAAAATAGGCAATTTAGCATTGAGGGTATAAGGAGTACAAAGTACCCGTATTTCTCCTCACAAAGGATTTTTTGTCAGTATTTAATTTTCTTCAAACAACAGAAATCATTATTCGTTGATAAATTCGTTTTTTATTAAATCTGTTGGAATCTTCGCACCAAAAGATTATTTGCAATCATTGGTGCTTTTCCATTAAAGGGGGTCGTTGGCAAAATATCCAAGTACGGTGCGGATTCTGCGACAAAGTGATTTTTGCCAATAAATGTCAGCAGCCGCCGTATTTTTAATAAAAAGTGAACTGCCCATGGTTGCCATAATTTGGCGCGTTTATTTGTAAGCAATTCTTGGCGCAGAATCTGTACCATACTTGGATATTGCCAACGGCCCCCTTTAACGGAAAAGCACCCAAACTTTTCTATCAATGAACAAACCTTTCAGCTAACCATATTGTAGCAAAATTCGCTTTGACAGCGAAATTGTATAGATTGTTTAAAATTAGTGATTTAATATTTGCAAATAAAATAGACTTATATCAAAACTTTAAAAAAATATCGTTCCTTAAAATTTAAATTCGTGTTTTTAATTGTACTTTAATATTCATTATCAAGAACAATTTGGATTTTTGGATTTATAAACTAAATTATAAAGAGTGTAGAATAAACTTTTTTGCTCATTTTCTTGAAAGAGTGAAATTTAAAAAATTAACTTTAAGCAATAGTAAAATTTTCAAATGAAACAGTAATTAGATTCTTATGAAGCAATAAACCCATAATTCCAATTTCACATAAAATTTAGAATGAATCTCACCAAATGGGGGGAAGGGGAGGTATTCATAATACTGACAACATTTTGCACCAAACAAATGATTTTAATCAGTTTTTTGTTCATTTAGAAAAACACTTTTCATTTTATTATTGTAAGTGTAAAATTTTCTTGGCACAAAAACTCCTCTAACGATTGGAATGAACAATTTATAAGAAATATTATACTTGAAATATTTCCCTTACATTATCATGATCAATGGCTTTTTATGTGGATTGAGTAATAATAAGTGAAGTGCAAATGTAGTTTGTTACGGTTACTGTCACGAAAATGTCGCTACAACACCCTTTTGAATTAATTAACTTTAGGTCTTAAAAGTCATGGGTAAAATCATAGTTAAAAAGTCAGGGTTGGCGCGATTTTGAAAAGTTGACATTAAAGCCAAACTGAGGTGGTTTTCTGTTGTCGAATACAAAAAGACCGTTAAAACTAAAGGACTAAAAACTTAAAAAATACGCAAATACAAAATAAAATAGTTAATTACAAACTATAAGGATAAAAGGCGAATATTTGTGGAGTGACTTTATAGTCTTTCAAACGGACAATTCCCGCATTTTTTAAAAACGAGTGAAATTAGTTTATATTTATGAAGATTTCCTTTCTGATTCCAAATATTTAAACAAAAATTCTTTAAAAAAATTAGTTATTTAAATATTAAGAAAAGAAAATGCCCCCAAACCCAGCCCGATCAAAACAGTCAACGAAATTCGTGACGTAAAGATATCCCTGCGTTTCTATGGTTATCGTGAGGTTTCTGGAAAATAATTATCGTTAAAAAAGTTGGTGTTGGTAGACCATTGCCACATTCCGTACAGGTTGGCGTGATTTGCGAGAAACTTGCAAATCTGGTATCCGCTGCTGCATTTCACGCCAAGATGTTTGAGATCTCTTTACGTCACGTTCAATGCCAATAAAATGTGTCGTTTTCTAACAAGGTCATTTTGACCGCAAATTATTAAAAAAAAAAAAAAAAAAAAAAAAAAAAAGCCCACCGAGCAGAATTTTTTTTGTTTATGGCCTTTTCGAAACATTAAGAATTGAATAAAAAAATAATTTAAAAAAATGCGAGAATCGTCCATTGTCGCTAAATTAACTTGGTGACCTGACACGAACACTAGGAATAAGTCGACATATACCTTTGTAACGGTTGATGACAACAAACATTCTGGCAGTTTGAGGATCCGTTTAAAATGTCGCCAGGTTTGTAGTTTGGTGATAAATGGTAATAAAATGGCTCCTCGTTGTCTCTTTACATGAAACGAAGATGTGAATTTTTCATGGTTACTCTGGAAAGAATTTTTCTCACTTAACTTTTAAAGCATTAATGGTTGAGTTAATCTCCTCAGAGATCAGCAAACTGGTACATGGCACATATCTGCAGCATTTAAGATACCGGCTGTACAAATTGCCTTCCAATATTTTCAGCACTTCCAGCTAAATATTGATATAGGAACACATCACCAAATTAATAACATTAGTTGCGACCTCGATGTTAAAAGTTGAACAACCATTGGAGTTATCAGGAAGCACGGTTTTTAAAGAATTTGCGGTAAAATTTTATGGAATATCATGCTAATTTTAGCAATTTTTTCAAACTGATGTTTGACACACACGGGTAGCATTTATAGTTTACCCTTAAATAATTAAAAATTGACTTAAAGTCACGATTTTCCCTACTTACTGGGGGTAAGTTCAGGTTCTCTGCGACAATTTGGTTAAAATTCCAAGTACGATTTCCAACGACTTTGCGAGAAGGCGATTTTCTCTCACAAATGGCAAAAATTATTTTTACTTTCAATTTACCCTTATGTTTACATAGGATAATGAAAGTAGAGCATTGGGTAAAAAAAAAAATCAATGTTTTTAGCATTTTTCCACGTTTTGAATCGCCCTGGTTTCAAAAAAAGTGATCTAGAGAAAATGTCTGTCTGTGTGTAAGTGATCAGCATAACTCGCGAACAAATTGACCTAAGATGTTCAAATTTTGTGCGCTGGTTAGTGGTGGCCATGGAGTAAAAATATGAAAATGGTGAATATTGTAGTATAATTGAAAGTTGTGCGATGTTACACACCCTAGGAGAGGTAAACTGAGAGTTAAAATCCATCCCTATTTTCAATGGACTTAGTGAGGGAGAAGCACAGGCATACTCTCTCTATAACCTAGACCTTTAAAGATCACCGCCGATTCAGGAATTAATATAGAAGAACCTTCTTCAAAAAATCTGTGTTGGCCTTTGAGTACGCTGACAACATTGATATAATTTCTTGAAGCCCCAGACGCTCTTAACGAGGCCTTGTTAATGTGTCAGGGTTGGCGCGATTTTGAAAAATTGGTGATAAGACCAAATTGAGGTGGTTTTCTGTTCAAAAGGGCCGTTAAAACTAAATGACTGAAAACTTGACGAATACGCAAATGCATAATAAAATAGTTAATTGTGGATTAAAAAAAAAAAAGAGTCATTCAAATGTCGCCAAATTCACTTGGCGACTTTGACACGTATACTAGGTATAAGCCTAGGCCTTGACATACCTGGAAACCGAAGCAAATAAAATCCATTTAAAAATCAATCGAGAAAAACTAAATCTATGCCATGTACAAGAACAGAGTTTAACAGGGCCTATATGTTTGAACCTGTAACTGACTTCAAATATTTGGATTCTGAAATTAACTCCTTGAACAACAGAAATTCGGAAGAGAGTTGCTAGTGATAACAAAGTTTTTTTTTTTACTCAAAAAAGTACCTTAAATCAAATTTCCTTAAAAGAGAGACTGTCTTACAAAAGCTTGAAGAAATAAAAGAATTCTGAGAAGCATATTCGGTGGAATAAAAGGGGAAAAAAATTGATGAAAGGGGCACATTC